>CM041793.1:42430548-43015548 GCA_023376895.1 Aspiorhynchus laticeps
TGCCAGTAGGTTGCGAAAAGGGGCTGTTAAAATGTATTTGTCTTTGAATCATACAAGAGATTCGTTCAAGAACGCTGATTCATCCAGTACATCTTGAGTGAGTCATTGAATCATTCATTCATAAATTACATGTGATTTTGTTTAGTTGTCTAATGTTTTTCTTCAGAATCATGAGAGCACCACAACTTCCATTGGGGGAAAAAAAACTCAGTTTATCCAGAATCATGCAGTTCTATTGTGCACACAAACAGCTCTTAAAGAGTCCAGTTTTTATGTAGCTTGTTGATTTTTGTTCATGGTATTCAGCTCCAATCAGGGGCGGACTGGAAGAAAATTTCAGGCCGGGAAATCTCACTCTCATCCAGGCCATCCCATACACCCACAACAAATTTTAAACCGGACAACAATATTTTTTTGTATGGCTATCATCATCATTGCATAAAAAAGTTTCAATTCCTAGGCTGGGGCCATGCAAAATAATTAAAGGTTATCTTTTGAACTTCTATTTTCCTTTTTAGTCTCTTCATTTTGCCTGACATCTCTATGTCTCTCATGTGTATGTTTACTTTTTTCACTAATTTTCTTGCACCTGTCACTTTTCCAGCACCTTGTTGCAAAACAGCCACCTCATTATAATTTGTTTGCACATTTATTTTAGAAAAAAATAAGTATTACATTATTGTTTTATCTTGTCAAAATTAGCACAATAGCTACATCTTGAATATATCTTTATAGAAAAATCTTAAAATTGAATATGTTTTTGCATTATCATGGGTCATGTTTTGTCCAAAGGACAGTTATCCATGGTATTATTAGACCTATGGTAAAAGTAACCATGTTTTTGGTGGATTGATTTCTATTTGTATAACCAGAGTTTTACTACAAATACCATGGTGAAACTATATCGTGTAGAAAAACCATTATTAATTTGTGGTTACCATGGTTTAACTATAGTAACCATGGTTTTGGTTTTATTTTTAGTAGTTAATTTTCCTAAGGGTTGTGTTGTTGTCTGTCATAACTCCTCCTAAACCCGTTATAAAACTATGTGAATATTTGTCTGCTAAATTCCTTCTCTTTACAATAGTTATTATGTCCTTTTGTTAAGTTTGCAGTAATTGACTGCTACTGCTAACATTTGCTAGCAGTTTAATGTTTAAAGATAAACAAAGATAAGACTACAATAGTCTATGTACGGACGTAACTGGCCTGCACTTGAAGCCCTGAACAGGACAATAAAGACTCTCTGTTTCACCTGGACGCTTCCACTCCATTCTAGAGTCTCGCGTCCTTTTGGCGGACGCGCGGATGCGCGGAGCGCGCGAGGCGAATCGCGTTACCAGTCAAGACTAACCCATTCATGATATATTAGAGTTTTATTATTGAATGGCGAATTCGGAAATTATCACTTTAGTACATTCGGCTGGCAACAAAAACAACAACAACAACAATATTTAAAACAATTAATAATAAATAATAATAATAATAAAAAATAAATAAATGTAGGGCAGCAGGCCAAATTGGCTGCCAGGCCAGCGGGAATTCTCCCGGTGCTCCCGATGGCCAGTCCGCCCCTGGCTCCAATAAATGCTTTGCAAAAAACAGACACATGATAAATGTTTGATATCATTATTTAATCACATTGGAATTGAAACTGGGAATCGAAAAGAATCGGAATCGGAATTGATAAAATTCAAACGATACCCCACTCTTGCCACAACACAATTTCAAGCCGCAACACAACGAAACAAGTTGCAACACAATGAAATTAGCACAACGCAATCGAAACAAGCCGCAACACAACAGAAACAAGCCACGAAACAAGCCACAACACAACAGAAACAAGCCACAACACAGAAATTAACACAACGAAAACAAGTCACAACACAACGAAAACAAGCCACAACACAACGAATACAAGCCACAACACAATGAAATTAGCACAACACAACGAAAACAAGCCGCAACACGACAGATACAAGCCACAACACAGAAATTAACACAACGAAAACAAGCCGCAAGACAGGAAAACAAGCCGCAACACAACAGAAAAAAGCCACAACACAGAAATTAACACAACGAAAACAAGCCACAACACAACAGAAACAAGCCACAACACAGAAATTAACACAATGAAAACAAGCCACAACAGAAACAAGCCACAACACAGAAATTAACACAACGAAAACAAGCCACAACACAACAGAAACAAGCCACAACACAGAAATGAACACAATGAAAACAAGCCACAACACAACGAAAACAAGCCACAACACAACGAAATTAGCACAACACAACGAAAACAAGCCGCAACACAGAAATTAGCACAACACAACGAAATTAGTCCTATGCATTGTGTTGTGGAAATTTCGTTATGTTGTGCACTACTGGTTCACCTTACTGAAGGATCATGTGACACTGAAGACTGGAGTAATGATGCTGAAAATGTGTGTATTGTATGCTGGTCACATCCACATTGAATTGACACTGAATTTCTTCCGGGAAACCTGCGTGTATCTGTGTTTGTGTGTGTGTGTCAGGGTAACCTGATGCCATAGAGACCTGCTTTTACAACATAAAGGTCACTAGAGACTAGGCTTGCTGCGATAGACTGTGTTGGTGGTGATACCGGTGTTAAGCCATCAATACAAACCAACCAGATGTATAATATTATTTATAGCCTAAATATTATGATATCTAAACAATTACATTTATTGAAATAAATAAATAAATAATTCTACTCACAATTAATAAACACCTGATGCTGTCGGGAGCTGACCAATTTTGTGAAATTCTGCTCGAAAGGAGTAACAGCACAATGAAGTTGCAGTCTGTGAGACGCGCACGGAAGCGTGACTTGACGCGCGACACTGCAGAAAGTGTGCGTTCACAAATGTATTTGATCCAAATATGGAAAGCTTTTTCGAATTTAATAATCTGAGGTTCTCTCCAGAGATGTTTTGCCACATTTCTTTAATTAAGGATGATCTGTGTAGTAGGCTATGGGTGTTTCTTTTTACCTGAACATCTTCAAGTGTGTGGCGGGGGGCAAACCGAAAGTCCAGCACTCTCTTCACTGCTGATGCTGTGACTATTCTTGTTTAAATGCGTTCCTTCGCTGGCATTTTCCACATTTCGTTTTCTCACTTAACAAATTTGTCCATTCTGATGCTCAGTTTTACAGAACTAATGGCTGCTGATGACTATTTGAATTGAATTCTGCCAAAGTGCGCGCTTGTAAGTGTTCATTAAATGCGTAACATTAATTACGTGAGTAGCCTACATAGGTCTGCTCATGTCTGAAAATAATATATGAAAAACTAAATTATTTTACATAACAAAAACTTTATAGCTTATATTAGTTTAGTACATTTTTAAAGTAATGTAAAAACTAAAATGAATTGTAAAACTGAAAGTTATTTTTTAATTGTGTTAAGCACATGGACTGTCGCATTCAGCATGGTGTGCCGCATTTGGATTCGTGACGGTCCGCGGGTTGAGGACCACTGCCATAGACTGTAAAAGGGTGAGACAGACAAGACGACGGCAGAAGAGTTTCAAAACGAAATGTAAAAGCGCCTGTTTTAAACATTTTAGGATTTTGAAAAGCCTGTTGACCTGCTATTTATCTAAGGTGATATTGTATTTTTTTTTTTTTTTTTTTTATCATTCGTTTCTCATTTATTTTGATCCACGGTATTTTTTTTATTTTATTTAAACTGTGATTTTTTTCCCATTATTTTACATCAAGGTGAAGTCCGTGTCTCCAAACTTTCTTAATCGTTTTGCTAATAAACATTCTGCGTTTTATAATTGTGTTCCTCAGTCTTTACTGATATTCAGTTTTGTATACCTATTTAAAATTTGTAAGTTATTTGTTATTTTATATTAGGCATATAGCATGGTGTATTTTTATTCGTTTTGTTAATAAAAGTTATATGTTCTACATTCGTTGTAGCTATTTTGTTGTTGTTGCTTGAATTTAATTCAAGCAATTGATGCCGAATTGCTGCTAATTTAAAATTGAAAGTAAAATGCACACGGTGCTTTTACAAGCTATTTAAGCAAAGGAAAGTGAGGGAAAGAGGGAAAACTCAAACAAACTAAAAACAAACAACTGCTTGACGCCGAATTACCGCGAATTTGATAGTGAAAGTAAAACGCGCACAGAGCTATTACAAGCTATTTAAAACCAAAGGAAAGCAAGGGAAATCTCAAACGACCCCCCACCACGGTGATACCTGTATTACCGGTGTTGTCACACATCGATTAACCGGTGGGAAAATTTCCTCACCGTCACAACCCTAGAGACCAGTGTTGATAAACACATCTGATAACTTGCTGTTATCAGGATCTGACCACATGCACGCACGCACACACACACACACACACACACGTCTGTTCAGGCTATCTGAGAAATAGGCTGTATAAACATGAGAATTCACTTCTTTTCGATCTTCGTGTACACTGTATCCATAATATTCTGGCTTTCTCTTCAGAACAGCTTAGTATGACTAGAGATGAAGAGTAACCGGCATTTTAGGCTGACATTGAGATGGCTGCGAAAGTCAGACAGAGACTGACAGCTCTTTCAGCACAGTTCTGGAGGTTTTACTGTTATTTAAGCACCTCCTGATGTGTTTTCCTTGTATGTTGCATATTTATGCCTCTCAAAATCACAATTAGTCCTTCTCCTGCTCTACACTAGTCTTGTAGATTGGTCCATACTGCAACCATCATTTGATTGAGATGTAGCAACATGGGTTCTTTTTTAAATGCATTTTTAGAGTATTTAAATAAAAAAAAAAAAATGAAAATGACAACATTGTTTGAATTTTTCTTCATTTGAGTGTTTTTCTTTTCTTTTCATTTATTAATTTGTTCTTTCATTTTGTTTGTTTGTTCATTGGTAAATTAATTCAGTTGTAGTTTAAATAATTTTTGTAGGAATTTATTAATTGGTTTGTTAAATCATTAATTTGTTTGTCCATGTATTTGTTTATTCACACACACACATATACATATATATATATATATATATATAAGTGCTGTCAATCGATTAAAAAAACAACTAATTAATCGCACATTTTTCTAAAATTAATCGCGATTAATCCTACCTAACATTAAGGTTTTTAAATATATTTTTATATTGTTAGAATTTCACATTCATTCTTCAAATGTACAATGTACAAACAACATAAAGACAATATAATTTTTATATTTCTTTAATGGCATCTTTTTTATGATTGAAGGCCAGCATCACTTGATATCAATACTACTGATGTCTCTATAAAATTGTTTTTCCCCCTTAATATTTAACCATTGACTGTAGCCATTCAGCATTACAGTATAATTGACAGCTATCAATTTTAACATTTATTAGACTTAACTTCTAATTTAAGTGAACTTAAAACAATCTTCACATAAACCCATTATAATAAATGACATATTTAGCTACCTGTGCCCTTCAGCAGAAATATACAGAAAATGAATAGTAACCAAACACTAAATTCTAAATTAAATATAGATGAACCCCTTAAAGCTATAAAAGTTATTGATTTCCTGTTTTTTCTTTTGTTCTTGGATTAATAGACATCACAGCAGCTGGTTATTAGCTTATTTGCCTGCTATTGTTTTAAAAGCTGCTGCTGCTGAACGTGACACATGCATCTTATTTTCTCACAACCATCTTTACCTTTTCTGACCCACTTCAGGTCATAGTCTCTTTTAATGAGAGGACGAGTTGAATCAGGTGTTTTAGGTTAGGGAGACAGTGCTGGGGTGCCTCAGGACAGTTTTTAAAACCATTTCAGAGACATGTTCTTAAATGTGACGCATATACACTATATTGCCAAAAGTATTGGGTCGCCCCCTTCTAATGAACAGGTTTGACTACTTTAGTAATTTCTATGAGTACAGATCTTAATGTTAAAGCATATAATGATATTCTAGGAAATTGTGTGCTTCTAATATTATAGCAACAGTTTGGACAGGACTCTTTTCTATTCTAACATGACAATGCCTCTGTGTATAAGACAAGGTTCAAAAAGAAAATGATTGATTCAGTCAGTGTGGAAGAACTTGACTGGTCTGCATAAAACCAAGTCCTAATCCCAGTTTAACACCTCTGGTGTGACTGTAAATGCAAACCTTGAGCCAAAAACTCATCACCAAAACACCAATGACTTGTACATACACTATATAGACAAAAGTATTGGGACACCCCCTTCTTTAGAACAGAAAAATGCACTTCCAAATCTGTGGCAACAACGATGGGAACATAATTCATGTATTTAAAAATTGTATTTCCATCTCTGCTGCAACAGTTTTGGAAGTGTCTAAAATGACTGAACCCATATGTACAAGTCATTGGTGTTTGGTGATGAGTTTTTGGCTCAAGGTTTGCATTTCCAGTCACACCAGAGGTGTTAAACTGGGATTAGGACTTGGTTTTATGCAGACCAGTCAAGTTCTTCCACACTGACTGAATCAATCATTTTCTTTTTGAACCTTGCCTTATACACAGAGGCATTGTCATGTTAGAATAGAAAAGGGTCCTGTCCAAACTGTTGCTATAATATTAGAAGCACACAATTTCCTAGAATATCATTATATGCTTTAACATTAAGATTTGTACTCATAGGAGATCACGTGACCCTTTGACGGCGATGCAGGCTTAGTCTTTCGCTCCGCTCACTTTGCCACATATTTTGTGATCCTGTCAGTAAAACTTAAACCACTCTGCATTGGACCCATCATGAGTGCTAAGGCAGACAAAGGGGATCGGAAAAGAGAGATTGAGCAATCGCCAATGAAGAAAACATTCAGAGATTCAGCCATCTCCAGAGAAGACCTCGACGATGCTATTGCTAACCGCATTGAACTAGCATTTAAAGAACACCAAAGCACTTTGAATTCGGTTGTGAATTCGGCAGTAAGTGATGCGATGGACTCTATGCTGATTCCAGCATTGCGCGAACTGCGTGAGGACATACAAGCGACCAATAAGTCTGTTAAAGAGCTAAGAGAGGAGTTTGAGGCCATAGTTACCACGGCGAAGCAGACACGTGACCGCGTTGATTCTGTTCAGGCAGATGCACGTGAAGATAGGAGAACAGTCACGGACTTAAGAAATCAGCTGGAGCGACTCACCGAGAAGATGACAGATATGGAGGACATGGACAGACGGAACAACGTAAGACTGGTGGGGCTGCCAGAGGTGGCTGAAGGATCCGACGCGGCTGGTTTCCTCAGAGTTTATCTTTCCAAATGGATCCCTTCCTTGAAGGGCCGTGACATTGAGATTGATCGGGCGCATCGCGTGTATGACGGAGGGAGGGGCTCCGATCGGCCGCGCACTCTCATCTTCCGTGTACTGAGATGGCATGACAGATCAGATATCCTAAAGGGTGCTCGGCAGGCTTATCCCGTGAAATGCGCACAGAGCAACGTCACACTGCTATTTTTTCCCGACTTTAGTCCGGCTACAGCGATCGTGAGAGAGGCATTTGGTCCGGTTTTGAAGAAGATGACAGCGCTTGGTCTCCAGCCCTTCCTCATCTATCCGGCGGTAATCAAACTACGACACAAAGGGGAACAGATGAGTTTCGACTCCCCACAGAAAGCGGAGGATTTTATCAGCTCCCTGTCTCAGCAGAAGACGTATGCCGCGGCTCTATGGGAAGGCAACGGGAAAACAGCTGCCACTATCTCTCCGGCCTGACGGGAGAGGCTTGATGGCCGGGAAGGAGGCGGTTCTAGATGCCCAGGAAGGGATGATGACAGGATGGACATGAAAGCCTGAACCTGTCTTTTGCTTTTTCTTCTATCCTTTCTCCTACTGGGATATTGTCCCTATCTATCCGGTACAATCTCTTTGCTGGTAAGACTAACACCCCTTTTTTTTTTCCTTTTTGGATGGGACTAATGGAGAGTAGGCTTAATTAAAAAAATATTTTTTGGCTGTGTGAGCCTTTCGGGAGACATGTCTTGCGTTAGAGTGGATCGGTCACAGACCATCACTATTTTTTGTTGCTCAGTCATACCTATGTTCTCGGTAATGTGCGGTCTGAGTTGTTCCTTGTTTATGGTTGACGGTTGTTCATGTTTTTTTTGTGTTGTTTTTATTTTTTACAACAGACATTTATACTTTTATTTATTTTACCTTATTTCTAAAGGGATTTTTCATCTAGGAGGTTTTGTATTTAAAATGCACATCAGCGTTTACATGTTATTTACAGAATGGAAGTGCTTCTGCTTTTTTTCATTTATTGAATACAATCTTGGGATTATGAATATTCAATGCATACTCTAAATATTTTATCACTGAATGTGAATGGTTTAAATTCTGCTGTTAAACGAACCCGTGTGTTAGAATATTTACACCGTAAATCTATTTCCTGTGCCCTAATTCAAGAGACACATTTAAATCAATCTGACGTGGCACGTTTCCAGAATAAATGTTACAAATTAGCAGCTTTTTCCTGTGCTCAAAATAAAACTAAGGGGGTGCTTATCCTTGTTAACAGGAAGTTAAATTTAACAATTGAACACCTTGGTAGTGATGAGAAGGGTAGATTTGTTTTTATCCGATGCAAAATATATAATAATAGGTTAGCATTGGTCTCTATTTATGGTCCGAATGAGACAGACAGTGCATTCCTTACACAGATTTCCAAAACTCTACTTGAGGAGATTGATTGCCCTCTAGTGGTGGGTGGTGATTTTAATGCTGTCATAAATCTTGCTTTAGATAAATCTCAATCTGATACAACAGCTAATCCATCCTCTAAATTATTGAATAAATTTATCACTGAGCTTAACTTAATCGATCTTTGGAGAATTCAGAATACTAAAGCTAAGGACTTTTTTTTCTAATAGACACAAGACTTTCTCTAGGATAGACTACATATTTCTTAGCCCATCTTTAATTTCATCTAATTCCTCCATCTCTATATTACCAGTTTTATTATCTGATCATTCTGCTGTGCTGTGCAGTGTTCCTCTTTCCGATGTTAAAGCCAAGTCCCCTAGATGGCGCTTTAACATATCATTATTAAGTAATCAGACTTTCATTACTTCTCTAAAAGAATATATTAAGGAATTTCTTGAAATTAATATGCCCTCTGATGTGGATCCTCAAATACTGTGGGAAACGACTAAGTGTGCTATACGAGGTTTCTGTATATCTTTCTCTTCTACTCTCGCCAAAGCGAAAACTCACCAGTTTACACAATTAGAAAATAAAATCCAATCATTACAAAACCTACAAAAACAACATTTACTGAGCAACAGGCTACACAGCTGTCCTCTTTAAAAGAAGAATATGATTTACTTTCACACTCAAAGGCGGAATTTATTTTACATAGGACTAGACAAAAATATTATTTTGAATCAGAGAGACCTAGTCATTTATTGGCCCTTAGGTTGAAAGAATGCGAGTCTAAGGCATATATTAGCGCAATAAAATCATCGGATGATCAGGTCACCACGAACCCTGTGGCAATTAATGACATATTTAAAGGTTTTTACACAAATCTGTATAAAGCCGAAACAGATTTTGATGAACCAATTTGTAAGCAGTATTTAGATAAATTGGAACTGCCTCGGATCTCACAGATGGATAAAGAATCTTTGGAGGCCCCATTAAGTTTGGAGGAACTCCACGTCTCTCTAAAAAGCCTTCAAAAGGGCAAATCGCCGGGTCTAGATGGTCTCCCCCCTGAATTATACTTAGAAATTTGGGATTTGGTAGGGATACTTATGCTTAACTCATTTAATTTTGCAATTGAACATGGGGTATTTCATAGAGATCAAAAACCTCACTGATTTCATTACTTCTTAAAAAAGGGAAAGATCCATTAGATCTGTGACTGGATCCAAGACTTCCTCACCGGCAGACCACAAGTGGTGAAAATGGGCCAGTTCACCTCCAACTCCATCACCCTGAACGTAGGAGCCCCGCAGGGCTGCGTTCTGAGTCCCCTGCTCTACTCTCTCTACACACACGACTGTGTGTCCTCTCACAGCTCCACTTCTATTGTCAAATTTGCTGATGATACTGTGGTTCTGGGCCTCATTTCCAACAATGATGAGACCGCATACTTGGGTGAGGTAGAGAGACTAACATCATGGTGCCAGGACAACTGTCTCTCTCTGAATGTGAGCAAAACTAAAGAGCTGATTGTAGACTTCAGGAAGAGACAGCAGCGGCCCTACACTCCTCTTATGATCAGCGGGACCCCTGTGGAGAGGGTGAGCAGCTTCAAGTACCTCGGTGTAAACATCTCCGAGGACCTGACTTGGACTGCACACATTCAAACACAGGTCAAGAAAGCCAGGCAAAGACTGTACCATCTGCGACAGCTGAGGAAATTCAGGGTCTCACCAGCAATCCTGAAAACTTTCTATTCAGGGGCCATAGAAAGTGTATTGACTCAGTGCATCTCAGTGTGGTACAGTAACGCCACAAATCAGGACTGCAAAGCTCTGCAGAGAGTCGTGCGCTTAGCTGAGCGCGTCTCTGGGTCTGCCCTCCCCTCTCTGCAGGACATCTACCTCAAACGCTGCAAAAGCAGAGCTGCAAAAATAATCAAGGACTCAAATCACCCCGGTAACCATCTTTTCATCTCACTGCCATCTGGCAAGCGCCTCAGGAGCATGATGGCAAAAACTGAGAGACTGAGGAGGAGCTTCTACCCTCAGGCCATCAGGCTCCTAAACTCAGCCTCATAACATCTACAGGACTCAATTTAATAAACTGTAAAAAACACCCATCATTCTCCATCATCCGCATTGCTGCTATGTGTACATACCCGGTACAACCTGTTTGCACATTCCTCTTGCACATCCCTGGTTATATTAATATTTATTAAATCCACAGTAGACTGTTTTGAACATTTTAGTTCATTGCACATTTTACTCCTTATTTTATTTTATTTTTTACCTATTTTTTTATCTTATTCCTACCTATATTTATATATATTCTCTTGTGTTATGTTTCATTTTTTTATTTTATTTTTTTTGCACAGTCCATTGAGCGGACCCGTCCCGACCTACATTTCACTACTGATTATACCCTGTATGATTGTGTATGTGACAAATAAACAAGAACCTTGAACCTTGAACCTTGAGATTGTTCCAGCTACAGACCGATTTCGCTTATCCCATGTGATCTAAAAATCTATGCTAAAGTTTTTGCTTCTCGTATGGAGAAGGTAATTCACAGTCTGATCAAGGAGGACCAAACTGGTTTCATCAAGGGGCGCAATGCATTTGACAATATGCGTCGACTCCTTCATATTCTTGACTTTGCAGACTCCCACCCAACCCCTTGTGCGGTCTTTTCACTTGATGCAGAAAATGCCTTTGACAGGCTAGAGTGGAATTATATGTGGGCAGTTCTGCAATGTTTCGGCTTCGGTGAACACATCGTTTCTATGATTAAGACATTATACCACTCACCTGCAGCATCAGTCATAACTGGTAATATTATTTCCCCCTCATTCCCTTTACAGCGGGGAACGAGGCAGGGGTGTCCGCTTTCCCCCTTATTGTTTTGTCTATCTCTTGAACCCTTAGCACAAGCCATCAGGAAATCTGAAGTATCGATTAAGATTCATGATCATAATCATAGTATTTCATTATACGCTGATGATATTATTCTATATTTAGACCACTTTGATGTTTCAGTCTCTAGTATAATTAAGGAAATTGATAATTTTAGTAGCCTATCAGGATATAAAATAAATTGGAGAAAATCTGCTTTAATGCCAATTAACAATGTTAAAGTTACTTTTTCTATTCCCTCATTTATCCCTATTAAGGAATCTTTCGTCTATTTGGGCATTACCATATATAAAAACATTCATAAGATTGCCAGAGACAATTTTAATAACATTTTAGTTAAGGTGAAAAATGACATTCAAAGATGGAAGAATCTTAAAGTCTCTCTCCAAGGAAGAATCTCCACTGTTAAGATGAATTTGTTACCTCGATTTAATTTTTTTTCTCTATGCTACCACTTTCTCCCCCTCCAGTTTACTTTAAGGAGATCAACTCCATAATTTCTAAGTTTATCTGGAATGATAAATGTCCCAGAATTAAACGTACCACATTACAACATCCTAATAGCACAGGAGGACTGGCTGTACCAAATTTTGAACTGTATTATTGGTCATTCCAGCTTAAGGCTCTTCATAATTGGTTTGATCCTCAATCTACAGTTTCATGGAGGGTGATTGAAGTTGACAAGGTTAAACCTAATAGACTTCAAGATATTTTATTTACTGGCACAGGAAAAAAAAGGGGATAATTATAAATTTGGTCCGGTTGTGGCTAACTCTATTAAAATCTGGAAAACGGTTGAACGTCGGATAGGTGGACCCTTCAAATTCTGTAACAGTACACCCTTATGGCACAATTTAAATTTTGTATGCGGAAATCGTCCATTTGTCCAACCCTCTTGGTCTTCTTTGGGTGTAAACACGTGTGGTGATATATATGATAACCAGGGCCTCTGTTCATTTCAGACATTAAGAACCAAATTTTGTCTTCCTGCATCCGCATATTTTGTCTTTCTTCAATTACGTTCTGCTCTCAAAGCGTATGGTGTTCCTTGGTCTTCTTCCATTTCCTCTCATCCTATGCGGGACTGGATTGCACCATCTGCTGGTCGGCCATCTGTTTCCTTAATATATGTAATAATAACACTTTTATCCATTACTTTAATTTTAGTTTTAAACTGAATCTTAAGATTTGATATTGAAATGATCAATTGATATTAATCAAAACGTCCAACTTATACCTTATTTAACAATCGTCCAGCGAGTTGTTAGATTTCAGTATATCTGAGAAATTCTGTTTATTCTCGTGGCCACGATATAATAATACAGAATTATTTAAATAACCTTATGACAGTTATGAGCATAGGTAACGTAATCTGGGCAAAGTTTTGATTTGAATATTACACAACAAAACACAGAACACTTCTCTCTAAATCAAACAAGAGTTTATTTGCTATCTTACTAAAATACATGAACTAAGCTAAATAACATAAAACAAAATACATACACACAGGCAATGAATTGTTGCAATTGAGAATGATTAAAATATAGCACTGTTTTGCTATTTCCACACGATTTTACCCGTGTCGATCATCAAGAGGAGAACTCTAGTGTCTTTACATTAGAGATAAATACCACACGATTCAGCCACTTTAGAGATTTTGTTTGATACTTGCTTTTAAGTTGAAAGGATCGCTGATCTGTGGCTTGAGGGAATTCCGCGCGTCGTTGCGTGACGTCACTCTGGGGATGCCCTTCTGGTTGTTTGGCTGCTCTGTGTTGTTTGACGCTCGAAGTTCTTCCTTGAGTTCCTTTCGCATAGCTTCAGACTTTCAAGGGTTTCTTCAGAGATTTGACTAAGTGTTGGTTCAGTGTTCAAACTCGGCCAGATGTTAAGGCTAGAGCTCCTTTGGAGCAACTCCAAGTTTCAAGGAAACGCGCGATTTCGAGCAGAGAGAGCGATGAGTGCTGGGAGTCAGTATTAGACCGGAGATTTCGGTCCCTCCCACTCGATGTTCTTCCAATGAAATAGTTCTTGAAGGGCGGAGCTCCGCCTACACGGCTCATTTTCCATGCAGTAAATCCTCTCTCCTAGTTGCTTTAATCTCATGAGGAAAATATCTTAACACATTCTGTATGCGTTGTAATCATACATTATTATAATAAAAGTTAGCTTTCATTTACACCAACTTGTTGCATTTATCGTGGCCGTTAAAATGAAACCAAATTCAGCATATTTCCTACACGTTAATAGTTTTCCTGCTAAGACACACAAAAGGGTTCAAATTAAAGATTAAAAACCACATCATGCATATGATGCTATCAGTGTAGTACTCACTTTACAGGAGAAAATTATACCTCCAGCTTCCGCTTCCGGCGCTGCTGTGTTCAGTCGACGTTAAAGGATGGCTCCGCTCAATTTGTGTTTTTATATACTTTTAACCTACATTTCACTACTGATTATACCCTGTATGATTGTGTATGTGACAAATAAACAAGAACCTTGAACCTCCAAAGATTACACAAAAATACCATTGATTACAATAACACAGCAAGCTTACTTTCATTTCATAAAATGCAACCTGACTATATATATTGTAAATATATTATATATATTGCTTTTGATAACAGCAACAGGTATTATTTGTCTTTTGGTATAAAGTTTATGAGAGTTTGGATGTTCTTTGTTCAAGAAGAGAAATTGAGGGGTGTTTCAGTTTGGAATGTGAGAGAAACGGGAGGTCAGGAAAGTCACTTTTGGGGCATGCATCTGGTCTTTCTTAGGTCTCGTAAAAGTCTTTCTTGTTGATACCATCATTGAGTTACTGCTTAAGCGGTCAGGAGATATCATAAAGTTTGTCGCTGGACCATTGCCAGATGTTTACCGCAAAGCTCTCCTATTTTTTTAGAGGTTTCCTTACGATGATAACCCAAAAGCATGGCAGGAAATTGGCCAGCCAGTTGGGTGAGGTGCTCTTCATCTGTCAATTTTATGACTTGCAGATAGAGACGAAAGTGGCTCTTTGAGCCTAAGCAATTTGAGGTTGCACTTAGTTCAGATGTGTTTGTGTCCTTCCTCTCCACAAAGGCATTATATATATAATAAAATTATTGATTGTATTACAAAACCTCTTTCTATTAAAACTATTTGGAATAGGGAATTATCTGACCTTAATTTATCTGTCGACTGGGAGAGGGTGTGGTCTAATCTCAGTTTAACATCTAAAAATCTGGCTCATCGTCTTATTCACTTTAAAGTCATTCATAGAGCATACATAACTCCTTACAAAAGATTTAAAATGAAACTACAGTCAAATTCGAACTGCCATATATGTAACACTACATCATCAGGCACTTTTCTGCATATGTTTTGGGAGTGTCCTGTCGTCATCAGTCTATGGACACATGTAAACCTGGTTTTGTCATCATTACTGCGAATTGATTGGTCTGTTAACCCAAGTTTGTGTCTTCTTAATGATGATTCTGGTCTCTGTATTAGTTCAATGCAAAGGAGAATGTTGTTTGCTGGTTTTACAGCTGTGAAGAAGACAATAATCCAGAACTGGTTTACACCACACATGTGTAGAGAAACATATTGGATCCGTAGCCTCCTGCAAATAGTGTCATGTGAATTTACAACGGCGCGAGTTGGTGGGGCCAGGCCTTCGACCATTGATGCTTGGCAGTGTTTTTTGTTGAATATACGTGATTATATAAAGGAGTGACTTTTGTGTTCTTGTTTCCTTCCCTCTCACCCTCCCTTTTGATTGGACCTTGAGATGTTGAGTATGTGTCTGTTGTTTTGTTTTGTTATATTTTGGATACTATGTTATGTTATGTGTGGAAAAAAATTAAATAAAAAATTGTTGATAACAAAAAAAAAAAAAAAGATTTGTACTCATAGAAATTTCTAAAGTAGTCAAACCTGTTCATTAGAAGGGGCGACCCTGCACACAGTTTTAAGGCAGCTTTAATCGCCTTTTTGGTAACTTCATGCCTTAACTGACGGCATAACTAGGACATTGCATGCACGTAGTTTCTTTCGCTGTTTGATATGAAATGATACAGGCTACAGCGCACGCTGGCACCTTTGTGCGTGTATTTGAAGAGCACGCGCTACGAGCACAGTATCTTTTCCGCGCTCGTTTGACTCGCGCCTGGCGCGGAGGCGACATTAGAGCGCTCGTCTGAAACGTGTCCCGTTTGATGTGGTCATAAAGACCACAAGAAAAAAGAGACAGAGGCAGCAGTTGTGAATGGGCTGGCCAACCCTAGCCCCGCCCCTGCGTTAATTGCGTAAAATATTTTTAACGCGTTAATCTGAAAAAATTAATCTCTTGCGCTAACGCGCTAATTTTGACACCACTAATATATATATATATATATATATATATACAGTATATATCAGACATGTTCACAAGTCTCTGAGGTCCAAGTCAAGTCTCTGAGGTCAAGTCTAAGTCAAGTCTCAAGTCTTTAAAGCGGAGTCCAAGTCACGTCTCAAGTCTTTGTTCTATTTATTAGCAACAGTTCTTTCAGCTAGTTATTGAGGCTAAATCCGTTTTGAAATACTGATTTCATGATATGATTTTCTCAACAAAAAAAACTTTAACAAAATTTAAGACAAAGAAATGAAAAGGTGTCCATTTATTAATTCAGATAAAATGCTGCACATTTCTTTGTAAAATTGAAATATGTCAAACAACAAAACTAAATTTTAAAACAAACCCCAATTAATCAAATTAATTACACAAATGAAATAAATCTCATATAAACAAACTAAGGCTTTGTCTGTGCTCTTTTTCAATTTAAAATTAGAGGCAACCACTGTATTTTAAACAACACAATCCAAACAAAGAGGCTGCATACATCCAGCATGAGCAGTTTTTCATCTAAATTGGATTGCATAATTTCGAAATTTGAAGCAAAAACAAAATGGTCTGACTTTAGTTTTGTGAAACTATTCTACATAAAACATCTGTACGAAACAAACCAGCAGACAGAGAAGACAGGCTGAATTAATGCAGATTCACTCTCTGCCAGCAGGCGGCGCTTGAACATCAATTAAACATTGTTTCCTTGGTTGCCGCTGTAAACAAAGCAGAGCTGCGGTTATGAACACTACTTTAATATGCATTACACAGAGGCAAGATGAAAAAAATACCATTTAAACTTTTTTTTTTTTAAGACAGCCAGTTTCCCTCAGAGATACATTCATATAAACTCCTATACCAAATGACTTGCGTTTTTTACGAGTCTCACGAGTCAGGAGTCCAAGTCAAGTCTCGATTCTTTATTTATGCGACTTAAGTTCGACTCGAGTCCAAGTCGCAGACTCGAGTTTCCATCTCTGATATATGGTGTGTCCTATTTATTGATTATTCAAACAATAAATAGCACTGAATGTCTGCGCTCAGTTTCAGATCCGTGCAGACTGCATTTATAGTTAGTTAGACGTGTAACCAACATGAAAACCAGAGAGGTGTCTATGGGTGAAAAACAAGCAATTGTGAAGCTGAGAGAAGATGAAAAATCAATCAAACCATTGCACAAACACTGGCAATAGCAAGTACAACCATTTGGAATCTCCTGAGGAAGAAAGAAACCACTGGTGTACTAAGTAACACACCTCGAACGGGTAGATCAAGGAAAACATCAGCAGTTGACGACAGAAACATTGTGACAGCTGTAAAGAAAGACCCTAAAACAACTGTTAGTGACATCAGCAACAACCTCCAGAGGTCAGGAGTGAAGGTATCACAATCTACTGTTCACAGAAGACTTCATGAACAAAAGTACAGAGGCTACACCAGAAGATGCAAACCACTCATTAGCAAGAAGAATAGGAGACGAGCCTCAAAAATTCTGGGACAAGGTCTTATGGACTGATTTTATGGACCAAAGTGATGGAAAGGCTAAAGTTTGGAGAAAAAAGGATCTGCTCATGATCCCAAACATACAAGCTCATCTGAAACACCGTGTACACAGGTGTACATTATAGTACACATTACACAGGTAATGTAATGGCTTGGTCTTTCATCGCTTCTTCTGGGACAGGCTCATTAATCTTCATTAATGATGTAACACATGATGGCAGCAGCAAAATTAACTCAGAAGTCTACAGAAATCTTTTGTCTGACAATTTACAGAAAGATGCAACCAAACTGATTGGGAGATCCTTCATCATGCAGCAAGATAATGACCCAAAACAACAAAGGAGTTCATCAGGGCAAGAAGTGGAAAGTTTTAGACTGACCAAGTCAATCTCCACACTTAAACCCTATAGAGCATGCATTTTACCTGCTAAAGAAGAGACTGAAGGGAGTAACCCCCCAAAACTGAAAGAGGCTGCGGTGAAAGCCTGGAAAAGCATCACAAAAGAAGAATGCAAAAGTTTGGTGATGTCAATGGGTCACAGGCTTGATGAGTTATTGAAAGCAAAGGATTTGCAACTAAATATTAAAGTCTTTTTCGCTTTAATCTATGTTAATTCTATCTGTTCCAATACTTTTGCTCACATGAAAAATGAGTGGGTTCAAACAAAAGGTGCTATCTTCTAAGTTGTGTGTCAGATCCAGATATGAATACCTGGAAATAAAAGCTTAAATGCTGATCTCTCATCTCATAGTCATCTTTTGATGTCAAACCCAAATGTTTTCAGTCTACAGCAAAAATAAAGGAATTGGCCTTACTGTTCCAATACTTTTGGAGGGCACTGTATATATATATATATATATATATATATATATATATATATATATATATATATATATGAAATTGATTATATCACATAAAAATGGCCTGGACTACTTCTCTACCCCACTCTCTGCTCTCCGTATCCAGTCTATTAACTCTTTAACTTTCTCTTTTATCTCAATTTAGTTCAGTTTCAATTCAGTGCTGCTTTATTAGCATGACTATTGGAGTACAATATTGCAAAAGCATTAAGGACCCTCTATCTCTATCTCTATCTCTATCTCTCTCTCTCTCTCTCTTGCTCTCTCTCTCTCTCTCTCTCTCTCTCTCTCTGTAGTAATGGTCTGTAAGGAGCATGTAAATGAAAATGTCAGAGATCTTTATGAAGTGTATTGGATTTCACATCCTCCTCTTGTAAGCTGTAAAACTCTGGGCTCTTAATAACCGTTAGGACATGACTGAGGGGCAGCGGGCGTTTCAGAAGGGTTAAACGACCGTCTGCGTTTGCATGAGCAGAATATTTCTGCGGTTAATATTGCAGCGGTGCAGCAGTGACATTAGGGCCATTTGAAAGCTTTTGACAGTCTGAGGTGATTCTGCAGTGATCACCTTCACGCTCCCGCTGGAGCTCTTCAACATTCATCCATTTCAGCCCGAAGGTCTTTGCTGTGTGTTTATGAAACCTGAAGATCTCATTTCACACAAGATTTCATTTCAGTACGTCCTGTTTCATTTACAGGTGCATCTCAATAAATTAGAATGTCGTGAAAAAGTAATTTTTTTCTTGTAAGTTATTTCAAAAAGTGAA
This sequence comes from Aspiorhynchus laticeps, assembly GCA_023376895.1. Taxonomy (NCBI): domain Eukaryota; kingdom Metazoa; phylum Chordata; class Actinopteri; order Cypriniformes; family Cyprinidae; genus Aspiorhynchus; species Aspiorhynchus laticeps. The sequence continues at coordinate 42,449,617 of CM041793.1, forward strand.
ACTTTCATATATTTTAGATTCATTGCATGTAAAGTAAAACATTTCAAAAGTTTTTTTTGTTTTAATTTTGATGATTAGAGCTTACAGCTCATGAAAATCAAAAATCAGTATTTCAAAATATTAGAATATTTACATTTGAGTTTCAATTAATGACCATCCCTACAGTTTAAATTCCGGGTATCTCTTGTTCTTTGAAATCACAATAATGAAGAAGACTGCTGACTTGGCAATGATCCAGAAGACGAACATTGACGCCCTCCACAAAGAGGGTAAGTCACAGAGGGTCATTACTGAAAGGTGTGGCTGTTTACAGAGTGCTGTATCAAAGCATATTAAATGCAAAGTTGACTGGAAGGAAGAATTTGGATAGGAAAAGGTGCACAAGCAACAGGGATGACTGCAAGCTTGAGAATACAGTCAAGCAAAGCTGATTCAAACACTTGGGAGAGCTTCACAAGGAGTGGACTGAAGCTGGAGTCAGTGCATCAAGAGTCACCACGCTCAGACGTCTTCAGGAAAAGCGCTACCAAGCCACTTCTGAACCAGAGACAACGTCAGAAGCGTCTTACCTGGGCTGTGGAGAAAAATAACTCAGTGGTCCAAAGTCCTCTTTTCAGATGAAAGTAAATTTTGCATTTCATTTGGAAATCAAGGTCCCAGAGTCTGGAGGAAGAGTGGAGAGGCACAGAATCCATGTTGCTTGAAGTCCAGTGTGAAGTTTCCACAGTCAGTGATGATTTGGGCTGCCATGTCATCTGCTGGTGTTGGTCCACTGTGTTTTCTGAAGTCCACAGTCAACGCAGCCATCTACCAGGAAATTTTAGAGCACTTCATGCTTACTTCTGCTGACAAGCTTTATGGAGATGCTGATTTCATTTTCCAGCAGGACTTGGCCCCTGCCCACACTGCCAAAGGTACCAAAAGCTGGTTCAATGACCATGGTGTTACTGTGCTTGATTGGCCAGCAAACTCGCCTGACCTGAACCCCATAGAGAATCTATGGGGTATTGTCAAGAGGAAGATGAGAGACACCAGACCCAACATTGCAGATGACCTGAAGGCCGCTATCAAAGAAACCTGGGCTTCCATACCACCTCAGCAGTGCCACAAACTGATCACCTCCATGCTACGCCGAATTGAGGCAGTAATTAAAGCAAAAGGAGCCCCTACCAAGTATTGAGTACATATACAGTAAATGAACATACTTTCCAGAAGGCCAACAATTCACTAAAAATGTTTTTTTTTTATTGGTCTTATGAAGTATTCTAATTTGTTGAGATAGTGAATTGGTGGGTTTTTGTTAAATGTGAGCCCAAATCATCACAATTAAAAGAACCAAAGACTTAAACTACTTCAGTCTGTGTGCATTGAATTTATTTAATACACAAGTTTCACAATTTGAGTTGAATTACTGAAATAAATGAACTTTTCCACGACATTCTAATTTATTGAGATTCCATCTTTGTGGAGGGCGTCAATGTTCGTCTTCTGGACCATTACCAAGTCAGCAGTCTTCTCCATTATTGTGGTTTCAAAGAACAAGAGATACCCAGAATTTATACTGTAGGGATGGTCATTAATTGAAACTCAAATATAAATATTCTAATATTTTGAGATACTGATTTTTGACTTTCATGAGCTGTAAGCTCTAATCATTAAAATTAAAACAAAAAAACTTTTGAAATGTTTTACTTTACATGCAATGAATCTAAAATATATGAAAGTGTCACTTTTTGAAATAACTTACAAGAAAAAAATGAACTTTTTCACGTCATTCTAATTTATTGAGATGCACCTGTATGATATATCCAAAATAAAAAGGTTGCTCCATGAGTCTTTCTGACTAGATACATAATCAACATACTGTATGTTCACAAAGCTGACACTTGAAAGTTTACTGTTCAAGACATAGAATTACTCAGACTGTTATGAATATGAAGATATATAAGCTCAAACATAAAAACGAAAATAAAAATATAAATATATATTTTTTTATAATATATATTTTTAAATTTTAATTGAGTTTATATCACTTGTTTATTTATTTCTTCATTCATACATCTGCTCGTTTTTGTTCATTAATTGTTCTTTTGTGCATTCATTTATTTATTCATTAGTTAATTTATTGGTACATTCATTAGATTGAATCACATTTTATATATTACATATTTTATGTATTTTTATAATTCATTTATTGGTTTGTTCATTTTCATTCATTCATTCATTCTTTGATTTATTGAATTCAGTATTTTTTCCATTTGTTGATTCACTAATTTATTTTATAATTCATTCACTTGTTTGTTTGTTTGTTCATTAATTCATTCATTAATTCATTCTTGTTTGTTCATTCTTTAATTCGTTTGTTTGTTAATTCATTCATTCATTTATTCTTGTTTGTTCATTCTTTAATTCGTTTGTTTGTTCATTTGTTTGTTCATTCGTTTGTTTGTTTGTTCGTTCATTCATTTATTTGTTGATTGATTTATTCGTTCATTTGTTGTTATATTGTTTGATAATTTGTTTGTTGTTCATTAGTTCATTTTTTCAATTGTGCATTTTTTTGTTTATTTGATGGTTCTTTCATTAGTTTGTTTGCTCATTAATTTAATTTGTACATTTGAATTATTTTTAAATAATTCAATTTATTTCTTCATTTGTTTATTCAGCGTCAGTATATAGATACTCTCGGGTGATCATAAAGCAGGCTATTAAATTCACTGTGTGTCAGCACATCTCTCTCTCTCACACACTTTATGGTTTGTTCTATCTTTAGCTCTCTGTGTGATTGAAATAGCATCTCTCCGGAGGCCGGCAGCTCTCAGCGAACACACACACACACACACACACAAACACACACTCAATAGAGTGTAGCGATTGAACGGGGTGAGGTTTCACACAACAGGAGGGTGAATGTGGATCACTCTATTGGGCCCTGCAGGAAAACCCTACAAACCCAAATACACATACACACACACACACACACTCGCTTGTCTTCTTCTCTCTCTAGAAAGCATCACACACACTCTTTTTCTGTTCTCTCAGAGCCAGAGGTCTGCACAGGCCGTGTGAGGTGGGACGCCGTCAGAATAATGAGGCCAATGAGATCTGTCTTCCCTTTAGATCGCTTCCTTTCTATCTTTGTCCTCGTTCTGTAGTTGTATTGCCTCCTCATCCTCTCAAGCTCAGAAGTGATGCTGTCGGCCCCTCATTTAAGAAAATCTTAAGATTAAGCCCTGCTGGAAAACATCTGCCGCTCGGATCTTTCTCGCCCTGAGATTGTGATGTTCCTGTTTCACATCTCATATGTATGGACATGAATCTGTGACAATATCCCCTATAAATGGTTATTTTTAAAATAGCTGTTTTATATTTTAATATATTGAAGCATTTGATGCTCAAGAAATCATTCTCATTATTATCAATGTTAAAGCAATTGTGCTGCTTATTATTTTTGTGTAAACTTTTTTCCCAGAATTCTTTGAATAAAGTTTTTAAATCTAATAAAAATATAAATATAAATGTTTTGTAACATTATAAATGTCTTTACTGTCACTTTTGATAAATTTAATGTATCTATAGGGAATAAAAGTATTCATTTATAAAAAAAATCGTACTGACCCTGACCATTTGATTAATTCAATTAATTCATTTGTTTATTCATTATTGTCCATACAATAGTTTTTGTTGGTTTGTTTATTTTGTTCAGTAGATGTTTGTTCATTTATTAATATGATCAGTAATTTGTTACCTGCATAGTGCTGCTTGTCTTTAATTTTGTGCATTTGCTTATTTGTTCATCTCTTATTTGATTTACTCATTAATTTCTTTCTTTATTTCTTCATTCATCTGTATATTATACATGCATAATCCATAGCTCTTGGATTTAAGTGAGATGCTGTATTTTGAGGCTCAAATGTTTTGTTTGAGACACACATTGCGTGTCGTATTCTGTTCTGTTTTGCCCCTTCAGAGAGTGTGATTTTGATTTTCCCAGGCCTAAACGTCACGTATAACATCCATGTTTACATCAGATGTTTACATCACCTGTTTTAGTGGGATGTTCTTGGTCAGTATATGTTATAAAGTGGACCAGAATCCAATCCTTGAGCAGTCTGACAGTGCATCTGCATGAAAGAAGTTTTCTGTTTTGATGGTTTTTGCACACCGATAACACTTCTGAACTCCATTTGCGTGATGAGATGGCACTCTATTTTAAACCGTTTGCTCTGGTGAGGTCTGGTAAGACGAGGCAAGATGAGTGACAGCGATGATGGAATTTTAAAAGGTTTTGCTGTTGCTTTTTAAGCAGGAAATGCACTTTAACCATTTAAATAATGTTTACATGATGCTCCCCCTTTTAAGTAGATTACAGAGACATGGGGAAAATGGGAAAGTTTGTTCTGGAAGAATCCGCAGTTCTGGCAATATGCAGCGATGCAGAGAAGGCCAAGATGAGACACACACATTCTCTCAGCCCCCGGACTGACTCAGCTTGTCCTCCTCTTTCTGCATTCACTCCATTCACTCTTTCATTACCAGAGCTTCCTCTGTTTTTTCATCCTATTTTTAATATTTTGTACTTTCTTTTCTGCTAATATTTATCTTCTTTGTAGTCATCACCATGGGATAAAAAAGAGTTACAATTATGTTCTTGCTATTCTAAGTTTATATCTCACACTTCTGACCTTTTTTTGCAAGATAAAACTCTGGAATTGTGAGATATGAAAAAAGTCAGAAATTTAATAACAGAATAGTGATATGTAAACTCAGAATTCTGAAGGAAAAAGTCAGAATTGTGAGATATAAACTCACAATTAGTAAAAGATCACAATTAGCTTTTCCTTATTTATTATTATTCATTATTGTGAACTCAGAATTGTGAGAAAAAAAACTGAATTTTATCTCACAATTCTGACTTTTTTGTGAGATAAAATAATTAGCATATTTGATATAAAATATGAATTGAAAGATTTAAACTCAGAATAGCAAGAAAAAAGTCAGAAATGTGAGAAGTCTCAATTCCAAGGCAGAAAAAAACATAATTGCAAGATGTAAACTCAGAATTGAGATATAAAGTCAGATTTGCAAGAAAAAAAATCTAAATTGTAAGATGAGAGTTTATGTCTTGCAATTCTGACATTGTTTCTCAGAGTTCTTCAGAATTCTGTCCTTTGTACCGGCAATGAAAATAAGCATTTTTTCACAATTTATTTACCCTACAAACTGGACTTTCCTTCATTTGTGGAACATAAAGTAAGAATTTCAGAGCTGCTTTTTGTCCATACAACTGAATCAGAGAGTGACCAGTGGCTTTCAAGCTCCATAAAGGTCAAAAAAGTACCAAACAGTAAATATATCTTATGCACTACACTTCAAGTCTTTTGAAGTCATAACATCTTATTTGGGTCTCTCATACAAAGCTATCAAATGACTGAGGGCAGGACACAAGATACATGGACTACTAATACGGTGCTTTTATGGTGCTTTCATGTTATTCTTGGAGATTGACAGCCTCTACATGCTTTCCATGGTATGAAAAAGACCAGCGTGAAGAGTTTAGAATGATGTGAGCTATGAGTAAACAATATCTCTTTTCTATTTTGGGTGAACTGATCCTTTAATGTTCCCGTTAAAGGTCATGTGATCATAAGCAGCCATTCAGGATTTATGATTGTCACTGATTTGCTTTATACAGTTGTAAATAAATTGGTCTGTGCCTCCATGAATCTGATCTGTTTCAGTGATGTGTTTTTTTCTCTCTCTTTGTCTGTCTTTCTGTAGACACTGGAGGCTGTGTTGACCTTTAAATACAGCGGAGGAGCCGGTCAGGTGGAGGGCTACTACCGGGAGCTCAGTCTGGGGGTCAGAGGGGATGTTGAACCTTCAGTTTTCTTCACACGAGTCAGCACTTTACCTGCCACAAGGTATCAAACAATACATTTACTCCATACTCAAGAGGCAAGCCTCTGCCTGCAACATGTCTTAAACACACCATATTTAGCTCTTTGTAGCATTTTTTTACAGGACAGTTATATTGTTACCCAGGGTTTCTAGCGATTTAGTGTTTTTTCTACAATTAAAGGAACAGTTCACTCAAAAATAAAAATGCTGTCATTAATTACTCACCCTCATGTCGTTCCAAACACATAAGACATCTTCAGAACACAAATTAAAGGGGTCATCAGATTCAAAATTCACTTTTCAAGTTGTTTGAACATAAATGTGTGTTGGAAGTGTGTGTACACATCCATCCTATAATGATAAAAAGTGAGCTGAGAGCTGTCCGCCATTGTGTCGACTCCGGTGCAGGGGAAGACAAGATGTCTCCGATTAAGCGATTGAGGCGTTCTGTTGTTGGATGTAATAATGAATATAGCAGTCATCATTTACTCCCAACATCTGAGCTGCTGAAGATGCAGAGGATTAACGTTACTTTCGCTTTGAAATGAATGCTCCGATCCCAATCTGCCTAAATGCATCTATGTTTGCGCGAATCATTTGTGATCCAGCTTCATCTACAGAAGTGAGTATAATGTTTTTTTATGAAACTTTGCAAATCGTCTTTCCTAATAACGTGCTAGTTAGCCAGTTTCGTGGCTAAAGTAAACAGTACTGCTCATCCCCCCACAGAAGAGAGGGGCGGGGTCAGCAGAACTCATTAGCATTTAAAGCAACATGGACTAAAAAAAACGGCTTGATGAAAACAGAGCTGATTTTGACAGGGTAAAAAGGGTTTCACACTACCATTGAGAAATTTTAACCAAAGTATGTTATAGACTTTTCATTAAGACCCTAAAGAATCATATCAATTTGTGGAAAATGGGCATCCAATGACCCCTTTAAGATATTTTTGATGAAATCCGAGAGCTTCCTGACCCTGCATAGACAGCAAGGGAACTATCATGGTCAAGGCCCAGAAACGTAGCAAGGACATTGTTAAAATAGTCCATGACATCAGTGGTTCGCTTTAATGTTATGAAGCTAAAAAGAAAACAAAAAAAAATGACTTTATTCAACAATTTCTCCTTTTCCCGTCTCAGTCTCTGCCATGCATTCACGAGTGTACCACGACACATGCGGGTGATGTTGCTGATACAGGAGCCTGCGTTCTGATGTAGAACTCTGATGCGCTGCGTCTGATTTATAAACAAAGGAAGATGCACACTGTACATAAAACAGTGTTGGTAAACATGTCTGAAGATTTTGACAGCGAGGATGACTTGCAATTTTTTGTCCAGCCTTACTTATTTGAACCAGAATATACAGAGATGGACGTTCTACGTTACAACGCAGCACCACACGGATGCGTCATACTCTCGTTAACGTGTGTCAATAATGACTGATATGGAAGAGAAGAAATAGTTGAATAAAGTCATTCTTTTTGTTGTCTTTGTGCACAAAAAGTATTTTCATAAATAACTTCATAAAATTAAGGTTGAACCACTGATTGACTATTTTAATGATGCCCTTACTACCATTCTGGGCCTTGACTGTGTCAGTTCTGTTGCTGTCTATGGAGAGTCAGAAAGCTGTTGGATTTCATCAAAAAGATCATAATTTGTGTTCCAAAGATGAAGGTCTTACAGGTTTGGAATGACATGAGCGTGAGTAATTAATGACATAATTTTCATTTTTGGGTGAATTATCCCTTTAAGAACACTATTTTTGCAATTCAAAATGACTTCATTTTAAATGCAACTTCAAAAAATAAAAATAAAAAATGATATGTTTTTAATTGAGAAATCATATATGCATCTGTTACACTTCCTCCACTTATTGGCATATTTGCACCTTTATGGTTTCTTACAAAAACATTTGCAGCATTTGTTTAAGTCCAGTTATGTTGTTACACAGGTTTCACAAAAATATTGTTGTAATTTAGTGTTCTTTTTTTTCTTTCACACCTAAAACACTATTTTTTGCTACTTAATTTTAAATCTAACTTAAAAAAAAGATGAAATTTGTGCAGTTGCAAAAATAGTGTATTTAATTGTAAAATCATAAATTCATGTGTTACAGTTCATCCACTTATAGGCATAGTTTGCCTATATCATCGTTTTTATATATCAGTATTATTTTTGTAACTATATTTGTAGTATTTTTTTAAAGTACAGTTACAGTATATTGTTACTCAGGGTTTCTTCCCAAAAAATTGCAATTGAAACTGACTTCATTTTAAATGTAACAAAAAAAGAAAGAAAATATGTAAAATGAAAAATCCACATCCCCACATATATATAAATATAAACATGGGGGTGTGGATTTTTCAATTATTTTTAAGTCTCAAAAAGTTTGAAAGTTTTACTAGTGATACTGTGATGCTGTTGTTTTTAGTGTAAAGCAATAAAGCAACCTGTAATTTATGGAATATGATCACTGTAAACAGAGTAAAGACAAATAATAGATTGTGGTTGTGTTGTCAAACAGCACCAGAGCACTCTGAAACCTCACCGTCCATCCATAGTTTACAGCATGACGTACTGTACAAACACACTGTCCTGTGGTAATGAGTGCTCAGTTACATTATTAAGGGGCGAGGTCTCATCTGCTGAATGAATACAGCCACAAAAGGTCATTTGTGAAGAAGCCGCTCTGCTCTAGTCGACCTGAACGCTGATGTTTAGTGTGATACAGCAGAGGTGGATATGAATGACTGCTGCTGAGACAGAGAGATGGAGAGAGTGATAGACTGATGGAGATGGATGGAGAGAGAGAGAGACTGATCACACCTTAGTAATGACCACTTGAAGTGACTCATTAGCTGTAATAATATCTGCTGTCTCAGTCATCTAGATCATCTATCATTTCTGTCGGATGGATGGGCTCCTCACACACACTGCGTTTCTCTGAGCGTTTCTCTCTACAACACTGCATGTATCAGTAACTCAGCTGTTTAATAATAGTCTGGTTTATCCAGTAACAAGCTCATTTTTGAAAAGCTATGCAGAAAAGTATTTTTAATGCGTCTTTTTCAAATGTTAGGGGTTTGATTCATTTTAGCAAGTCAGTTTTTTGGATGGCTCATTTCATGTGCCATTTGATCTTTTTTAAGCAAAGTAAATATTATAATAACATTAAAGTAGCTGAATATTATTGTTTATCACTGTTTTTTTTATTTTCGTTTTTTTAATTTTTTTTATTAGTAAAAATGTGTATTTAATTCCTCGGTTTATAGCAATGTATTTTTAATTAATGATAATAATAATAACCAACATCAATACAAACAATAAATATGACCAAATGTAACTAAAATAATATATATTATTTTAGTTAAACAGTTAAATATTGTAGTTAGATATTTTGTTAAAATAAATATTAAAATGTGACTATTTTAATTTTATTATTATTATTATACTGTTTTAAAAACAGTATTGTAAATGAGTCCTTTTTTGTTAGTCACATTTAGTGTCAGTTTATGTATTTTTAAACATCTTTATTCAGTAATCTTGAACTGTAAAGTAACTTGTAGGTAAACTACTTTCATATATATACAGTGCCGTGATTTTTTTTTTTTTTTTTGCATATGTCACACTTAAAAGATGCAGATCATCAAACAAATTTTAATATTACACAAAGATAACCCGAGTAAATACAAAATGCAGTTTTGAAACAATGATTTCATTTATTAAGGAAAAAGGCTATGTATAAAAAAAAATATATATATATATAATATATATATATATATATATATATATATATATATATATATATATACATATATATATGTGTATATATATATATATATATATATATATATATGGCTTGACTGTCAGTGTAGTTGTGCTGCTGTAAATTATGAGCAGGTTTTAGCTTGGCTGCAGTTTGAAAGTAGCTTCCTCAGCACTGCTCTGTGTGCCTCATTCTGAACTTTATTTATTCAAGCAAAGGCCGTAAACCTCAAATTATGATTAGCTCATTCTTCCACACAAGGCCAAGAAAGTTTATTTTAGTAAACTGGACACTGGCCAAGAACAACAGCGGCACATAGAAATACAAAGTCCTGCTTGTGGTGAATGGGTGTGAAATATTCAGCAGTCTGTTGGTGGATGTGTTTCTCTGATAGCTTCAGGCACTCTAAGAATAGCAGCATTAAATGTGAACACACCTCATTACATCCCTGCGAGGACAACAGGTTTAGAAAAGGAGTGTGTAATGTCTTTATTCTTATAAAAATCCCAAAAAGGTGTTATAGTCAAGTCAAGTCAAGTCACCTTTATTTATATAGCGCTTTTAACAATACAAATTGTGACAAAGCAACTGCACAATATCAAAATGGGAAAATAGTGTCAATAATGTAAAATGACAAGATTAAACACTCAATTTTCAGTTAAAGGCATTTCATTGTTGAATTCAGTGATGGCATCGTCCAGCTAAGTTCAGTTCAAAAAAAAATTTCTGTTCAATCAAGTCGACGATATTGCTGGAAATGAAGTGTCCCCAACTAAGCAAGCCAGAGGCGACAGCGGCAAGGAACCAAAACTCCATTGGTGACAGAACGGAGAAAAAAACCTTGGGAGAAACCAGGCTCAGTCGGGGGGCCATTTCTCCTCTGGCCAGACGACACAGCAGTTCAATTCCAACTGCTGCAAAGTCAGATTGGATGGCTCAACAGGTTCCCGAGGTCTTTTCCTGATGGCTCTCTAGGTGACGGGGTCCTCACTGGGGGTCTGTCTCTGGGGCTCATCTAGGTGTCCTGGTCTCCGCTGACGTTCAGGGCTGTAGTAGAGGTCGTCTCTAGGTGCTGATCCACCATCTGATCTGGTGACTGCAGTGACCTCGGAATAAGAAAGAAACAGACTAATATTAGCGTAGATGTCAATCTTTTTACGATGTAACAAGTACATCATGTGTTATGGGAAGTGTTCCCGGTTCCGGTTGATCTAATTAATGCAGCCTAACAATCCTTTAACGGATTTGAATAATAGAAGTGTATTAGTGTGTTATGTGTATGCCAGGTTAAAGAGATGGGTCTTTAATCTAGATTTAAACTGACAGAGTGTGTCTGCCTCCCGAACAGTGTTTGGTAGATTGTTCCAGAGTTTGGGTGCTAAATAGGAAAAAGATCTGCCGCCCGCAGTTGATTTTGATATTCTAGGTATTATCAAATGGCCAGAGTTTTGAGAACGCAGTGGACGTGAAGGACTATAATGCGATAAGAGCTCGCTCAAGTACTGAGGAGCTAAACCATTCAGGGCTTTATAAGTAATTAACAAGATTTTAAAATCTATACGATGTTTAGTAGGGAGCCAGTGCAGTGTTGACAGAACCGGGCTAATGTGCTCATACTTCCTGGTTCTAGTAAGAACTCTAGCTGCTGCATTTTGAACCATCTGTAATTTGTTTATTAAGCGCGCAGAACAACCACCCAATAAAGCATTACAATAATCTAACCTTGAGGTCATAAACGCATGAATTAATATTTCTGCATTTGATATTGAGAGCATAGGTCTCAGTTTAGATATATTTTTAAGATGAAAAAAAATGAAAAAATGCAGTTCTACAAATGCTAGAAACGTGGCTGTCAAAGGAGAGATTACTATTAAATAGCACACCTAGGTTCCTGACTGATGACGAAGAATTTACAGAGAAGCCATCAAGTGTTAGACAGTGTCCTAGGTTATTACTTGTGGGGGTTTTAGGTCCGATAAGTAACACCTCTGTTTTTTCAGAATTTAGCAGTAAGAAATTACTCGTCATCCAGTTTTTTATATCGACTATGCATTCCATAAGTTTCTCAATTTGGTGTGTTTCACCAGGCCGTGAAGAAATATAGAGCTGAGTGTCATCAGCATAACAGTGAAAGCTAACCCCGTGTTTCCTAATGATATTTCCCAAGGGTAACATGTAAAGCGTGAAAAGTAACGGTCCTAGTACTGAGCCTTGAGGAACTCCATACTGCACTTGTGATCGATATGATACCTCTTCATTCACTGCTACGAATTGATGGCGGTCAGATAAGTACGATTTGAACCATGCTAATGCACTTCCACTAATGCCAACAAAGTTTTCTAGTCTATTCAAAAGAATGTTGTGATCGATAGTGTCGAATGCAGCGCTAAGATCCAGTAGAACTAATAGAGAGATACAACCACGATCAGATGATAAGAGCAGGTCATTTGTAACTCTAATGAGAGCAGTCTCAGTACTATGATACGGTCTAAATCCTGACTGGAAATCCTCACAGATATCATTTTTCTCTAAGAAGGAATATAATTGTGAGGATACAACCTTTTCTAATATCTTTGACAGAAAAGGGAGATTCGAGATCGGTCTGTAATTAACTAGATCTTTGGGGTCAAGTTGTGGTTTTTTAATGAGAGGCTTAATAACAGCCAATTTAAAGTTTTTGGGGACATATCCTAATGACAATGACGAATTAATAATAGCCAAAAGAGGATCTATGACTTCTGGAAGCACCTCTTTTAGTAGTTTAGATGGAATAGGGTCTAACATACATGTTGTTGGTTTCGATGAATTAACAAGTTTATACAATTCTTCCTCTCCTATAGTAGAGAATGAGTGGAATTGTTCCTCAGGGGATCTATAGTACACTATTTGATGTGATGATATAGCTGACGGCTGCATGGTTACAATTTGATCTCTAATAGTATCAATCTTGGAAGTAAAGTAGTTCATAAAATCATTACTGCTGTGCTGTTGGGAAATGTCAACACCTGTTGATGCTTTATTTTTTGTTAATTTTGCCACTGTATTGAATAAATACCTGGGGTTATGTTTGTTTTGTTCTAAAAGAGACGAAAAGTAATCAGATCTAGCAGTTTTTAAAGCTTTTCTGTAGGATAGGGTACTTTCCCGCCAGGCTAAACGAAATACCTCTAGTTTTGTTTTCCTCCAGCTGCGCTCCATTTTCCGGGCTGCTCTCTTTAGAGTGCGAGTGTGCTCATTATACCACGGTGTTGGACTCTTTTCCTTAATCTTCCTTAAGCGTAAAGGAGCAATTGTATCTAAAGTGCTAGAAAAGAGAGAGTTCATAGTTTCTGTTACATCATCAAGTTGTTCTGAGCTGTTGGATATGCTGAGGAATTGAGATAAATCAGGAAGATTACTTACAAAGCAGTCTTTTGTGGTAGAAGTGATGGTTCTACCATATTTATAAGAAGGAGTTGAATTTACAGCTTTAACTATATGGAGTTTACACAAGACTAGATAATGATCTGATATATCATCGCTTTGCTGCAGAATTTCAATACCATTAACATCAATTCCATGTGACAGTATTAAATCTAGAGTATGATTTCGACTATGAGTAGGTCCTGAAACGTGTTGTCTAACCCCAATAGAGTTCAGAATGTCTATGAATGCTGATCCTAATGCATCTTTTTCATTATCAACATGGATATTATAGGGTTAAAGGAAAACGCCACCGTTTTTCCATATTCCAATATGTTCTTCCCTCAAATTAGACGAGTTGATATGCACCTCTCCCGTCTCAGTCCGTGCACTTAATCGCTCTAGCGCGCGGCACCACTATGCTAGCGTTTAGCTTAGCACCATTCATTTCTTAGGATCCAAACTGGGATAAATTTAGAAGCCACCAAACACTTCCATGTTTTCCCTATTTAAAGACGTTTACATGAGTAGTTACACGAGTAAGTATGGCGACACAAAATAAAACGTGGCAATTTTCTATGCGGATAAAAATGATAACTATAATGTGTGGCGGAAGAGCACTTTGCAGCACTTCGACCTCGGCGCAGTAATATCATCACTCCTGAAAACTCCCCCTCTCCCTGATAGTGATAGTGCAGGCCACGTTGGTTGTATTGACGGAAGAGGGGGAGGGGGAGTTTTAGAGGGATTAAGTGCACGGACTGAGACGGGAGAGGTACATATCAACTCGTCTAAGTTGAGGGAAGAACATATTGGAATATGGAAAAACAGTGGCGTTTTCCTTTAAGGTTAGACTATAGGAGTTATAATTATGAACCAAAGAATATGTGTGTGTGTGTGTGTGTGTGTGTGTGTGTGTGTGTGTGTGTGTGTGTGTGTGTGTGTTATAATCTTGATTTCTATACATTATTATATTACTACAATAACTTTAAATGATTAATAAAATAATTATTGTTATTATTGTTATTGTTATTATTATTATTATTATTATTGAATATAGTGTTTTTAATACTTAACATTTTAATGCAATATTGTTGATTATTTGATTTATATAATTATTCTATATTTATTGGTGTAATTTCTTAAAATACAATATTTGTAATTATATTAATATTTTTATTCAATAATAATAATTTTTATTTCATGTCTATTAATTTATGTATTTATTTATCTTATTTATAAGTCTAACATATACAGTATTCTACATTATGTTCTTGATTTATACAAATGTGACCCTGGACCACAAAACCAGTCATAAGTGTCAATTTTTCGAAATTGAGATTTCTACATCATCTGAAAGCTGAATAAATAAGCTTTCCATTGGTGTATGGTTTGGCCAATATTTGGCCGAGATACAACTATTTGAACATCTGGAATCTGAGGGTGCAAAAAAATCTAAATATTGAGAAAATCACCTTTAAAGTTGTCCAAATGAAGTTCTTAGCTATGCATATTACTGATCAAAAATTAAGTTTTGATATATTTACGGTAGGAAATTCACTAAATATCTTCATGGAACATGACCTTTACTTAATATCCTAATGATTTTTGGCATAAAAGAAAACTGGATAATTTTGACCCATACAATGTATTTTTGGCTATTGCTAAAAATATACCCCAGCGACTTAAGACTGGTTTTGTAGTCCAGGGTCACAAATATATTGTATATGTATACTGGAGTTTTCCTAAAAAAAATAAATAAAATAAAATAACAATAACCACTTGTGTGAATTTTAACAGCCTAAATGCTTATTGCTTCAATACTTTTTTTTTTTTTTTACACTTTTGTTCATAAACTTGGATACTCTATTCATGAATATACCTTGAAGAGTAAATTGAAATTCAGTGTTTTATAAGGCATTTTTTTTATAAATTCCTTCTATAGAATTCCATCTATAACACATTATATATGTATACAGTCCAGGCTTGATAGGAACGGGAAGCGTTTACACACGTACACACTCAGACACACTAATGTTCACAGCCTCTTGAAGGGTCCACTCGAGCGCGGTGCAGTTCTTCAGCTCACTACCTCTGAGGAGATGAAATAATGTTCCTGAGATGAAAATCCTCTAGACATTTCTGGGCGGTGGGTCCAGACAAATGGCCCATCGTCTACTCTGAATAATGCAGGCAGAGTAGAGGTCTGTTCCACACCACAGATCTGATGAATACTCATTGGTCTGCCTGGATTATTTCTCTTTAAAGCTTCTTAAAGATGCGGGAAGATGCTTTCCTAACACGTAAAGCGGCCTGTGACTAATGTCTGTGTCTAATTCACACCCACACCTCTTATGTGTGGACAAATGTACAGCATGTGTGTGTGTGTGTGTGTGTTTGACCAAGTAAATTCAACAGGATTTTGTAAAAAGCAACAGTTTAATTACTAAACTCAGACACCATTAAAACAGGCCCACAACACACACTTCGCCATTGCTTTTAGACACACTTAACACAAATAATACAGGAAGACCATTAAATGAAAAACAACCTGTCTTAAAACAGCTTTTATCTCTGGTGTGGTGTGAGCGGATGTAGTGAGACGAGGAACTCCGGAGGAAAGAAAACATTCAAATGCCAATTAAAGGAAAGCTACAGTCTTCATGACATTTTATCTTCCACAAATTCAGTGCTTTAAAGGATTGTTTGGGGTTCAATACAGCTTAAACATGTGCATTAATTCACTTATAATGGAAGTCTATGGAGCGAAGCATTCAGGATGATTCAAAGCAGAAACTTGCAACTCATATTAATATTAAATTGAATATATTAATTATTCATAAGTATTGTTTTAGCAATGTTTTTTTTTTTTAGATATAAAAAAATCGGAATTGTGATATAAACTTTAAATTGCGATATGTACACTCAAAATTGTGAGAAAAAGTCAGAACTCTTGAGTTAATATTTATCAGTTCTGACTTTATTTCTGATTTTAAGTCCAAATTGTGAGATAAAAGTCATTATTGCCTTTTTTTTCCTTTTTTTTTTCCTTATTGAAAGAGATAATGAAAGGTTCCCAAAAAAATATTAAGCAGCACAACAGTTTCACTGTTATAAAACAGCATATTAGATCAGCAACACTGATATTAATCAGCATATCAGAATTATTTCTGAAGGATCATGTGACACTGAAGACTGGAGTAATGATGCTGAAAATACAGCTTTGCTTCACAGGAATAAATTACATTTTATATTATAGGTATTAAAATAGGAAACCAATATTAGAAATTGCAATAATATTTCACAATATCACTGTTTTTTCAGTATTTCTTTTAAATAAATACAGCCTTGATGAGCAAGAGACTCCATTAAAAAACAAAGTAAATTATTTATTAGGTTTATAATATAGGCCTAACATAATATAATATAATATCAAAACAAACTATTTAAACTGATAGAATAGAATAGAAAACAAACTGAAGCAAAACTTAAGCTGAGATCTGTGCAAAATATAAAAAAAACGTGAACATATGAATTCTTCTATAGCTGTCTAAACATCCTTATGAAAGTAGTTTGCACAATAACTACAAACTACAAAGAATTTTGTTACTGTTCTGTGCCCATCCTCCGCTATTTCCAGCACTCAATCAAGCCACTCTTCTTTAATACATGAGGATGTTTATTTCACGTCACTGCATTTGCGTTGGTTCTCATGTTGAGCGCACCGCAACCATTGAAGTATTCACGACTCATTTGGCGCACATCATTCTCTTTCTATGAAACCTGTAAACCGCATTCACCGGTTCTAACTCTATAGCGACATCATCTCTATAGCGGTTTGCCTGAGCATTGCGATTCTTTTGCGTTTACTGGTGGCATTCAATCAAATGGCTATCCCAACTCATTTTTGTGTGTGCGAGGCACATTATTTATTCTGCGCGGTCGCGGTGGAAGAAGTGCGCGGTCACGCGCGCACGCAGCTTAGAGGTAACATTGCGTGGGAGCCCTGTATTTTAAGGTAGCCCGTCGGGCAGGCGGTGATGCATTTTGGTAGCCCGACTGGAAAACACAATAGCCCCGGGACGTCGGGCTAGCGATTTTGCGAGCCCTGTACATTGACTGTTTTTGCTCAAGTTCGCTGACGAAGTTTCAATCAAAGCCACAGCAGAACTGTTTTGTGTCTCCGAGCAGCACAGCGGTGTTTTGATATTGAACGAATCCACGTTTTTGAACGACGCAAGTGAGTCAATGATTCAGTAACCCTTTCATAAAGACAGTAGTCACTTGCCTCGTTTTTGAATGAATAATGACTCTCTCATTAAAACAGTCATTTACCGCCATCTACTGGTGGTTTGGTTTTATATTTAAAAGTACTGCATTTTTTTCCAAGATTTTTAACTTGTATGTTCAAAAATATTTAAAACATTAATCTTATAAAATTATTTATGCATTTGAAATGTTGTGGTGTAAATGCATTTATGGCACCTTAGCTTCATCAAACAGTCTGTGTAAATACATCTAATGCCACTTCAGATGCAGCTTCTGTTTCCTCTGCAGTGAAAAGATGGAGTTTGTTGATAGTATGCACACTCTAATGTGAACATTAAAATTTGCAAAAATAAATTACTCCACTGCTCACAAAGAGAAGTATGAACACTGATGACAACAGAGTTGCACTGTCCAAAAAAATGTGGTAAATGTGCTTTTTTTTACTTGAAGCATATGTTGTCTTTTTCCTTTTTTTTTTTTTTTTTTTCATCAGAGTGCACCAGAACGCTTCATTTACATGTTAAATTCTCAAAAAAAATATTATGGGGGGGGGGGGGATGCCCCCAGACCCCCCTACAAGGTTTAAATTCAGAACTATGTCACCTTTTTTACCTCTTCTGACTTAGCAGGTATGTGTTATTGTAATATATTATAATTATGTATAAACAAAAATATATATATAAAAATATCATTATAATTTTTTATTACATTGTTGCTTTCATGTAGCTCAAACAATGGGGTCAAATTCATGATGTGTTTAACTTGAAACGTTCCTCAGTGTTTTCCGGCGGTGACGTCATTGGACTCCGCTGCGGGAAAACTTTGGGCATCTGCTCATGAATTGAGAGAGATTAATGGAGAGCAAGAGAATAAGGGATGCTCTGTGTTGAGTAAGCATTGGTTGGCATTCGCTCTCAATTTCTCTCTGCTATTT
Organism: Aspiorhynchus laticeps; assembly: GCA_023376895.1. Taxonomy (NCBI): domain Eukaryota; kingdom Metazoa; phylum Chordata; class Actinopteri; order Cypriniformes; family Cyprinidae; genus Aspiorhynchus; species Aspiorhynchus laticeps. Next base: position 42,467,891 of record CM041793.1, read on the forward strand.
AAAACTTGGCAGCATCTCTTGTGATGATTCATTCCCTACTGATCACTGTAAGAAATGAGAGAGAGAGCGAGATACTGTATGTCTTGACTGCTCTGCTTGTGTGTTGACACACAGAAGCCATCATATCATTCCAAATCTCTGCTCACTGGGGTTTAAAGAGGTCATATCATGGTAAACTGGCCTTTTCTTGCTCTATTGAAATGTGATGCACAATATTTGTTGTACTAATCCTTAAAGGTACACATGCAAAAAACAAAACAAAAAAAAAACCAGACTGTTTGATTCTAATGGCGAGAGAACATGAATATAGAAAATAGTCACCAAAACTAAATTATGACCGTTTTTGCTGCAAGAAACCGTGACTAATATTATAAGCAGACTTTGGGAAGAAAATACAAGCAGGGTGGAATTTGATTTGTGTATATTGTGTTACTGTGGTGGGTTTAAGAATGTGTTTCCATAAATAAAGATGTAGGTAACACACACACACAAAGCTTTCGCTACATGAAAGAGATGCTAACCTTTGATGTTTGGACAGAAGATGACAAGTACATCTGCATGACCCCTTGTGCCCATCTGGTTTGGTGTGTGTGTGTGTGTGTGTGTGTGTGTGCACTTACATTTATTTGTGTGCTTGTATCAGTAGTATAAACTGATGTCAGAATTAATATCAAAACTAATTAAATCAAGCAAATGTTGTAGATATTTTTATATATACATTACTATAATAAAATTGTATGTTTATGTTTGAAAAAAGTATCATGCTAAGTGCTCACCAAGGGTGCATATAAAAAAATGCAGTAAAAAATAAATATAGTTGAATTTTTTTTTTTAAATTTAAAATACCTGTTTTAAATTTGAATATATTTTAAAATGTAGTTTATTCCTGTTTCCTATATTATTGTGGAAGCCATGATACATTTTCTTTTTTTCAGGATTCTTTGATTAATAGTTCAAAAGAGCAGCATTTATTTGAAAAAAGTTTTACGTTTTTTTTTTCAATGAATAGACGTATTTAACGTAAAATAATAATTAAAATAAAACAATTACAATGAAGTAATTACAAAAATACAATAACAATTCTATATATTGCTCATTAAAAACTTAAAAAAAAAAACTTTTATAAATCATTTCACAATATCTTGTTTAATTTGATCAATTTGTCCAGTGCAATATGATTTCTTTGCCGCAACCAACTGTGACACAGACAAGTGAAGCTCAGCAAAACCTTTTCCCTGTTGTGTTGTGCTAACCCCACCCACAGTGAAATCTCATTGGTCTAAAGTCCTGCTGCAGTTGTGCACATTTGCAAGTTTTACTTGATTTTTTTCTTTGAGTGAGGACAGAGAGATTGCTATTCAAACTTTAATAATTAAATGAAGTGTGAGTTCTGTACTTCATTAATGCTTCCTCGGTTTGTCTTTCTCCATGTTTCTGCAGTACCCGTCAGTGTCATCTACTGCTGGATGTGTTCAACTCTACAGAACATGAGCTCACGCTGTCTGCCAAGAAGAACCAGGACCTGGTGCTGCACGCCAGCGAGTGTCAGAGGTACACACACACACACGCTCACACGGACTCCTCCTTCACTGGCGTGATGTAACGCCGTCTGTCTGGCTGATTGAAGTCTGTAGACTGTCAGACGGCATTACCTGACCCTCTCCTCCGCTGACAGCTCTCCATTTCATGAAAGTTACTCTCATGAACCAGAGCTGCAGCGGGTCACACTTTCTGACTTTCATAGAGCTTCGGAGAGACAGACACACTCACGCTTACCGTGTCTGTGTATACGTTGCAGCAGGTTTTTGATGCATCTCTCTGAAATTGCCTTTAGGGTCTTTTTTTGAAGATCTGCAGAGAAATGCAAACTTAAGGAGACAGGATTCACCACATGACATGCTTTTGTTTGAAGGAATGAAGGATAAAACACAAATGTGACTGTTTTATTTCCCACCTGACTTAAGTGTTTAAGATGAGAAAAATCATGATTAAATGTAATTATTTATTTTTTACTTCCTCTTTTGGAAGCCGATAACTTATGAACAGAAAATGTTATCATGTCATTTATTAAAGGGATAGTTCACCCAAAAATCAACGTTCAGCCATCATTTGCTTACCCATGTGTCTTTTTGAACCCGTATGATGTTATTTCTTTTGTGAAATACTGAAATTTTTTCTCAATGCTGCAGCTCCCAAATCACATTTGCATATTCAAACTTGCCATGTGATTGGTGGAGACACTCAGAGGGTATTTTGTGACATCTTTGAAAATGCTAAATTAGATTTGAGAAATATAAAGGAGAGCAAGAGAGAGATACATTTTTATATACAATTTTATTTAAATTTCATGTTTCAGGTAATTTGTTTTTATCCCTCTAGATATAATAATACCTGTTTCAACATTTTTGAAAATAATTTGTTGTGCAAAATAAACACTAGCCAAGCAAGTGTAAGATAAAATTTAAGTTAATAAATGCTGTTCTTTTGAACTTTCTATTCGTCAAAGATTCCTGATAAAAAATGTATCACAGTTTCCATAAAATATAAACAGTTTTCAACACTAATAATAATAATAATAAATGTTTCTTGAGCAGAAATATTAGCATATTAGGATGAGACGTTAAACCGAGGTCCTGACTCTCTGTGGTCATTAAAAATCCCATGACACTCATCGTAAAGAGTAGGGGTGTAACCCCGGTCACCCCTGGCCAAATTCCCTCCACTGGCCCTTGTCAATCATGGCCTCCTAATAATCCCAATCCACTTGATTGGCTCTATGACTCTCTCTCCTCTCCACCTGTAGCTGGTGTGTGGTGAGCACTCTGGTGCCGTTGTCCTGTGGCTGCCGTCACATCATCCAAGTGGATGCTGCACACTGGTGGTGGTTGAGGAGAGCCCCCCCCACATGATTGTAAAGCGCTTTGGGTGTACAGCAATACACAAAGCGCTATATAAATGCATCATTCATTCATTCAAGTTATTAAAATAAATAAATAACAAACCTCTGACTTCATACATACAAACCATCCACACAACTTCATTGGATTTTATAATATAAACTCAATATTAAAAAAGTGATTTTTTTTAATTCATATACAGTATATATGTATATATACAGGTGCATCTCAATGAATTAGAATGTCGTGAAAAAGTTCATTTTTTCTTGTAAGTTATTTCAAAAAGTGAAACTTTCATATATTTTAGATTCATTGCATGTAAAGTAAAACATTTCAAAAGTTTTTTTTGTTTTAATTTTGATGATTAGAGCTTACAGCTCATGAAAGTCAAAAGTCAGTATCTCAAAATATTAGAATATTTACATTTGAGTTTCAATTAATGACCATCCCTACAGTATAAATTCTGGGTATCTCTTGTTCTTTGAAACCACAATAATGGAGAAGACTGCTGAGTTGGCAATGATCCAGAAGATGAACATTGATGCCCTCCACAAAGAGGGTAAGTCACAGAGGGTCATTACTGAAAGGTGTGGCTGTTTACAGAGTGCTGTATCAAAGCATATTAAATGCAAAGTTGACTGGAAGGAAGAATTTGGGTAGGAAAAGGTGCACAAGCAACAGGGATGACTGCAAGCTTGAGAATACTGTCAAGCAAAGCTGATTCAAACACTTGTGAGAGCTTCACAAGGAGTGAACTGAAGCTGGAGTCAGTGCATCAAGAGTCACCACGCTCAGACGTCTTCAGGAAAAGGGCTACCAAGCCACTTCTGAACCAGAGACAACGTCAGAAGCGTCTTACCTGGGCTGTGGAGAAAAAGAACTCAGTGGTCCAAAATCCTCTTTTCAGATGAAAGTAAATTTTGCATTTCATTTGGAAATCAAGGTCCCAGAGTCTGGCGGAAGAGTGGAGAGGCACAGAATCCATGTTGCTTGAAGTCCAGTGTGAAGTTTCCACAGTCAGTGATGATTTGGGCTGCCATATCATCTGCTGGTGTTGGTCCACTGTGTTTTCTGAAGTCCACAGTCAACGAAGCCATCTACCAGGAAATGTTAGAGCACTTCATGCTTCCTTCTGCTGACAAGCTTTATGGAGATGCTGATTTCATTTTCCAGCAGGACTTGGCACCTGCCCACACCGCCAAAGGTACCAAAAGCTGGTTCAATGACCATGGTGTTACTGTGCTTGATTGGCCAGCAAACTCGCCTGACCTGAACCCCATAGAGAATCTATGGGTATTGTCAAGAGGAAGATGAGAGACACCAGACCCAACAATGCAGATGAGCTGAAGGCCACTGTCAAAGAAACCTGGGCTTCCATACCACCTCAGCAGTGCCACAAACTGATCACCTCCATGCCACGCCGAATTGAGGCAGTAATTAAAGCAAAAGGAGCCCCTACCAAGTATTGAGTACATATACAGTAAATGAACATACTTTCCAGAAGGCCAACAATTCACTAAAAATGTTTTTTTATTGGTCTTATGAAGTATTCTAATTTGTTGAGATAGTGAATTGGTGGGTTTGTGTTAAATGTGAGCCTAAATCATCACAATTAAAAGAACCAAAGACTTAAACTACTTCAGTCTGTGTGCAATGAACTTTTCCACGACATTCTAATTTATTGAGATGCACCTGTGTGTGTAAATATATATATATATATATATATATATATATATATATATATATATTTAAATACTTTTATTCATCAAGGACACAAATTTTATAAATCAAAAGTGTCAGAAATGACATTTTATATATTTCTATTTCAAATAAATGCTGTTCTTTTGAACTTTCTATTCGTCAAAGATTCCTGATAAAAAATGTATCACAGTTTCCATAAAATATAAACAGTTTTCAACACTAATAATAATAATAATAAATGTTTCTTGAGCAGAAATATTAGCATATTAGAATGATTTCTGAAGAATCATGTGACACTGAAGACTGGAGTATTGATGCTGAGAGACTTCTTTCAAAACATAAAAAAAACTTACAAAACTTTTGAAGCTAAATGCATTTTCTTGTTTTCCAACATTTTTAATGGTTAGTTTTCTTGATTCCCTGTTGATTTTGAACCCTGTGCCACTGCTGCAGCACACACTTTCCTTTCTCTCTGCCCTGTCCTGTCCACCAAAAGCATAAAAATCCCATCGAGTTGGAAATGTAGCCACCATAAAGTGCTTCATAGGCTTGTGTTGGCTTGCAGAGCTGCCTTTTGCCCTTCTGACGCCCTGCGGGTGACGTCCCCTTCATGGGATCACCTCCATGGATCACCTGATTAATGACTCGATTGGGAAACATGCTGCTTTGGCCGATACCTGAATCAGAAAGTATTGATGAACAGATTACAGAGTTCCAGAAGCTTCGGGGCGATTGATTCTGGAGGATGAATATAAATGACTACATGCTGATCGATGTGTGTGTACTGTTATCAATCTCGTGGAAGACTAAATCGGGTCTCCCCCCTTTAATGGCACTGTGTGTGTTATGTGTTATTGTGTAGTTCTTCATACTGATTCTTTCTATCTTTTCTCATAACATGAGATGTCATCTTGTGGTGGTTCTGTGTCTCTTCCTCTGCCTCGTTCTGTCGTTCTGTATGATGAATGCTTTCAGGGAGAGGTTTTTTAAAGGATGACACTGTCCTCGCTGCATACCAATCATTCCTGTCAGTCATCTGCGGACGAGGCATCCAGCGGTACGAGGGCTCACCTTCACTAATCGATTTCTCTGAGCCTTAGATCTCCTCAGCCCTCTTTTGTCTGTTTGAGAGAGATTGTTTCTGTAAGAGCTGAATATGCTGGAGTTTCTTTGGGTGAAGTGCTGTTATATTTAAGACTCGGATGAGATCTTGAATCCTTTACTGGTGCATTTTGGGTTTCTGCACTGGTCAAGGGCCCATTCTGCTTTTATAACATCAAAATTGACCCAAGTATTTCATTAAGATTTTTTATTGGTTTATTGTGCATGTTTCATCACTGCATGTTAAAATATTTTATTTTATTTTATTTTATTTTATTTTATTTTATTTTATTTTATTTTATTCAGCAGTGGATAAACCATAAACCTTTGACCTCAGCTTTTCCATCTATATTTTTACATCAATATAAACAAAATATAGATCAAGCATATAGGGAGATTAAATTATTGATTTTGTTTTGGAAAAAATAAGAATAAAAAAATATTATTATAAAGACATTATTATTATTCTATCCCCCAATTCGCAAATATTGTTCCTGTTTTTTACTGCTCATTTTTATATGCCAGCATATTTGAGCGGATAACTAACTCAGGTCATAAAGTTCATAAACTTTTAATAAGTTCATATTGAGCCGGACTGGTTGAAGGCAAGCCTGTCTGTTCAGTCAGCTGACTCTAATAAGAGCTTTAATTGGGCAGATTTGTCTGAAGGTTTGAAGAGAGTAGGATATGATGTGCCATTTATATATATATATATATATATATACACACACAAGTTGTCCTCAAGGCAGAGAGAAACAATAACCAAGACTAAATGAGAAATAAAACTAATAGTCCTAATTATATTTCAGATTATCTCCTGTAAAGTAATATTATTCTGTAATCTAGTACAGTACTTACATTTCTCTCGCCACATTAGTTTTGTGATATCTAGATGTCTTTATTTATTAAATAAGTAAATTAATATGTAATTTGTTCACTTAGCTTCTTAAGGTATTAGTTTTAATTAGATTTGATCTAATATTAGATGTTGGATTAGTTCAAGTTCAAGTTTTATTTGTCACATACACGACTATACAGAGATTGTATAACCAGCAGTGAAATGTGAGTATTATGATCTGGTTATGATCTGAGAAACTTTTAGTTTTTGTTAGAATGAGTAGATTTTAATGTTCTCATCTTTAATAAGAAGCACAAGTGTTTTTTAGCTTGATAAATTATAAATGAAAACAGTATGAAGTTAATGTTAACAATATTTTTGTTTTGTTTTGTGATGAACAAGTATGCAATGATCATGCAGCATATTTAAATACTCTGAGTATGTGTACAATTTAACAATTTACTCATGGAACCACATTGAGATCCTTAGATATTTCTAACTGAATGATATAGGGCCTTAAAAAACTGATTTTGAAGTGATATTAAGATATCTTTAATGCATCTTAAGTTACAGGCATGCAAACTTTTGGGAAAAAAATATGAGAAGTACTTTTTGCCATTTCTGAACTTTCTTATATTATTATATTTGCATATAATGCAACATGGATTGCTAAAGTCAACAGATTCTACTTATGGACCTACCAATTTCTGTGTTTAAATAATATAATGATGCTGCCAGCTTTCTTAAGTCAGTTATTTGGCTCCAAATCTCTGGTGAAAATAACCATTTTGACCCCGTCTACAAAATAGTGCATTAATATTCATCCATCCATGACATTTAAAATGTTGGCTTTCTTCTTCATTTATGTATTTCTTTCACCTAAAAAAAAAAAAGGAAAAAAAGTTAGCTGTGGAGCTCTGGTAACACAAAATGATTGTGTTAGAAAAACTAGCAGGCTTCATGACAGTCACAGTGAGTGTGTTTGTGATGACATCATACGTGTGCATGCTTGTTTGAACTGCCAGTCACTCATTCACACACACACCATTAATGGCACTGAATTTGTGACACATTGTGCATTTTTGTTTTTTGCACTCTTTCCACTTCTGTCGTGAATTTTGTGTGTGTGTTGGTGTGACAAACTCTGCTCAACTTCTTCATTACCCTCATAATTTAAACAAAAGCCTGTTGCTGTAGCAACAAGCCTCTAAGTGCTTCCTCCATGATGAAGGGCCACTTTTCACTTTTTACTCTGTGTGTGTTTGTGCATGCGCATACTGCGTATTTCCCTTTCCCAGAGTCTCAAGATGCACCCAAATCTTTTTACTGTAGCTCTGTTTCAAAACCTAAGATGTCTATATAGGCAATATTTAAAGGCATCGTGGAAAATAAATCCAACAGACAGCAAAATGAGTACAATTATGCTGCCTACTAAGAAACCTTGTTTAGGCCATTGCTAAGGCAGCATGCATTCATCACAGAGATTGCAATTCCAAAATGTGCAGCAAGCTCAGTGAAAAAGAAATTCAATATGACGGACAAAACAAGGGACAAAAATGTTGAGTATTTGGGTGTAATATTATAAAAAACTATAATATATGAATGAATGAATAAATGAATGGATAGCTGGCTCTGCAGAGTCCACTCCTGGATGTCTATAGCTATTTTTAAATTAAATAATAAAATTATATATATTATATATTTTTAAATGATAATTTTTAATAAATTATTTTTTATTTTTTTAAATAGTTATATTATCACAATTAAAAATAAACAATTGTATGCTTATTAGCACATCGCTATTAAAATGTAGAGAAACGTACACTCATAATTTTAAATTTGTGAGAATGGACTCTTGCAGACGGAGGGATTTAATAACCTGTCATCTTTTCTGTGGGCTCATCTGAGGGATTGTTATTTTGAATGTATAAAATTATAATTTCAATTGAATGACACAGTGAGTTAATGTGATGTTGAGATGCTGGGTGGGGTGCTGCGGTGCTGCTGTGGTGCAGTGATGCTGTGTGTGCCGGTAACCGCGGGTTACGGGGAGGCGGTCTATTAATAGCTCAGTGTTTCTGCTGCTGGAGTCACGGGAGAGAACACACGTGAGCTAAATATAACCCTCTCTCTCTCTCTCTCGCTCTCCTTTTTATTGATGTACTGCTGTAATTGCTTGAAAAAAATCATGCAAACTGGTTGTTTTAAAATGCAGCTACAGTGCATGCATATAAATGGCTCATGTGTCCCACAGATGACATGTCTTTAACCATTTAATTAATTTTAGCTACTTTCAAGCGTAGGATTTTTTTCTGTCAGTATTTCCTTTCTATAAAATGTATATGTTTATGTATGTATGTATTTGTGTGTGTGTGATTTTTGTCCTTCAACCATTAGAGGTCTGTTTCAGTCGTGCTTTGTCTTCTCTCTCTCTAATTTTAGTTTTTTCCTTTGTATTCCTCATGCATAGAATGATAACACCCTCTGTCTGACTGAGTCCAGATGCATTGATACTGACAGCTAATGATGAAGAACAGGGATGTGTGATTGTTTCTTTGCACCTGCACGTGTGTGTTGTGTTTGAGGTTTTACCTTTGCATATTTTGTACATCGATGATGAAAAATGTAAAAAAAAAACTGTATTAAAATGCTGTATTATTCTTCATATGATAATAAGATGGACACGTTAAACAAAAAACATCTTTGTATATTAGGTAAAAAAATCAGGTAGGGCTGTCAAAATGGCTGAAAAACTAAATTCGCATTTTGTACTTAAATATTATCAAAATTTGAATTATATTCGAATTGAAAAGGCATAATTCAGAAAGCTTTTGGCTTCTCTCCTGAGGCCACAAGAGGGCGCATCGAGCAAAATATTACTAATCCACGGTTCTTCAAAGCAATAAAGTAACATGACTATCTTTGAAAAAAGTGCAAAATAGTGTTTTACCATATATAATTAAGTTGCTTAAACAATTAGAAACAAAACAGCATCATGTATGCACAGTTTAATACAAAGCATGGAAAACCAATCACAAAGAGTAATGTTACTTTTTTCATTTAAAAACATGAGAAGCAGTGGAATGGGGAGAGACCATCCCGCCATAAAGTTTTAAAACATGTTTTTTCAAAGTTGAACTTACAATAATTTTAAATGGCTTTCTAAATATCCGACTCTCTTTTGCGAGATGCGAGTGCAACGGTGATAGATGTCTCTCTAGAAAATGCGCAAAATATGCATTCTGTGTGAACGGCTTGGTTTCAGTTTTGATGTAAACAACATCATCTCCGCATTGATGTTCTCTTTTTCCGCAGTATTTTGAATGAACAACGTATCCAGTGGGTTCAACTGGATAGGCAAAAAAAAGCATTAAAATGCAATGACACCTACCTACATCGTCATCTCATCTCGTGTGCCACTGATAATAAGGCTGCCTGACGCACACCTACAATTCACAACATTCCACTGCTTCTCATGTTTTTAAATGAAAAAAGTAACATTACTCTTTGTGATTGGTTTTCCATGCTTTGTATTAAACTGTGCATACATGATGCTGTTTTGTTTCTAATTGTTTAAGCAATATTTTGCATTTGAATGTGGATTTTTATTTTAAATTCAACGAATATTCCAAATTCAAAAAAAAATTGACAGCCTAAAATCAGGTCATATATTTTTTTGAAAAAAAATCTTAATTGTCCTAAATACAAATTTCATTTTAGTTATGCAAAGTGTAATTTTAAATATAATTTTTCATTACATTTCTGTGGAACATTAGCTTCAGGCATGAGTCACACTGGTTGGCTGGTTCACTTGACGTCCAACTGACTAGTTAGTGAGATTGACTAGTTTATTTATTTATTTTTTAAGTTTAATATTTTTAATGGCAGTGTTTTAATTGGCCTGCTGACAGTGTGCTCTGTATGCTAACTAAAACATTAGCTGTTAACTGACAGGCGGTTTTCATGATAAAACTTTCTCTGACAAGAAGCATCTTTAAATTCACCAGTTTAAATTTGGTTTATTGTTAAAATAGTAACTGCTGAATTGAGTTTTCTCAGTGGAGTGTCTATAAGAGGATCTTTCTGTCTTTCTGGTTCTCTGTTGTGAGATGAGCCTCACATCTCAAATCTCTCTGTGGTTGGGTTCATTACTCTGGGCATCTCTGTAGAGAGGGATTTTTCCCTCTCTTCTCATTTCTGTGAGTTTTTCTGAGCGCTGTTCATGTTTAGCGGTGAGACATCTTTGTTTGGAGTTTGAGTGAGTTCTCTTATGAGATTCCAGATTGCACATCACATCTCAGTCCATCATGTCTCAGCGTCTCCTTTCACCTGTGTGTTGTTTTACAGGATCAGTTTACATGTGAATCAGATCACATTTACTGACACGTCCATCAGTGTCAAGCTCAAGACACCTGCAGCCTCTTCACTGACATTAACCTCTCATCTCATAAACATCAGCTGACTAAACATCATGACTGACTGCATTAAACAGAGAGGAGGGAACTAAAAGGACAGGTAGGAGGAATGAAAAAAAGGAAAGAAGGCAGAACAAAAAGAAAGAAAGAAAAGGAAGGAATTAAGAACTAAAGGGAATATAAGAAGAGAACAGAGAGGAAGAAAGGAAGGAATAATGGTAGGAAGGAAGATGGGAAAGATGAAGAATGGAAAGAGGAATGATGGAAGGTAGAACAGAAAGAGGAATGATGAAAAGAACAACAACAAAGGACAGATGGAAGGTAGAGATACAGAGGAAGGGAATATAGAAAGAAGGAATGAAGGTAGAACAGAAAGAGGAATAAAGGAAGGAAGAACAGAGAAAAGGGTGGAAGGAATGGAGAGCTAAAAACGAAGGAAGGTAGAACAAAAATAAAAAAATGATGGAAGGAAGAATGGAAAGAGCAAGGAGGAACAAAAAGGAAATGAAGAGCAAAGAGGGAAGAAAGGAAGAGCAAAAAAGGAAGATATAAAGAATGAAAAGGGGAAGGAAGATAAATCAAAAAAGGGAAAGAAGCTATATCGAAAAAGAAAAGAAAGACAAACAGAAAATGAAGGAAGGAAGAACAAAATGAATGTAAGAATGGAAAAACAAAGGAAGGTAGAACAAAAGAAGGAAGAACAACAAAATGAAGGATGAACAAAAAGTAGGAAGAAGGAAAAATAAGGAAGGATAGTAGAAAGGAAAAAGGAAGCAAGGTAGAGCAGAAAAAGGAAGGAAGTTTATTATGGAGAATTATGGAAGGACAGAAGAAATAATGGAGGAAGGAAGAACAAAACAGAATAAAGGAAGGTAGAATGAAAAACAAAGGAAAGCAAGGAAAGTTGGGCAGAAGGAAGAACGAAAAGAAAGAAAGGTAGATAGATGAAAGAAAGGAAGGAACATTGAACAAAATTAAGGACTGAAGAATGGAAGGAATAAAGAATAAGATAGAAAGACAAGAAGCACAAAAGAAAAAAAACAGGTAACCAAACTCTTAAATGGTAGAATGAAACAATTAACTGAAATAAATGGCAAATCAAACAAAAGAACAAACAAATGAAATGAAACAGATCTGGAGGATAAAATTGACAAAATGAAAACAAACCAGTGAATGAATAAAACACTGGCAGAACGAAATAATGACAGAAGAACAGGCAGCTAAAATAAACCTAAAGAATGACAAAGATAAAGGAAATAATGTCAAAGTGACAAACAAACAAATAAACAAACAAACAACAGAACAAACAAAGGAAAGCAAGCAAGCAGGAGAGTTTAGAGGAAGCAGCAGAGTAGATGGAGCTTCACTGATGCTGTGTTTCATCTGCTGCTATCTGACGCTTCAGTGTCAGGACTCCAGCCTCAAGAAGAAGCCTGTTGTCTTCTGTGGATTGGATGAATGAATGAAGGAAGGATGTGTGTGCAGTCAGATCTCTCCATTAGCGCTGTTTTCTCAGCCAAGCTTCACTATTACTCTTGTAGTTTTACAAAATCTCTATTCGCAAGTCACATGCCTCAATAATGTGTTCAGAGAAAATATCAGTCAATGAAGTCCATTTCTTTTTTCTCCTAAACACATGGCATGAACATTGTCTGTCTGTCTGTCCGTCTGTCCGTCCGTCCATCCGTCCAAACTAAATTGTAATTATTTAATTTTTATTTTGCTTTGTTTTGTTTTTTGTTTCTTTTCTTTTCTATTATTTTCTTTATCCATCATCTATTATTTTATCTGTTTATTTTATCCATCCATCCAAACTAAATTGTAATTTATTTTATTTTATTTATCCTTCATCTATCCTTCTATCTAATTAATTATTTTATTTTATCCATCCTTCTATCCTTATATGTATTTAATTTATTTGACCTATCCCTTTAAATTTTATGTATTTATTTTATCTATCCTTCCTTCCATCCATCCATCCATCCAAACTAAACGGTAATTATTTTATTTTAACTTATTTTATTTTTATTTATCCTTTAATCTATCCTTATATTTATTTATTTTATGTTATCCATCCTTATGTATTTAATTTATTTTATCTATCTTCTATATTTATATATTCAAAAATATATTCAAACATGATCAGTTTTACCAGGGATGAACTGCTGAACATTCGGCAGAACACACCACAAAATCTTTTACTGGATTTTGATTATTCGGACGCTTTGCTGGACATTGTAGTTGGCAGAGCTGCGGTGTTGTTTAGACGCTACAGGTCGCGCAGACGGGGGAAGCGAGCCGGCGCGCTTGTGAAGCTTCGTCAGCACGGATTAAGAACGCCGTTGCCTAGCATCCATCTCGCAAATCTCCGCTCTCTACCCAACAAAACGGACAAACTCCTTTTGCTCTCCTGGACAAATAAGGATTTCTCTGCTGCTCTGTGTTTCACGGAAACCTGGCTGAACGATACCATACCGGACAGCGTGTTACATCTTCCTAACTTCCAACTGATCAGAGCAGATCGTGAAGCAGAATCAACGGGGAAATCGCGCGGCGGCGGGACGTGCTTCTACATCAATGAGAGGTGGTGTACAGATGTAACTGTGTTAAAGAAGATGTGCTGTTATGATCTAGAAACGCTCCTCATTAACTGCAAGCCATTCTATTCGCTGCAGGAGTTCTGTTCGTTCATTCTCGTGAGTGTTTACATTCCACCATACGCGAACGCGAGATTAGCATATTGGATCACTGTTACACAGCGATAAAGGATGCATATCACTCTGTCCCTCGAGCAGCTTTAGGACTCTCTGATCACTGTTTGGTTCATCTCATACCGTCCTACAGGCAGAAATTAAAATCTGTTAAACCTGTATTAAGAACTGTTAAAAGATGGACTAATGAAGCAGAGCAAGATTTAAAAGCTTGTTTTGACCTCACTTATTGGACTGTTTTCGAATCTGCAGCAAATGATCTGGACGAGCTCACAGAGACTGTAACATCATATATCAGTTTCTGTGAAGATATGTGTATTCCTACCAGGGCTCGTTTAACCTACAACAATGACAAACCATGGTTCACTGCAAAACTCAGACAGCTCCGTCAGGCCAAAGAAGATGCTTACAGGATGGGGGATAAAGTCTTGTATAAACAGGCCAAATACACACTGGAAAAGGAGATCAGAGTGGCAAAGAGGAATTATTCTGGCAAGCTAAGGAACAAATTCTCTTCCAGTGATTCTGCTTCAGTGTGGAAAGGTATGAACGACTTTACAAATTACAAGACATCATCCCCCAGCACTGTGGAGAATCAACAACTAGCAGACGATTTGAATGACTTTTGCTGTAGGTTTGAAAAAACACCCCACACCCACACTGAACACCTCTCCACACAACCATTAACACCTCCAGCAACCCCCCTCTCCCCCAAACCTGTACTGAAAATAAGTGAAGATGACGTGCGGCAGGTCTTCATAAAGAACAAAAGAAGGAAAGCACCAGGCCCAGATGGTGTGTAACCGGTGTGTAGCCTTAGAACCTGTGCTGATCAGCTGGCCCACATCTTCACACAGATCTGCAACAGATCACTGGAGCTGTGCGAAGTCCCCCTCATGCTTCAAACGCTCCACCATCATCCCCGTCCCAAAGAAACCCAAAATTACTGGACTTAATGACTACAGACCTTTGGCTCTAACGTCTGTGGTCATGAAATAATTTGAAAGACTGGTTTTGGCTTATCTGAAGGCCTCCACTGGACCCTTACTGGACCCCCTGCAGTTTGCCTACAGAGCAAACAGGTCTGTGGATGATGCAGTCAACATGGGACTCCACTTCATCCTGCAGCATCTGGACAGACCAGGGACTTATGTGAGGATCCTGTTTGTAGACTTCAGCTCCGCTTTTAACACCATCAATCCCGGACACCCTTCAGAATAAACTGACACAGCTCTCTGTACCCACCTCCGTCTGTTAGTGGATCACCAGCTTCCTGACAGACAGGCAGCAGCTAGTGAGGCTGGGAAAATTCTCATCCAGCACCCGCACCACCAGCACTGGAGCCCCTCAGGGCTGCGTTCTCTCCCCACTGCTGTTCTCTCTCTACACGAACGACTGCATATCTAAAGACCTCTCTGTCAAGCTCCTGAAGTTTGCAGACGACACCACACTGATCGGCCTCATTGAGGACGGTGACGAGTCTGCCTACAGACAGGAGGTCAAGGAGCTGGCTGTCTGGTGCAGTCTTAACAACCTGGAGCTTAACATGCTCAAAACAGTGGAGATGATCGTGGACTTCAGAAGAAACCCCCCTGCTCCCCCCCCCACTCACCATCATGAACAGCACTGTGACTGCAGTGGAGTCATTCAGATTCCTGGGCACCACCATCTCCCAGGAGCTGAAGTGGGACAATCACATAGACTCCATTGTGAAAAAGGCCCAGCAGAGGTTGTACTTCCTTCGCCAGCTGAGGAAGTTTAACCTGCCACAGGAGCTGCTGAAACAGTTCTACTCTGCCATCATTGAATCCGTCCTCTGCTCATCAATAACTGTCTGGTTCAGCTCAGCTACCAAATCTGACCTCAGAAAACTACGGAGGGTAGTCCGGACTGCTGAGCGAATCATTGGTACAACCCTCCCTACTCTCCAAGAACTGTACTTATCTGTACTTTGCACGTCAGACCTGTACACACATGATTGTCTGTATTGCATAGTGTTTTTGCTATTTTGTACATTGCCTATTTGTATATTTGTATATTGTTCTTTTGTTGTCTGTGTCCTGTCCTGTTGCTGTCATTCTGTTGCACTGTGGAGCTTTGTCACTATAACAAATTCCTCGTATGTGTAAACATACCTGGCCAATAAAGCTCATTCTGATTCTGATATTTTTTTGTATTTTTTTTCTATCCTTCCATCCATCCATCCAAACTAAATGGCATGAAAATACTGCTTTATTGAAACGAATGTACTTTTATTAAAAATAGAGCATTTATTGATTGATTGATGATGTATTTATTAATTCTCCTGAAAACATGGCACAAAAGGGCGGCTTTATTACAGAAAAAAAAAATATATATACATTGCCCTCCATAAGTTTGGAAACGCCCTAGAAAATGGGGTTTTGGACAATATTGGCATGGATCCTTTTTAATTTGTGATAATTTTGCACTGATAAGGGACAACACATAAACAGTTTATACTTAGAAAAAAATTAAATTTTCGATTCAGCAAAATATCCACCATTAGCAGCTATTACAGCTCTGCATAATCTGGGCATCCGAGCTGTCAGTTTATTCAAACATTGACTTTGAATTGGCAATCAATTGTTGAAGCTACAGTATTAAGGTGTGCTGACCCAAAAATCTTTTAAAAACCTGGGCCAAGTTTAAACCAGTAACCAGGCATCACAGCTGGCAAAGGGGCATGTCTGACTTTGACATGTATATATTGCCATTATTATGTTTTATTGCTGGTTTTCAATGATAATGTCAAGTTACTTTAATGTATTTGCACCAAAAAATAAGAATTTTTGCTGATATCATCCAAAACCACACTTTGCCAGGGGTGTTTCCAAACTTTTGGAGGGCAGTGTATATATATATATATATATATATATATATATATATATATACAGTGGGTACGGAAAGTATTCAGACCCCCTTAAATTTTTCACTCATTGTTATATTGCAGCCATTTGCTAAAATCATTTAAGTTCATTTTTTTTTCCTCATTAATACACACAGCACCCCATATTGACAGAAAAACACAGAATTGTTGACATTTTTGCAGATTTATTAAAAAAGAAAAACTGAAATATCACATGGTCCTAAGTATTCAGACCCTTTGCTCAGTATTTAGTAGAAGCACCCTTTTGATTTAATACAGCCATGAGTCTTTTTGGGAAAGATGCAACAAGTTTTTCACACCTGGATTTGGGGATCCTCTGCCATTCCTCCTTGCAGATCCTCTCCAGTTCTGTCAGGTTGGATGGTAAACGTTGGTGGTAAGCCATTTTTAGGTCTCTCCAGAGATGCTCAATTGGGTTTAAGTCAGGGCTCTGGCTGGGCCATTCAAGAACAGTCACGTAGTTGTTGTGAAGCCACTCCTTCGTTATTTTAGCTGTGTGCTTAGGGTCATTGTCTTGTTGGAAGGTAAACCTTCGGCCCAGTCTGAGGTCCTGAGCACTCTGGAGAAGGTTTTCGTCCAGGATATCCCTGTACTTGGCCGCATTCATCTTTCCCTCGATTGCAACCAGTCGTCCTGTCCCTGCAGCTGAAAAACACCCCCACAGCATGATGCTGCCACCACCATGCTTCACTGTTGGGACTGTATTGGACAGGTGATGAGCAGTGCCTGGTTTTCTCCACACATACCGCTTAGAATTAAGGCCAAAAAGTTCTATCTTGGTCTCATCAGACCAGAGAATCCTTCAGGTGTTTTTTAGCAAACTCCATGCGGGCTTTCATGTGTCTTGCAGACTCTGCCATAAGGCCCCGACTGGTGGAGGGCTGCAGTGATGGTTGACTTTCTACAACTTTCTCCCATCTCCCGAATGCATCTCTGGAGCTCAGCCACAGTGATCTTTGGGTTCTTCTTTACCTCTCTCACCAAGGCTCTTCTCCCCCGATAGCTCAGGTTGGCCGGACGGCCAGCTCTAGGAAGGGATCTGGTCGTCCCAAACGTCTTCCATTTAAGGATTATGGAGGCCACTGTGCTCTTAGGAACCTTAAGTGCAGCAGAATTTTTTTTGTAACCTTGGCCAGATCTGTGCCTTGCCACAATTCTGTCTCTGAGCTCTTCAGGCAGTTCCTTTGACCTCATGATTCTCATTTGCTCTGACATGCACTGTGAGCTGTAAGGTCTTATATAGACAGGTGTTTGGCTTTCCTAATCAAGTCCAATCGGTATAATCAAACACAGCTGAACTCAAATGAAGGTGTAGAACCATCTCAAGGATGATCAGAAGAAATGGACAGCACCTGAGTTAAATATACGAGTGTCACAGCAAAGGGTCTGAATACTTAGGACCATGTGATATTTCAGTTTTTCTTTTTTAATAAATCTGCAAAAATGTCAACAATTCTGTGTTTTTCTGTCAATATGGGGTGCTGTGTGTACAGGAAAAAAATGAGGAAAAAAATGAACTTAAATGATTTTAGCAAATGGCTGCAATATAACAAAGAGTGAAAAATTTAAGAGGGTCTGAATACTTTCCGTACCCACTGTATATATATATATATATATATATATATATATATATATACAGTATATATATATATACTTACTTGTATATGTATATATATGTGTGTAATATATATATATGCGCAACACTTTTGTTTTTGCCCCCATTTTTCATGAGCTGAACTCAAAGATCTAAGACTTTTTCTATGTACACAAAAGGCCTATTTCTCTCAAATATCGTTCACAAATCTGTCTAAATCTGTGTTAGTGAGCACTTTGCCGAGATAATCCATCCACCTCACAGGTGTGGCATATCAAGATGCTTATTGCACAGGTGTGCCTTAGGCTGGCCACAATAAAAGGCCACTCTAAAATGTGCAGTTTTATCACACAGCACAATGCCACAGATGTCGCAAGTTTTGAGGGAGCGTGCAATTGGCATGCTGACTGCAGGAGTGTCCACCAGAGCTGTTGCCCGTGAATTGAATGTTCATTTCTCTACCATAAGCCGTCTCCAAAGGCATTTCAGAGAATTTGGCAGTACATCCAACCGGCCTCACAACCGCAGACCACGTGTAACCACACCAGCCAAGGACCTCCAAATCCAGCATCTTCACCTCCAAGATCGTCTGAGACCAGCCACCCGGACAGCTGCTGCAACAATCGGTTTGCATAACCAAAGAATTTCTGCACAAACTGTCAGAAACTGTCTCAGGGAAGCTCATCTGCATGCTCGTCGTCCTCATCTGGGTCTCGACCTGACTGCAGTTCGTCGTCGTAACTGACTTGAGTGGGCAAATGCTCACATTCGATGGCGTCTGGCACTTTGGAGAAGTGTTCTCTTCACGGATGAATCCCGGTTTTCATTGTACAGGGCAGATGGCAGACAGCGTGTATGGTGTCGTGTGGGTGAGCGGTTTCATGATGTCAACGTTGTGGATCGAGTGGCCCATGGTGTTGGTGGGGTTATGGTATGGGCAGGCGTATGTTATGGACAACGAACACAGGTGCATTTTATTGATGGCATTTTGAATGCACAAAGATACCGTGACGAGATCCTGACGCCCATTGTTGTGCCATTCATCCACGACCATCACCTCATGTTGCAGCATGATAATGCACAGCCCCATGTTGCAAGGATCTGTACACAATTCCTGGAAGCTGAAAACATCCCAGTTCTTGCATGACCAGCATACTCACCGGACATGTCACCCATTGAGCATGTTTGGGATGCTCTGGATCGGCGTATACGACAGTGTGTTCCAGTTCCTGACAATATCCAGCAACTTCGCACAGCCATTGAAGAGGATGGCTCATGAAAAATGGGGGCAAAAACAGTGTTGCATTTATATTTTTGTTCAGTGTATATATATATATGTATGTGTGTGTGTGTGTGTGTGTTTGTTTACTTGTTTGTGTTGTTGTTTGTTTGTTTGTTTGTTTATTTTTTAATATAGCTATAGACATTATAATATGGCCTCTGTTAACATGTGCCAGCAATTAGAAACCACCCAGAGGCCTTTATCAGTCACTTAGCAACACTCTATTAACCCTCTGGAACTCCCTAGAATGCTGTTGAGTTTTGCAAATGTGAGCACCTCTCGAGTGTTCTTCAAAAGTATGTAAAACTGTAGTGTATCTGTTGCATTCTAACTGTCATCTTTATAATGTCCACGCCACACGCTCAAACGACTGATGTTGTGTTCTTTTTTGAGGTCACAGCTTACATCGTAGCATATTTTCCATCTGGTATCTGTAGATTTTCTCTTCTCCTGAGATGCTGCGATCCGACTCCAGGCCTGAGAGCGTCTCCCAACAGCCCCCCAGAGGGTCTTATCTCCTTCATTAATCCATCCCTCTATCGCTCTTTCAGTCTCTCCCGCTTTGTCTATCTCTCAGCTCGCTGATAACGCAGAACATGGAAATGTCAAGGATATTTTATTGCCATTTCTATGAGCCTGAAGTGGTTTTGTGAGCTTGTGCACATGTCCTTGGCATTTTTTGTGTACCGTTTCTGACAATCCTTTTATGATGATGGATTTTGTTGTTGGTTTCTGAACATTGTGTATACAAAAGAAATCTGATGTTTGAAGGATTTATTTCTGAGCATGTCATCCTCTGTGAAACAAATGGATATTTCCCGTGGATCTGAATGACAGCACTTCACTTGACCTTTGTGTGCTTCTGTGTTTGTGCAGGATGGCCATTCAGGTCGATAAGTTTGATTTTGACAGCATGCCCGTGACGGACCATGATGCACTGCGACTGGCTACAGTACGCCAGCAGGAAGAGAAGAGACGGCAGGTCCAGGGGGGACTCATCAACAGCACGCTGGACATCCACTGGACCATCATATCCTTTACTAAAGCCAGCTGTCCTGATAACACTATCCCTAACTCTTTGTTCTTGACACTACAGTGAAACTGAGAACACCAGAGTAATTTGAGTTCCTCAACTTAATAAAAAGCAGTGTTTTTAAGGGAGTTCAATTATTAAGACAAAACCTTAATCATGGTAAAATCACTGAAACACACAGTCTTGCCCAACACAGGCTCATTGAAAATTCATGCTTCTATCTACATTTCTGTAAAACACAAAAAAAGTATTCATAGTATTCATATGTATTCAAGTATTCATATGAATCGTTGCAGTTTCCAGTTGAAATGAACACTAGAGGCAGTAAAACTGACAACTTTTGTTTAGTATCATTTACAGTGCCAGAGTTTTGATGAAGAAAACCTAATTTCACACAGTTCATTGCACAATATTGTGTTTTAAACAATTTTACATACTGTGACATTTGAAAATTGATACTTCTGAATGTTAGCGTCACACATACAGCTTCATACGTGTATGGGCTTTCTAACTCAGTAGGTTTGCTTTTGCCGACACTCACCGGACATTTAAATTCTGAACCGCCGCAATACGTGTCTGTACCAGCATAATAAAAACTTGTCAGGGTCACGTATTGAACACACATTTTAACGCCACTCACTGGACATTTCACTTTGAAACTGCTGCGAAACGTGCAGTAAAGTGCGGAATATCGGTGCTGCAGAAATACCACCTGAAACACGTATTTCCAATGAGCCTGGTTTGGTCTTGCCTGGTGTATTGTTTTTTTTTACTGTAAAATGATTACAGTGTCTTATACATAATATACAGGTACATCTCAATAAATTAGAATGTCGTGGAAAAGTTCATTTATTTCAGTAATTCAACTCAAATTGTGAAACTTGTGTGTTAAATCAATTCAATGCACACAGACTGAAGTAGTTTAAGTCTTTGGTTCTTTTAATTGTTATGATTTAGGCTCACATTTAACAAAAACCAACCAATTCACTATCTCAACAAATTAGAATACTTCATAAGACCAATAACAAAAAACATTTTTTAGTGAATTGTTGGCCTTCTGGAAATTATGTTAATTTACTGTATATGTACTCAATACTTGGTAGGGGCGTGGCATGGAGGTGATCAGTTTGTGGCACTGCTGAGGTGGTATGGAAGCCCAGGTTTCTTTGACAGTGTCCATTAGGTCATCTGCATTGTTGGGTCTGGTGTCTCTCATCTTCCTCTTGACAATACCCCATAGATTCTCTATGGGGTTCAGGTCAGGCGAGTTTGCTGGCCAATCAAGCACAGTAACACCATGGTCATTGAACCAGCTTTTGGTACCTTTGGCAGTGTGGGCAGGTGCCAAGTCCTGCTGGAAAATGAAATCAGCATCTCCATAAAGCTTGTCAGCAGAAGGAAGCATGGAGTGCTCTAAAATTTCCTGGTAGATGGCTGCGTTGACTGTGGACTTCAGAAAACACAGTGGACCAACACCAGCAGATGACATGGCAGCCCAAATCATCACTGACTGTAGAAACTTCACACTGGACTTCAAGCAACATCTCTCCACTCTTCCTCCAGACTCTGGGACCTTGATTTCCAAATGAAATGCAAAATTTACTTTCATCTGAAAAGAGGACTTTGGACCACTGAGCAAATGTCCAGCTCTTTTTCTCCACAGCCCAGGTAAGATGCTTCTGACGTTGTCTCTGGTTCAGAAGTGGCTTGGTAGCCCTTTTTCCAGTCCATTCCTTGTGAAGATCTCCCAAGTGTTTGAATCAGCTTTGCTTGACAGTATTCTCAAGCTTGCGGTCATCCCTGTTGCTTGTGTACCTTTTCCTACCCAAATTCTTCCTTCCTGTCAACTTTGCATTTAATATGCTTTGATACAGCACTCTGTAAACAGCCACACCTTTCAGTAATGACCCTCTGTGACTTACCCTCTTTGTGGAGGGTGTCAATGTTCGTCTTCTGGATCATTGGCAAGTCAGCAGTCTTCCCCATTATTGTGGTTTCAAAGAACAAGAGATACCAATAATTTATACTGTATGGATGGTCATTTATTGAAACTCAAATGTAAATATTCTAATATTTTGAGATACAGATTTTTCACTTTCATTTTAATCATCAAAATTAAAACAAAAAAAACTTTTGAAATGTTTTACTTTACATGTAATGAATCTAAAATATATGAAAGTTTCACTTTTTGAAATAAGTTAAAAGAAAAAATGAACTTTTTCACGACATTCTAATTTATTGAGATGCACCTGTATAATATTGTTATTTTTTATTTTATTTTATTTTACCTAGAAACTCTCTAGAATACCCTTGCATGGTGGAAGCAAAGTATGATAAACTATACAGATATTTAATAATTAAATAATATAATAATTATTATTATTAAACATACAATTTTAATAGCATTAAATAGCAATTAATAATAAATAAATAATAAACAGTTATTTGGCTATATATTGTAAGTAATATAGTTCATTAACCTAACTGTGGGATGATTATTTTAAAAAGTAAAAGAAAAAAAAATTTAATTTTATTTTACTATTTTATATTATTTTATTTATTTTAGGACCGTTTTATTTTATTTTGTCATAGTTCAAATAGAAAAAAATGTTTTAAATTGTTGTTTGTTGAAACTTAAAACTTTCAGTTTTATAATGAACAATAAGCCATGTCAGTCTGTGTTGAATTCACCTTAGTTAGGCATTATTAGTGCCTTAACTGTAGGCTCATCCAATCAGATTTTAGTCATAGCTGTCTGTTTTATGAATCAGATGTTTTCAGATGGTAGTTTTTTGTTGTTGTTCTACATTGTTGGAGCTTTGTAGTATGTAGGTGACTCAGGTGATGTAATGTGTTACGATTGTTACGTGTGTCCCAGCTGTGAGGATGACCGTCTGACAGCATCTGTTTCTAACAGCTGGACATACTGGAGGAGACACGTTTACACTGAGCTTGATGCACTGACATATGGCTCAAACTTATGGCGCTTGTGTGTGTTTGTGTGCACAGTACATGTACTTAGCTATAGTTTGAGGACAAATTTGTCCTAAGAAGTGAATCTGACAGAACCTCCCTTTGGGCACATATGGAGATGTCTTCAACTGAAAAAAAAATAATGTTATATAAATAATATTTTTACATGTAGTTTAGGGCTCAGATTTGCCTTTAGTAATTATAATTTGCTTTATGCTGAAATCCTTAGAAATCTATGGTGTAGTTATGAAAATGACTTTAGGCTTCTATCCACCAAACTGCCAAAATCCCAGCGGCCAATCAGACGCTCAGGTTTCTTACGCATCATCCAGTGGCGTTCATCATCTCCTGTTTATTTCAGGAGACTGACACCCTGACATGAGCTCTGAACGTCCCTCATTTTAATATTGTTTAAACACCCCCATGATCACAAGCACTTGTTCTCTTCACGAGTTGCTTGCCACTGTGGAGGCTCAATGACACTTATAAAATAACAAACACCTAAAATAATAAATAATCAAGAGATACAGTCCCAAGCGGCGATGTGCATGGCATCAGCATGACTGATTGGATGTGTAGAAGCATAGGCGTTCTTGGACGGGTAAAATCACAATGATATGAAGAGAAAGATGGGAACAGTAACAGATGAGGTTTGTGTTCAGAGCCGGCCTGCCCAAGTTCATACTGAGCCTGCGGGTCAGAGATGCCATCATTCCAGTCAACCAACCATAAACACAAATAATTCTGTGTGTGACCACACTGGATATATTATAAAGAGAGATGTCTCTGCATAGTCTGTCAATAATTACTGAAACGTGAGGTCACTTACTAACGTTCATGTCATGTGAATCCTTTTATTTGTCTCCCTCAGCCCATCCAAGATGTAGATGTGTTTGTTCCTTCATCTGAACAAAAATGTAGCATTACATCACTTACTTACCAGTGGATCCTCTGCAGTGAATGGGTGCCATCAGAATGAGAGTCCAAACAGCTGATAAAAACATCACGATAAATTGTTGGCGTCTATAGCCTTGTGGGGAGCGCACCTATACATACAGCGCCGTTGCACTACGGGCGTCCCGAGTTCGAATCCCGACTTGAAGACCTTTCCTGATCCCACTCCCCTCTCTTGCTCCCACTTCACTTCCTGTCAGCTCTGATCTGTCCTTAGCTCAGTCTGTCCTATCATAATAAAGGCAAAAAAAAAAAATGCCAAAAATAAATCTTAAAAAAAAACCTTCACGATAATCCACATGACTACAGTCCATCAATTAACATCCTTATTTATTACCATCTTTAAGGCTTTTAACAGTAAACTTACAATCTGACTTTGCAGCAGTTGGAATTGAACTGCTTGTTCATCTGGCCAGAGGAGAAATTGGCCCCCCGACTGAGCCTGGTTTCTCCCAAGGTTTTTTTCTCCGTCTGTCACCGATGGAGTTTTGGTTCCTTACCGCTGACGCCTCTGGCTTGCTTAGTTGGGGACACTTCATTTCCAGCAATATCATCGACTTGATTGAACAGAAACTTTTTGAACCGAACTGAGCTGGACGATTCCATCACTGAATTCAATAATTAAATGCCTTTAACTGAAAATTGAGTGTTTAATCTTGTAATTTTACATTATTGACACACTATTTTCCTATTTTGATATTGTGCAGTTGCTTTGACACAATTTGGATTGTTAAAAGCGCTATATATATAAAGGTGACTTGACTTGACTTCATATTCCATAATAAGGCTTCCTCCAGTGAAAAGGTCCATCCCTTTTTGTCCTCTCGCATCCAAATCCACCATTGTCATAGTTTAGAACCATTTTTGCTTGTAAACAGTGCTTGATCTGTGCATATTTCCCTCCTGGTTCAGACCAGATGACTTTTTCACTGGAGAAGGAGATATTAGGGATTATGGACGTCTTGATGGATTTGTTTCTTAAAACATGGCAGTTTTTTGCTTCATAAGACATTAATTGATGGACTGGAGTGGTGTGGATTATTTGTTGATTATTGTGATGTTTTTTATCAGCTGTTTAGACTCTCATTCCTGTTTAGGGCTTTCCTGTAGCTCAAATGGTAGAGCATGGCGCTAGCAACGCCAAGATCATGGGTTCGATTCCTAGGGAAAGCAAGAGCTGATAAAATGTAAAACTGTAACTTGAATGCAATGTAAGTCGCTTTGGATAAAAGCGTCTGCTAAATGCATAAATGTAAATGTCATTCTGACGGCACCCATTCACTGCAAAGGAACAATTGGAGAGCAAGTGATGCAATGCTATATTTCTCCAAATCTGTACTTATGCAAAAACAAAATCATGAATTTTTGAATAGCCAAAGGGTGAGTAAATTTTTGTTTTTTGTCAACTATTAGTCAAATAGTTTTTTATTATTATTGCTGTCCATATCTGGCAATAGGAATCTCTTCCTCTCTGCCAGATCCCAGCGTACACTTACATGGTTCAGTTGAGAAGAAGGCCATCTCTCAGAGTCAGCGCAGCGCTCAGCATCATTACACCGCTCTCAGTCATTAGAGGCTTCTGATAGCATCACTGCTGTTACGTAATGAGCTTTTGTTCTCAACGCTGTTATTAGTGTCGCTGTGTGCAAATATTTCACCTCCGTCTACACGCTCATCATCTCCATGCACGCTGCTTGGCTAATTTAACGCAGAAAACACAGAGTGGCATTATTGTTCTGAACGCTTCCAGGAAAAACACGATAAAGGTCAGTAGGGTAGGGAATCATACTACGTTCTGATCAAATGTGCATCGGTTTTCAGTATAGCAGTTTTGGGTAATACCGATTGCCCAAAACGTGGCACATTTGGCCACGTTTTCCTTGACCAAATGTGCACTCGTCCCTTCAGCGTCACGGGGAGGCCAGCGTGGAGGGCGTCCTCAACCAACTCATACTAGAACATCTGCAGCTGGCTCCTCTACAGTGGGGTAAGAACACTCTCCTCTCTCCGTCCCCGGCTTCATGAATACAGATATTCAAATATATTCACACTCAGAGGTTATTTGTCTCCAGCGGTGGATGTAGGACTGGTCTCTGTTCATGTTTCTTATTTGCATTTGTAATCGAGGAGAAATGTCCCTCACCGTGTGTTGGAGGCCGTTCGTGCAGGACAAGGTTTTTGTGTTTTTTATGCTGTTTTATAATTGCTGGTCTATGTAGGCATGCATTAGATGGACATGTTTTGCGGTTTTCATTAGAGCTGCTTTTTAAAGTGATTTTTAAAATGTTTCTCGAAAGATGCTTATTCTCTTTTTTATTTTTATTTTTATTTTGTGAAGCCATATATGTGAATGACCCCTTTCCACTTTTCCACCTAAAAACTACATTTGAGAACATATTTTAGTGTGATTTAATGCAGTTTTAATGCCATCACAAGCTGATTTGATGTCATGGTCACAACTTGTTTTAATATATAACAAATACAATTCTTATCAGGCAGTTGTCACATGAAACACAGTAAGAAAGGTACTTCAGCTTGTCACTGGAGCAGTAACCTCAGTTGTGAACACATTTGTGCCTTACCTAATTTGGTAAAAAATAAAATAGATAGGGTAAAAGAAAGAAAGAAAATGTATATTATATGTATGTATATATGTCTGAAAAATAATTAGAACAAGTGAAATGGTGTATATTTATAAAAAAAATTGGGACCTGTGATCCTTTTTTTCCAGATTCTTTGACAAATAAAAAAGTTAAAAAGGACAGTGTTTATTCAAAATAGAAATTTTGTGTTACATTATACACTATTCAAAAGTTTGGGGTTAGTACATTTTTTCTTTCTTTTTTTAAAAGAAATTAATACTTTGTGTTCAATGGATAAAAAGTTATAGTTAAAATTTCTATTTTGAAGAAGTGTTGTACTTTTTAACTTTTTTTCATCAAATAAAAAAAAAACCTAAGCAGCACACCAGTTCCAACACTGATAATAAATTAGTATATTAGGATGATTTCTGAATGATCGTGTGACCCTGAAGACTGGAGTAATGGCTGATGAAAATTCAGTGCTGCATCACAGAAATAAATTATATTTTAAAGTATATTAAAATAGGAAACCAAAATTAGAAATTGCAATAATATTTCACAATATTGCTGTTTTTTTTCTGTATTTTTGATCAAATAAATACAGCCTTGGATGAGCATAAGAAACTCCATTAAAAAACATTTAACATCTTACTGATCCCAAACTTTTGAACGGCAGTGTATATATCACACAACATAGTTTTTTTTTTTATATTGTGTGCTATTAATATATTGTGTGCTATTAAGTTAGACAGGTTATAATGTCACCTGTAAAGTTTTTATCTAGATGTTTTGCAGTTTGAGCTGTTTTAAAAACTCTACAATACTGTTTCTTGATACAAGAACAGAGGCAGATGCAGAGTCAATGTTTCCAGTCCTTTCATTTGTGAAAGGTGTGTGTGCGAGCACTGTGTGGATTCTCTGCAAAGAATCATGGGAGTTGTCAGAGTTGGAGCGGCATGTCTTGGCCTGGATCATCTGTAGGTTCCTCTGTGACAGTATGTGTGATGTAACCCGCTCTTTCTCTGTCTGTCTCTCGATGGCACTCAGAGATCAAAGCTCAAACTTGTGTCTATATTTATCTGTAAGAACCCTCTCTGCTTATGGATCTGCAGTCGTGCCTCTTCACTTTTCTTCTTGTTGTCTGGGGGTCAGCAGCCATTCATAACACATCACACGATCATGTTTATTCAAGCCTGCAGACCTGCATAACAATAATGCATATTTATGAGCTCATGAATGTTGGAGGACTCATCTGAGATGACCAGACCGTGACATGAAACATGTTTCATATCACACAGTGATCATCTCTTCTGCCTTTATCAGTGTTACGCTTGCATACAAGAGGCTGTCAGAGCACTAGTGTCTTATTTATGTCATTACGGCAGGCCTGTTATGTTGGGTATCAGTGTGATTTAATGTTTTGTTTCACCTGCCAATAGTGGACAAATTGAGAGAATTTATCAGCCATAAAAATGTCTTAATGGCCAGTATTTTGTGCTATATATGCAGTATGAGTCCACATTGGATGTCTTTGATTCAAAATTACATTTAAATCTGAAAATTAATAGAAAGTTTTAGGATGTTGCTCTTTGGATTATTCTCAAATAATGCTGGAGAGTGTGATCAGGTTTCGTTCATTACAGAGAAGCAGACAAACAAAATACTAAGACAATATTATTTATGTTTTTCAGCTTTGTTTATTTTATTTAGTGTTATTTAATTTCTAGAGTTCTACTTATCTCCCTCCCTATTATTTATTTATTCATTCATTCCACTTTTCACTCAAATTGGTCTTTCTTTTTATTTATTTTTTTAGCAGGAATTTTATTTTTTTTGCCAAAAACAATTTCTGCACTCCATACTGTATATATTATAATTTGTATTTTATTTTAGTTTGTTTTATTCAACTTTTTACTCAAATTAGATTCCCTTTTTTTTTTTTAGTTAGTTAGTTATTTTGCCTCAAAACTATTTTTCCACTCCTTATATATTATAATTTATAATGAAAAGTATTACAAATGACAAAATTGAATAAAAAAAACCCAGTGGTTTTAGGCCTTTAGATACAGCTGTGTATATATAAATGAAACATTTAAAAATATATATTTGTAAAATAATTATTTATCAGATCTTCCCTAATAGCTATATTTTTGACACACAGTGCAGGTTGTTGTGACTCACAGCATCGTATACTAGATGGCCACCGGACCCATTACAATGAGATTCAATTTCGCACCTTAAATGTGCAGGTACTGTAGGATTGACATGGATTTTTTTTTTTTTTTTAAGCGCAACTTGTTACTAAACATAATTTAAACCATGCATTATGTTGCAGTTTATATAAAGGTTAAAGCCAGTTTTTACTTGCATTTGGTTTTTATTGAGTGTTATTTCTGAACCCTGCACACACACACATACAGTAATATCAGAGACGTTCAAACACACAAGAGCATCAAAGGAGCCATTAAAATTCTTTCCCATCATCATTTACATTTATGCATTTAGCAGACGCTTTTATCCAAAGCGACTTACAGTGCATTCAGGCTATACATGTTTTATCACTATGTGTGTTCCCTGGGAATCGAACCCACAACCTGTTGCGCTGCTAACGCAATGCTCTACCACTGAGCCACAGGAACACATCATCAGCGGCATTTATTTAGCTATTAAATGCGGTCAGCACTCTTTAATGCTTTAATGGACCTATCAGAAGTACCTCTCTCGTGCATTTATCAGAGATGTGAAAACTGCAGGACTCTTGATTAAAAGCCCATCTGAGCTTCAGAACGTCTGACGGCTCTTTCTGCACCTGCTTGTCTTCCAGTACAGATACTCTCATATACATTGAGATCTGCTGAGAGCTGCTGTAGTTCTTCTGCGGTTAAAAACTCTACAGTGCTGTTTGAACTAAATGAATCTGCTCTGAAGGCTGATACGTTGCTTGTCTTAAATTGACATATATTATGAGGAGACCTTCACCGGGTCATTGCGTTTTAGATGGTGGATTATTAAAAAGTAAAGACAAAAACTTTGTCAAACTTTTAAAGCCTGCTATTTCTAGAACTTGGCTGTTGCTCATATGGTAATGGTTCTCTAATTCTTTCATTTATTTAACTCTCAACCCCTCTGAACTCAGATCAGACAGTCTTGCTATAACTGCATTAAATCATAGTCCTGATAATCATAGTCATCACAGCTGTAAAATCACACTGATGTGACAGAGATGATAATAACTAGGGCTGTGTATTGGCAAGAATCTGGCGATACGATACGTATCACGATACAGGGGTTGTGATACGATATATTGCGATACTGTAAGCAAGGCGATATATTGGGATGTTTCTTATTTTAGGAATAGGATATATTTTTAGGAAAGCTGTCATTAAGAGCACACCACTATATGCAAACCTTAGCAATACATAAATAAATAAAAATTGTTTAGCCAGAACACACTGGGATCTGCATTTGCAATAATCAGTCCCTGTAACATTCAACATTATTGAACCACTTTTTATGCAGTACGAGTTAAGGGAGAAAAATTAAAGTGCTTGCAGGATTCTTTAGTTAAATGTATGTATAAAATGTATTTTATAAAAAAGACCATATATATTTGTAGACCCTGCTTTAAAGGTTCACAGTTTAAGGTTACAATTGTAATATACAATGTCATAACATTTTGATCTGAACAAAAAATCACATCTGCATAGTATCAATGAAAAATAAAGTGCTTGCAGGATTCCTAAAGAAAACAAAACAATTGTAAAATAAAATAAATACAGATGCTGAACATTCTCAGAACCTTTCAACTTGGACTTCACAGGTTTTTCAGTTTGTATTTAACTGAACGCGAGCACCGCCGCAACTGCACAAAACGCCCCCCAACACGAGAGAAAGCTGCAGCCGCGCAGCGACCCTATACCCCCGCCGCGCCCCGCGCGAAGGCTTTTCACACGGGACGCGGCAAGCGGCGGAACCGAGGTGGAGCGTTACCACAAAAGCCCAAATGACGCCACACTTCAGCTTTGTACACCGAAACGAGAGCTGGAACAGTTCTTTCATCCTCCATTACTGGCAGCGAACTATATTAACGCTAACATTAGAGGTGTACTCTAATGCTAGTATTTCCTGTCATTGTTTAAGTTCAGAGATGAAGACTGCTCTCCTAGCGGTCGGGATAGGAACTCAAAACGAAACAACTGCCAAGAATCCTGTATAATTGTTTTTTTTTTTTAAATATCAATATTTCGTTTTTGAGAATCGATACAGTATCGCCAAACAAAATATCGCGATACTCACGTGTATCGATATTTTCTTACACCCCTAATAATAACAATCCATAGTCTATTGTTCCTGACAGATAAATGCTTATCCTCTTAAAAAAAAGCATCATATTTATAAACAATATTTTTTTTGTTTTATTTTACTTTTTTACTCAAATTGGTCTCTCACTCTATTTATTAATTTCTCCACTCCATATATTATAATAAATAATGAAAAGTATTACAAATTACAAAAGTGAAAAAAATAAAAAATAGATTTTTTTTTTTTTTACCAATGGTTTTAGGCCTTGGATCCAATTGTTTCCGATTAAATATAATAAATATTGTACTACTTTATTGTTTTTTATTATAATTATTTTATTAAATATTTATTTATTCATTATTATTTATTTTTATTATTTTATTTTTTGTCTTTTTTGCCTTTGTTAAATAGGATAGAGGCAGAAAGCAATGAGGAACAGGACCTCAAGCTTATTTTTGGATGGATGGATAGATTATCGTAATTATTTGTTAAATCAAGAGTGTTTGATTGCATTGTGAAGTAAGAGCATGTATTATTTGCAAAGAGCCACTAAAAAAAGCCCTGAAACACTTTAATCAGCGAGCTTCAAGATGTTTAATGCTTTGTAAAAGCTTGATGCCTTTAGTGTTGAATACTTTTGGAATCTCATCTGCACAGCGAGAGTGTCGATTAGTGTGTTAGAGCTGTAATCTGGTGCTTTATTAATTTCCGTACTTGAATCTATTTGCTGTAGGTAAAGACAGGTACTCTGCTGCATTCTGCGTTGCCATGGGAACTGGACAGGATTCATATGGTTCTGTTCATTTGCGCGGCACCGTCCGTTTCAGCTGCTGATTTATGCCTCTGTGTGTGTGTCTGTACCTGTAAGTGTTTGGATGCGTGTTTGTTACACAGTTCCTAAGAAATCAGCAGATTGACACTCATGGGCTCCTCTGTGCATTATCCTAAGGGCTTTTCTATGGAATCAATTTAATGCCACATATATATGCAAAAGAATAAAGTTTTGCAAAAGAAAATAAAGTTTTGCAAACGAAAATGAAAGTATTGAGAAAAGTAAATGTGCTTTTTGTAAACAAAAATAAAGAATTGCAAAAGAAAACGAAGTATTGCAAAAAGAAAATAAGTTTTGCAAACAACAATAAAGAATTGCAAAAGAAAATTAAGTATTGCGAGAAAAAAAGAAGTTTTGCAAACAAAAATAAAGAATTGCAAAATATAAATGAAGCAGAGCAAAAGCAATGATTTTGCAATACATATTTTCCATGGCCATATCTAGTAATTTATTTGCAACGCTGCTTTTATTTTGCGTTTCAGTCAAGTTTGAGCTTGCAATACCATTTTTCACTTTGCGCTTCACGTTTCTGCGCGTCTCACTTTGTGGCACTGTTTTGACATGGGGGTGGAGTCAAGGGACGGGGGCGTGTACAACAGCCTTGGCCACGCCTCCCTGGAAGTGACGTCATCGGCCCGAGACAGATCACAACTCATCCAGGCACCGTCATTGAGTTTAGGTATTTACTGTTTTGTATTCTGGTTGTGTATGTATTTTATTGCTTTGCCTGTATCCCCTGTGAATGTTATTTTTAATAAAGAAAAAAAAAAGGCACCTTCATTGAGCAGAGGTGGATCGTTTCCTTTTTATTCACTAGATTTAAAACATGCATGTTTTCATTTTATTAACTTTATTAACAAATCTATATGTGTATTAGCAGCGTTTGCTCAAGTTAAAGAAGTTGTTAATATGAACATCTGCTGTTTATTTCTCTCAATGTGCACACTTTTATAGCATTAAAATGTGTATTATTTCATTTGGTAAACTAAATGTGTATTAACAGTGCTTGTTTACAATCTCTTAACCTGTGGGAGCCCGCCAGCGCACAGCGTTCTTTGTTTACATTAGTTCAGAGTTACTGCTAGTTTTAATGTAAACGAATGCAAGATAAAAAAGTCCTGTCTAGAATATAAAAACGTTACCTCATTTAAACAAAGAAAATTACGTATTCTTCCTGTAGTTTGTATTTGTTTTTGTCTTCCTCTTGTTTGTATGTAGCGGATGGTTTGGTTGTCCGTTGCTATCCGGGATGAAATTAATATAAAAATGTGGCAGGTATAATATACTTGTCTGGCTCCCGAACAATAATAACTGATTGTTATTTTTTTTTCTTCTGCCTTCCTCTTTGAGGTTTTCGGTCTGAGTCGAGTACAGACTGAGTGCCATCCTAGTCGTTAACGATATGTGGTCTTGCGGTTAGGACTTTATGTCATCACGCGTGTGGCCGGGTTCGATTCCCGCTTCAGATAGTTTTTTTTTTTGTGTGTGTGAGTGCGTTTAACCTTTATTATATTTTGGGACAAGACGACCTCCGTTACAAACTTATACATCATTAAAGATGTCTAAGACTCAAGCTTCAATCATATCGATCTCGACTTTGTTTTTCATTTACATAACTCCTGGCATAAATTAAGAAATGACTGTCACTGGAAGATGCAAAAAAAAAAAAAATGAAGCTTGAGTCTTTTTGGTTTAGTTTTGCAGTGGCCACGAGATATTAAGTCGTGGGAATGTGATAATACTGTATGTTGACATCCTATCTCGGGAACAACATAATTTTTTCGTGGCCACGAGTTTAATCATGCATAAACAAACCCGTGTGACCATAGCAACCTGGGATTATCAGAGATTGATCAAATATATTTATCCATCCCACAGTCCGTTGATCGTGACTTTTTATGTAATATAAATATAAATGTGTATATAATATTAGGCTATTATTATTATTATTATTATACAGCCCTGGACGTTAAGAGATCGAAATGAAGGGAACATAAATCAAATACATAACAACGAATATAAAAATATTACCAATAATAATAATAATAAAATACATGGACTTAAAAGACTTGTGGGATGGATAAAAATGTTTTCTTGCCGGCCTATTTTATTATATATACTTTATATAACATTTATTTATAATAAACTTAATTCGAATGCTGTCTACATCGTGTGCAATACAGTCCGGTAGCCTATGGTTAACACTTCAACCACCAGAGGTCACTGTATACATAAAAGTGCCAGCGGGTAAACTTTACCCATGCCGTGACTACTGTTTTGATATGGCTAAATATGTCACTGTATTATGCCACTGCCTTCACAATGTCTAGAGTCATAAAATGATTATTTTTATTCATCAGCTATGTTTTTGCCCTGTTGTTTTAAGTTCACAGCTATTTTTAAGCAGGTTACACTAATCACTTTTCTTAATGATGAATATAAACCAGCCTGCAATGACAACGAGAATTACAAGGAAATAAATGGCAGCGGCTAGCATATTTTCTTAGTGATAGATACTATTTACACTAAGTGCAAATAGCTATAGATTCTATTTACACTGTTAAAATAGGAATGTTCTGCTATTTATACTACTTATTGCAAATAGTGGCAGTTATTTGCACCTCAGTATTGTAGTACATTATAAAACAGCAGATGTTCATATTAACAACTTCTTTAACTTGAGCAAACGCTGCTAATACACTTATAGATTTGTTAATAAAGTTAATAAAATGAAAACATGCATGTTTTATATCTAGTGAATAAAAAGGAAATGATCCACCCGCATGCCTCTGCTCAATGAAGGTGCCTTTTTTTTTTTTTTTCTTTATTAAAAATAACATTCACAGGGGATACAGGCAAAGCAATAAAATACATACACAACCAGAATACAAAACAGTAAATACCTAAACTCAATGACGGTGCCTGGATGAGTTGTGATCTGTCTCGGGCCGATGACGTCACTTCCAGGGAGGCGTGGCCAAGGCTGTTGTACACGCCCCCGTCCCTTGACTCCACCCCCATGTCAAAACAGTGCCACAAAGTGAGACGCGCAGAAACGTGAAGCGCAAAGTGAAAAATGGTATTGCAAGCTCAAACTTGACTGAAACGCAAAATAAAAGCAGCGTTGCAAATAAATTAGTAGATATGGCCATGGAAAATATGTATTGCAAAATCATTGCTTTTGCTCTGCTTCATTTATATTTTGCAATTCTTTATTTTTGTTTGCAAAACTTCTTTTTTTCTCGCAATACTTAATTTTCTTTTGCAATTCTTTATTGTTGTTTGCAAAACTTATTTTCTTTTTGCAATACTTCATTTTCTTTTGCAATTCTTTATTTTTGTTTACAAAAAGCACATTTACTTTTCTCAATACTTTCATTTTCGTTTGCAAAACTTTATTTTCTTTTGCAAAACTTTATTCTTTTGCATATATATGTGGCATTAAATTGATTCCATACTTTTCACACTTGACATTGTTAACCCTGGGTCATCCTAAACCCCGGATAAACGGAATCTTGGGTTATCTGTAATCACGTTTCACACTGCTCATACTATACCTGGGGTTAACTGTTAATCCTGGATATTCATTAAATCCCAAACTAATGACTCTTTTGATCTGGATCTTTTTAGCATATTTACAGTGTCACTGTCACTGATTGGACAAACAGCAGGCGACCTGTTTACACGGCTTTTCCTGTGTCTTGCCAGTTATTAAAAAAAAGGTCGCCGTGTAGGTCTTTAGCCGTTTTAAGCCTCATGAGACGCACAAAGGCAAGAAAACAAAGATAAACCCCCTCATCACTCCAGTTCACACGCTTTCCGTCTTTTGACATTTCTTACTTTTCTCTAGTTGGGTAGTTGACACTAAATATTTTACGACACTATTTTAAGCAGCATTTTGCTAATTATTTTATAATTATGCATTATATTTTATAAGCTTATACTAATTGAGCATCTATGTGGAATATTTGTGCCTTTAAATATTCGAGTTCACACTGCAGGACCATTTAAAATTAATTAGTGAAGCCTCAGATTTCCACTTAAACAAAATATTTTGACATTGATAAAAAATAAAATATGTATATGCTAAAAAGGTCCATAAACACATTATGCATTATTATTATTACTACCCACTTTTTTTGTGTAACTCATTCCCTGTCTTGCATTTCATTGGTTGCTGCTATGTGCTGCATCCTACGTTTCATTGGCTGCTATGTGACCTGTCTTGCCATTCATTGGTTGTTATGTGGACAATCTTGCATTTCATTGGCTGCTGTTTGACCTGTCTTGCATTTCATTGGTTGTGATGTGCTGCGTCCTACATTTCATTGGCTGCTGTGGGACCTGTCTTGCGTTTCATTGGTTGCTATGTGCACAATCCTGCATTTCATTGGCTGCTGTGTGGCCTGCCTTGCGTTTCATTGGTTGCTATGTGCTGTGTCCTGCATTTCATTGGCTGCTGTGTGACCTGTCTTACATTTCATTGGTTGTTATGTGCACAATCCTGCATTTCATTGGTTGCTGTGTGCTACATCCTGCGTTTCATTAGCTGGTGTGTGACCCGTCCTGCGTTTCATTGGCTGATATGTGACCTGCCATGTGTTTCATTGGTTGATGTGCTGCTCTTTCTTTCTTTCTTTCTTTCTTTCTTTCTTTCTTTCTTTCTTTCTTTCTTTCTTTCTTTCTTTCTTTCTTTCTTTCTGTCTTAATAAAGGTCAGGGTGTGCAGTCAAGGATTAATGATGTTCACATTTAAATCTACATCCTCTTTGCAAATAAGAAAGTTATTTCCTCCATGGTATTTGTATCTGACTGCAGTACTGCATTAAGACTGCATTCTTCTACAGTTTTGACATAAATTAGATGCTACCAGCAACTTTGTGTACGCTTTATAATGTTAATAAATGCTAGTGAAACACATTAAATGTGTGTGTACTTGAGGGGAACAGCTAATCTGTCTCAACACAATACAGGCGTATTTGATCCTTGTAGTTCTATTGTGTTGGCGTGGCACAGAATTATCACATATTTGTCACGCTGTACAATTCCTAAACAAGCTCTTTGGAGCTGTAGGATTAAAAAAAGTAGCTCATTCGGTACAGCTAGTTCCTTTCTGATGTTTTTAAATGGGAAGCCTTTATTGCATTTCTCTGTCTGATAATCAACAACAGTGACGTGTCTCATCCAATCAGCATCTCTGCAATCCTTCACCCACTGAGATGTAACAATAGGTCCCTGTACAATCGTGCACTCCCATTGTTTGGCTGTGCCCCGTGTGTAGCAGACATCAATAGAGTCATATTGCACGTCTGTATTAGTGTGGTCAGCAGGTCTTTTGAGTGCAAGGGTTTCTGCTCACTGGTGTGTGAAATCATTAGGTCGTCTGCGCAGACATACGTACATGATAATTACGCTGCGGAGGCCTCACTGTCTTATTTGCTCTCAGCAGGTGGTGATTAAAGCTTCTAAACCAGAAGGCAACCAACATAATGGAAGAACAACGCAGAATTTAGTCAACTAATGCCCATCCTAGAGTTCTTCTCCTGTCCCTCCGTCTCTTTATTATTTTATTTTATTTTATTTTATTTTATTTTATTTTATTTTAATTATTTTATTATTAGTTTAGTTATCAATTTTATTTTATATTATTAGTTATATTCTATTTGATTGTTTTTATTTGTATTTTATTAATTATATTTGTATTATTATTATTTTTGTTTTGTTTTTTGTCTGCAGTGAGAAGATAAATGATAAATAATTTTGATTTCAAGGCTTGTAAAAGTCATTGTTCTAGTAATGCTCTAAAATATATTTCATTGTTTAGAATTTGATCTTAGCAAATGCAATCACTGAAAAATATAGGATGGTATGCAAGTAGTAAAAGTAAATTGTATAGGATGGATAGAGTACAAATTGAGATGCAGGTAGTGTTGAGACCTTTTTACATTGTGTTAGAAATGCATGAACAGGGACATCTTAAAATGTTTACAACAACAGATGCACAACAACTCTCTGTGTTGATTCTGTTTTGATGTTTAAAATACAGTTGTTGTAGAAACAGAGCTCCTCTGGGCTGCTTCTTTGAGCTCAGGTCTTTTGGGCAAAAAAAGAACAACACAAGCGTTTAATGGTTGAGCTGTGGTGAGAGTTTTTGTGTCTTGTCAGACTTTACAAGCTTCTACAGAGAGTTTTCCGACTCTCATTTCTCTTATCTCTTATTCCTGCATTAGTTTTGATGAAGATACCCTAACTGCCTAAGCAAATTACCAGAGACAAACGATGAGTCTGGTTCCAAAAACCAGAACGACCCTTTATATCCAACAGAACCAGAATGGAGTGATGAGGCAGAGGAGAGAAAAGAGGGCGAGTATTAAATGGGCATAAAATAATTATTGTCATCGTAATAATCTTCCCAAATGACTGACAGGAGAATGTGAACCCAGCTGGCGATACTCAAATTTGTTTTCGATGCAATTAGCCATGCCACTTAAAACAGGACAGGACACTCAATCAGAGCAAAGGAGTGTCTGAAACCTCCGTCCTCTGTGCTTTTTCTTTTTTTTTTAAAGCAATACGCTTAGCTGTGATTTCTGCTAAGTGACTTAAGGTGAATATTTCATGGGGAAGTGCTAGGAAGACTGATAGTCAAATTTAGTCTTAAATAGTCTTAGTGGAGATATGGGCTGTTTAATCATATAAATCTTGTTCATGTGAAAAGAATCCACCAATAAGGCTTGGAAACACAGGAGACTGAAAGATGGAAGAAGAGGCGATGTAATTTAATTTCCATAGAGCCATCATCTGTACACATCTGGAATGAAGGGCTTCCATCAAATGGAAAGATGAGCGTTTACTCAGACGGCAGGGTGCTGGGGGAGCGGAGCTGGTGCTGCTGCTAACTAAGAGGCTAAAGAACATTCCTCTGAACATAGGAGCAGGAAAAAAAGTTTATCCATCCCAACGGTGAGAATAAGAGTTGACAGTAGAGTGTATAGAAGAGTGAATGAAGATTTTTGCTATTATTTGGGATGGTCTGAATTGGACAGAACATCATCCATCCATCCATCCATCCGTCTATCCGTCTATCTCTCTCTCTAGCCATCGTTCTATCGTTCTTTCGATCTATATTATTTTATCTAGCTAGATTTCAGATTCCCATTGTTCTTGTCTTGACTACAGAATAAATCCTGAACAAGAGAGTGGATGGCAGTGTTTCTGCTGTGGTATGTAAATGACAGCATTGATTAAGTGGCGTGTGTTGACTCTGAATGGAGACTCTGAGTGGATCTCCCCCTGTAGAGAGTCACCCACTCACTTAATGACACACAAGCTAAACAAACACACACACCGCTGTGACTGTGAGGGGGAAAGTCACAACCACAATCTTAAACTGTTATGGGTGGTTGCCAGGGTGTTGCTATGCAGTTGCTAAGGTGTTCAGGGTGGGTTTTAGGTTTTGACTGTGTTGCTTTGCAGTTGCCAGAATGTTGTGTGTGTTGCTATGAGGTTGCTGGGGTGTTCAGTTTTTATTTTTTTATTTTTTTTTAGCATTTTGTTTTGCAATTGCGAGAGTTACCAGGCTGTTTCTATGTGGTTGTTTGTGCAGAATGAGTTATGCACACAGTTTAATAATTGAGAAATTATATCAGAATATCAGCTTTAAAGAAGATGTATTAGTTCATGCACAGGTATATAAATGAATATGTCCAGTACCTCATGATGGCGTGTGTAGTCTGTGGTTCTGCCACTTTGAATACAGAGACAGAGAGAGAAATAGTTGTAATGACATACAGTGTGAGAGTGTGTGTGTCGTCTTTCTAAAAATAAGATTCAGCACTTGCTGAAAAGCTGAAATGAGCTCTTGCTGTCACATAGCAACAGTCAGACTCACCGTGGAGCACTTGACTTTCCCTCCTCCCTGCTCTTCTCCTGCATTAACCCTGCACCCTGTGAGTGACGGACAGCTGTCAGCACCAATCAGACGCATCACCCACTGGGCGGCACCTCTGACATCAGAAGGGCTCCAGTGGCCGCTCAAGCATGGTCACCTGTTTGACCCACATGTATAAACACACCTGACATTTGCCTTGTGGTCCTGATACTCTTCCTGTCAGTGTGTGCTGTCATTCCGTTTCTAATCCACGTCTCTAATGGAACAATCATGCCCATTATTATGTGTTTGACGTGAAGTTTACTTTGAAACCTAGTATATTTTAGGTTGGTTTCTTAGTTATGTTAATAACTCAAGTATGGATTTCATAATGATAATAGACAAAAAAAACTGATAAACAGATAATCAAACTCTGGTGTCTGGTAGACCAGCTTTTTCAATAAAAAAAAAAGAATGTGACTGACATGGCTGCATTTATTGTACAGCAATCTTCAAGTGTGTGTATGTGTGTGTGCGCAGTACAATTGTGAAATATTATTGCAATTTAAAATATCAATTTTCTGTTTGAATGTATTGTAATGTAATTTATTCCTGTCATGCAAAGCTGTATTTTCAGCATCATTACTCCAGTCTTCAGTGTCACATGATCCTTCTGAAATCATTCTTATATGCTAATTTAATATCAATGCTAGAGACAGTTGTGCTGCTTTGTATTTTTTTTGGATGCTGCAATACTTTTTTCAGGATTCTTTTATGAATAAGAAGTTAAAAGAACAGCATTTATTCAAAATAGAAATCTTTTGTAACAGTAAACCCAAACATACAGTCATTTCCTTCAGCTACGTAATGCAATAATTCAGAAACACTTGTAAAAGTCAATACCGCAAAAGTCCATCACATTAACGCAGTACATTGGTCTGTATTTTTATGGACTCCTCTTTTATATTATATCCATCCATCCATCCATCATTATATAATAATTATTATATAGTAATCTGTAGAATTTATTTCTATATTTCTACTATTTGCTTTTAGTATTTTTTACCTCATTTTCAATTTTTTTTTTTTTTTTATAAGAATTGTTTGTTTTTGTATATTTCATAAAAGTAGTGAAAAAGTGTTTGAAATCCCTGTGGAGAAAATGAATTGGAGAGAGTTTTGGCGCTAAGGCTGCTGAAAATCTGGGCGTTCACTGTTGTGCCCTGCGTTTATGAGACAGTCAGTGGGTGGTCCGTGGGTGTGCCGTCTGATGCTCAGACAAGGTATCATCAATCTCTCTCCACCTCACTAACAGCTTTAAACAGTACAATCATGGCCTTAAGTATGTGGCAGGATCCAGTGATGATACTATTGATCTGTGCAAACGGTACTTTAAAAGCTTTACAGTTATTACAGATCCAAACAAATGGATGTTAAACCTCCTCCAGGCGGGCATTTTACTGTTTACAGTGCTCCGACTGCGAGGCCGACAGCTGTGCTTGTGTTTACAGTGAGAAAGGGTTTGCATTTAGGACCTGGATCTCTGGAGAACGCTGTTGGGATGTGTCGGTGTCCACTAATCACACAGATCAGAGGTCAAACAAGCAAATCTTCCCTGGCATTTAAAATCGGCTGAGAAATAAACAAATTCAATCTATGTTTGCTGCACACTAGAGCCTTTAAGACATATGTATGTAAATGAGCTCTGTTGTGATTGGCCAGAATCTGCATAGTAGCATTCAGGTTGCTGACTTTTGAATATGTGAATGTATGAATGTGGGCGGGTCATGTGTTAATGAGCTAATGGTTTTTAAATGAGGCATTTTTACAGTTTAGTTGCAGTGAATGATCTGGGCGGACTTTTGAATTTTAGAATAATTCTGTATTATATTCAGAATAATACCTGAATGAATTGAATGAATGAACATGCAGTAATCAGAAAAAGTTCAGAGCGTTCTTTTCTGTGATTTGAGGGTCTGTTGAGGACACATATATTAGGACATACACACTTACAAAGCACATTAAGGCTTAAACAAATAAGAACGATACCAGAGGCCTGTAACCGCACACACAACTGTGTTAAGTTTAGAAATGTCAGGTAATTGGTCTTTTAAGGATGAAAAAGCAGCCTCAGGGGAGACTGTTGTTTCCTCCTAGGAAATCAATGGAGAGGCTGTTTCATTTAGAATGCGCGAGAAAAAACAAAGCGTTTTAATATGAGGTTTAGAGAGCGAGAGCGAGAGAAAGATACAGAGAATGAGAGAAACACTTATATACCACCTTGTGAAAGTCGAGCAGACTAAGATTGATTCAAATGTTGCATTTGTTTTGCGAGTTGAATCCGATTCATAATCTGAGTAGATTTTGTCTCTTGTGTTATGATTCAGTATTATGACATCATCAGCCTCGTGCACAGCATATTTATGAAACGTGCATCATAAATTATTTAAACAGCTCTGTACGAATTATGAAAACTCATGTATAAAACATAAATCACCTGAACAATGGCTGTGCATGCGATTTATTCATTTTGCAAAGTGAATTAAATCATGACTTTATATGATTAATCCACCTGTTGGCAATAATTTCTGATAGATATTTAATATTTCATCATGTAGCATCCATTGTTTCAGCTCTTTATTGCCCACTGTGCTGCCTAGACAGTATTTTAAGGACGTTCAAAGGCAGCATCCCAGAGTGCATTGCAACAACCTCAGTGAAAAAAAAAAAATTGTTAAACTGTTAATTGTTTTCTATTTGAATATATTTTAAAATGTTATTCATTCCTGTTATGTAAAGCTGAATTTTCAGCATCATTAATCTAGTCTTCAGTGTTGCATGATCTTTCAGAAATCATTTTCATATGCTGATTTGCAAGAAACATTTTTTGTTATTATTAATATCAGTGTTGAAAACAGTTGTGCTGCTTAATATTTTTGTCAAAATTGC
Source organism: Aspiorhynchus laticeps (assembly GCA_023376895.1). Taxonomy (NCBI): domain Eukaryota; kingdom Metazoa; phylum Chordata; class Actinopteri; order Cypriniformes; family Cyprinidae; genus Aspiorhynchus; species Aspiorhynchus laticeps. The sequence goes on from CM041793.1 coordinate 42,510,832, forward strand.
GATACATATTTTCTCAGGATTATTGTATAAATAGAAAGTTCAAAAGAACAGCATTTATGTGAAATAGAAAGCTCTCTATGTACATTGTTTAAATTACTCCCCTATAAATTTCCATAATGATTATATGCTGCCTTAGTTGACAGCTGCTTATGTAGGCAGCAAGGCAGCTGAATATGTTTTGAAACAGAATCTATGAATTATAAATTATTAAAACTCAGGAACGGCCTTGCATCAGCATGATACAGAAACAAACCCTAAAAAAATGATGTTAGCGTTAACTGTGAATTATCCTTTCTGAGTCATTGTTTCTGGTGTTTTTTTTCTCTGACGTGCGTTTTTTTCTGACGTGTTTATCCTCGATATAGAAGTGTGAATCATATATGCCATATGCATAACGACTGCAAGGATGACTTGAATGGATACTGGTTTTCTGTGCATTAAAATGCTGCGACAAAGCTGTAAGAATTATGACCCAAATTACTTTACGCAAAGTTTTTCTGACACAAGACGACTCTTTTAAACTCTAGCGATGTCTCTTTGTCTGCAGACAGCGGTGTGAGCGTCTTTCCGGGGTTAGGACACCTCATCACCATGTGCTTAACACATCCAGCCCTCTACCGCTGCTGTATCAGAGGTTCATCTGTAAATCACACTCCGAGGCGACAGAACGGCTCCAGAAATAGTCCTTCAGCTACTTTGCTCTCGCTCTGTTCTGATGGACACTGCCTAGTAACAGTGCAGGAAAAACAAGCAGATAAATCAGTCTGGGCTCCGCCCACAGCACCCATCCGTCAAAGTGACGGGCGGCTCCAGACGCTCCCCCCCTCCTCTTTGATTTATGCATCTCAGCAGGGCACGTGCTCCGGCACGGAGACATCATAGTCACATCTTCAACGCCTTAGCATGGCAAGCTAATGATCAACCCACTCGCACAAGAGCTGAAAATATCCAGCACTGGTGGATAAATATGTTTTTTATAGCGTTTTTCCAGTGACACTTTCCAGGCATAATTAGAGTCGGTGGAAACTAACTTCGAGAATCAGGAAAGCTTCATTAGCATGGCTGTTGAGTCAGCAGAAGAGGGAATTCTGGGACAGGGGTGGCATTAAGGCCACCAGCTGGAAGTTGTAGAGCTGGATTGAAAGTTGCGGTTGTGGATCGAGCTGTGAGGGCCGCGTACACATGACTTTCCCCAGTGAGTACGCTAGAGCCAGGCCGCTCTGCCATCTGTCAGCCTGGGCATCTGACGCTGGAAGAGCAACCTCTTGAAAAGCTCTTACCAACCTCCCACTGCCTTTCACAGCAGCGCTTTCATTCTCTGTGTGGTTGCAATTATTAGAGGCATCTTCAAATCCCTCTCTGTCCCGCTTTCTCATGAAAAAGCATGATTAACTATTGCTGCAGAGCAGCATTCAGGTTCTAATGCTAGCATCGCTATTACTGTCGCTATTATTACAGCTTATTAAGGAGAGTTAATATTGACTAATATTGCTTTTTTATAACTGATACTGTTTTTTTGTGGTTATTTATTTTTTATCACTGTTTGATAATAGTCATTTTTAATTATTGATATTAAAATGATTACTTATTATTATTATTAGTAGTAGTAGTAGTAGTAGTAGTAAAAACTATAACAATAATAACAATACATTTAATAAAACCATTATTATTATTATTATTATTATTAATGGTTTTATTAAATATATTGTTATTATTGTTATAGTTTTTACTACTACTAATAATAATAAGTAATCATTTTAATATCAATAATTAAAAATTAGTATTATCAAACAGTGATGAAAATAAATAACCAAAAAAAACAGTAATAAGTAATCATAATAATTTTTTTTATAGAGATTTTCTAACAAATATCAGAATGAAAGAGCTTATTTAATGGCTACATTTTTTTAAATTGTTGTAAGAACATATTGTTTTATATAATTATTGTATATAATTCTCTTTTATTTATTTATTGAGTTTTAATTAGAATTTTACATAAATATAGCCTAAAATATTGCTGCTGATATGCCAAAATAAAATAGATATAAAGAGAGAAATACATTTTATAATAATAATAATAATAATAATAATAATAATTTGTATATAAATTCTTTATATAATAATCATCATCATTATTATTGTTGTTGTTGTTGTTGTTGTTATAATATTAATATAATAATATAAAGAAATTATATATAAATAAATAATATAATAATAATAATTATTATTATTGTTATTATTATTATTATTATTATATATTCAAAATTTTAGATTTTTTTTTTTTTTAATTAAGTTATTTTAAAATTTAAAATTTTATTTATTTTAGTTATTTTAAAATTTAAAATTAAGTTAAAAGATGCATTTCTTGTAGTAAGGCATGATTAATTTAGTAACTGTTAAGCTAAATCGACAGCCCTAGTTAAACCATAAAAATATCGTCTATCAGTATAGACTGAAATGCTCATTGCATATCTGCTTTTCGGTTCTCTAGACTTCACGGAGCTCGACTCAGCTACTGTGAGTAAATGATATTTAGTTAATCAGAGATTGAATGAGAGTAATTGGCCTCATTAGATAATACCTGTTACCTCAGCGGGAGTCACTCTACTCCTGCAGACACACACACACACACAGGCAGTTCTTATTTGATGTAGGAACAGGTTGAGCTGTACTTTCAGATGCTTCCACCAGCTATAGTTAGATTTGATCATTTGATTTGCTTGTTTATAAATCAGTTATTGAAGACTCTGCTGCAGGCATGCAAGTCAGCTGGAAGAGGACAGCGATCGGCTGTTACCGAGCTGACAGACCATGTGATCGTACGAGACGGTCGTTCATCACTCTGAGCAGCTGAAATATCGTCCTGCATTGATTACGTAGCGTAATTAAATCCACCTGTCTGCACCCGGGGGTCTATTATCTGCTCTGTTCTCGCTCTCTCTCGTTTTTAATGGTTGGACGGCTGGATCGATCAGCGGTTCTGATATCAGCGGCTGGTGGGAGGTGCGTAAGATCAGCTTTTCGGTTAGATATTCCAGGAGCTGTGGTTCACCCCTCCGTTCATCAACACTACATTTACATTTACATTTACATTTAGTCATTTGGCAGACGCTTTTATCCAAAGCGACTTACAGTTGGGGAATACATAAAGCGATTCATTTTGAAGAGGCAATCAGACAGAGTAAGTGCTCGTAACACCAAGTCTCAGGCATTGTTCAAATAAGTACAAGCTAGCTATCACTAGGTCCTCAAGACACTACCTATCAACATGTCCTCAAGACATCAAGGTCTCGAAGGGAAAATCTGTCTAGCTGTCTGCTGCTTACATAACGGTTTCTTTCTAAAAGTGCTTTCACACTGACACTTTTTCCTCTTCATATCACTGTCAGTGTGAACACATCTGAAAGCAGCATCTGAACTGAAAATGAGACCTTGAAAATTACTAATTTGCTCTACATAGGAACCAGTGTTATTATAGTTAACCTAAATTAAAACTAAAACCATGGGGGAAAAAATCCTTTATTTAAAATAAATTAATTTTTAAATAAAATGAATTTAAAAATATTTGTATTTAACTTGTGATGTACCCAAATATCTAAATCTAAAACCAGAAATAAAAATAATTAAAAGAACTAGACAATTAATAATAATAATAATAATAATAATAGTAACGACAAAAATGCAATGAAAATTACTTATAGCTTTAATTAAAATTAAAATTAAATATAAAAATGAAAATATAAAATTGAAAACTAATTCTAAATGATAATAAAAAAACACTAATGTCTCAATGCAAAAATAACACTAATAAGAATAAATTCAATGTGCAAAAATTAAAAATATATATATTACATTTTTATGTATATTTTACTATATTTTATTGCAATTTTGTAATTATTTATCACTTTATGGCTTAATGGCTTTATGGCCACTTCATGGCTTAATCTGAACAAGAACTGTCAACATAGACCATCTGATCAAAATTTATACAGGTGCATCTCAATAAATTAGAATGTCGTGGAAAAGTTCATATATTTCAGTAATTCAACTCAAATTGTGAAACTCGTGTATTAAATAAATTCAATGCACACAGACTGAAGTAGTTTAAGTCTTTGGTTCTTTTAATTGTGATGATTTAGGCCAGGGGTCTTCAACTAAAACGGCTTGAGGTCCAGTAACGAACCCTCCCCACCAGCCGAGGTCCGGAGAATTATATATAAAAACAATTAATGTTTTTTTTTTGCCAGGCCAGGGTATCTGCAGGATATTTAAGCTTAAATTCAAGACCTTTTTTAAGACCTGCACAAAAAAAAAAAAAAAAATAAATAAATACTGTAAAAAGCATGATTTACAGTTCAGATGCAGGTTTTCACAAAAACAATCAAGTATTATATTAATTAAATAACATATAAATATATTTTACTGCCTTAATTGTTTACCTTTTATAACACTATCTTCTTGTCGATCACATTTACAACTCTGCGTGTGTGCTGCTTAAAAACATGGGTTGATTCTCACATTGGTCTTTGACAACAGCAGATGTACAGGCTGATTGTAAATGGAAAATCATTCTCTTCCAGCAGGTGGTGCTTTCAGAATAGCAGTACACAAAGCCCAAGAGACAGACTTTGAAACGTGCAGCGCTCATATTTATTCAATCAATGAATAGCCTTTTTAAGTTTAATCGCAATTTTTGTCTTTCAGTCCCCACATTTAAGACCTCCTGAAATCATAATTAAGACTTTCTTGTACCATTTAAGTCTTTTTAAGGACTCATATGGCTATATTTTACTGCCAAATGTCGAGAGCGCATTTTTGTAGCGCGAAAGTAGATTAATATAATGCGCGAGCGCGAATCTCACTGCTCGCGCGCGGATTTCCTTTGCTCTCGCACAAAACCAGACGTGCGCGCTCAGATATAAGCTGCTCTCCTGCAGAGAGAGTGCACACACTTAAAACGTGTCTCTCCTCTTGCTCAAGTGTGCAAAAAAGTTATCACCCAATCAGATTTTTCTATGACTAACCCAATGAAAATACTCCAAGCACCCGATTCCTAGCCATTTCTAATATACATTTGATATGACTAAATATTATTAAATTGTAGAGAAATTCCAGGATCAGTTCCCTCTTCATGTAGGCCTAGTATTTTCATCGGGTCAGTCATAGAAAAATCTGATTGGCTGATAACTTTTGACATTTAATCCAGGTGTGAAAATAATTAATATCTAGCACAAGAGCACGGAGAGATGTGCGAGTGCACAGGACAGAGTTTGAGCGTGCACACGCACACTTGAGCAAGAGGAGAGACACGTTTTAAGTGTGCGCACTCTCTCTGCGCGAGGGCAGCGTATATCCGAGCGTACGCGTCAGGTTTTGTGCGAGAGCAAAGGAAATCCGCGCGCGAGCAGGGAGATTCGCGCTCGCGCATTATATTAATCTACTTTCGCGCTACAAAAATGTGCTCTCGACATTTGGCAGTAAAATAACGCCATAGACTCATCAACTAATTTTTTAAAATGCCATCGTTTTTCACTCACTGAAAGTTTCATCTGTCTGCCTACATGCAGCGCTGCTCTCTGCTCTCAGCACTGCACGCACGACTGCACCCAAACGGCTCTAGAGCTGACCTTGATATGCTTGATATCAATTTGATTGATTAGAAATTAGCGTTTGTTATTTATTTATTTCATTATGTCAAAAGCCTTCACGGATTAGGAGCGGAGTCCGCCAGTTGGCGACCCCACTACCACTACCGTAAAGACTACAAAAGCTGCGCCCCGTCGTCAGGTTTTAAATCTTAACCTTCGCTTTTGGCTGTAGGTCCGGGTCCGTATGGGACGGCTTTTGGGTCCGTACCCGGACCGCGGTCCGCCTGTTAGTGACCTATGATTTAGGCTCACATTTAACAAAAACCCACCAATTCACTATCGCAACAAATTAGAATACTTCATAAGACCAATTAAAAAAACATTTTTAAAACATGTTGGCCTTCTGGAAAGTGTTAATTTACTGTATATGTACTCAATACTTGGTAGGGGCTCCTTTTGCTTTAATTACTGCCTCAATTCGGCGTGGCATGGAGGTGATCAGTTTGTGGCACTGCTGAGGTGGTATGGAAGCCCAGGTTTCTTTGACAGTGGCCTTCAGGTCATCTGCATTGTTGGATCTGGTGTCTTTCATCTTCCTCTTGACAATGCTATGGGGTTCAGGTCTGGCGAGTTTGCTGGCCAATCAAGCACCGTAACACCATGGTCATTGAACCAGCTTTTGGTACCTTTGGCAGTGTGGGCAGGTGCCAAATCCTGCTGGAAAATGAAATCAGCATCTCCATAAAGCTTGTCAGCAGAAGGAAGCATGAAGTGCTCTAAAATTTCCTGGTAGATGGCTTCGTTGACTGTGGACTTCAGAAAACACAGTGGACCAACACCAGCAGATGACATGGCAGCCCAAATCATCACTGACTGTGGAAACTTCACACTGGACTTTAAGCAACATGGATTCTGTGCCTCTCCACTCTTCCTCCAGACTCTGGGACCTTGATTTGCAAATGAAATGCAAAAATTACTTTCATCTGAAAAGAGGACTTTGGGCCACTCCAGTTCTTTTTCTCCACAGTCCAGGTAAGATGCTTCTGACGTTGTCTCTGGTTCAGATGTGGCTTGGTAGCCCTTTTCCTGAAGACGTCTGAGTGTGGTGACTCTTGATGCACTGACTCCAGCTTCAGTCCACTCCTTGTGAAGCTCTCCCAATTGTTTGAATCAGCTTTGCTTGACTGTATTCTCAAGCCTGCGGTCATCCCTGTTGCTTGTGCACCTTTTCCTACCCAAATTCTTCCTTCCAGTCAACTTTGCATTTAATATGCTTTGATACAGCACTCTGTAAACAGCCACACCTTTCAGTAATGACCCTCTGTGACTTACCCTCTTTATGGAGGGCGTCAATGTTCGTCTTCTGCATCACCGCTAAGTCAGCAGTCTTCCCCATTATTGTGGTTTCAAAGAACAAGAGATACCCGGAATTTATACTGTAGGGATGGTCATTTATTGAAACTCAAATGTAAATATTCTAACATTTTGAGATACTGATTTTTGACTTTCATGAGCTGTAAGCTCTAATCATCAAAATTAAAACAAAAAAACTTTTGAAATGTTTTACTTTACATGTAATGAATCTAAAATATATAAAAGTTTCACTTTTTGAAATAAGTTACAGGAAAAAATGAACTTTTTCACGACATTCTAATTTATTGAGATGCACCTGTATTTGTATTTATTTATTTTTTTATGATGCAAAAATGAGAGGTTTTTCAGTTTTTACTTAAAGTTTTTGCACTTTAAATGATCTTATTTCACTTGCAAACCATGTATTTCTCATGCATTTCAGACAGTGTCTCTGTTTGCATGTTCAAAATTAGAATGCATGTTTAAAGTTGCATTGCAATTACATTGCATTGAAAGATGCTGCATGCTGATTTGGTGCAATTAGACAATGCAATTAATTAGAAAACATGCTGTTGTGAACACTATCGGAGAGACTATCAAAGACCCCATGTCCCCAAACAATGTCTTGCTGCTTCACCTCAGGAGATCTTGTTCCTGTTTTCACAGGAAGTGCTTTCCTCCTGCAAGCTCATCAGACCACAGAATCAGATTTTTCCCCAATAAATCATGTAGTTTTCAATCCGTAGGGCTTTTTGATTATTGCCGTCATGTTGTGAGTTAATGGCTCTGGGTTTTATTGACTGTAAAGACTAACTAATGCACTTCTATTAATATGTCAGATGTATTTGTAGTTCGGATTCTATCCGTTCCATCTCCAGTCGCTGTGTTACACACAGTTAGGAGCAGCTGTTCTGTGTGTGTGCAGGTTTTTAATTGAATCCAGCAGGTGAGATAATCACTGTGTTGCAGCTCGATCGATCAAATCAACACATGTGCACACACACATACAGACACACACCCAAGGGCATCTTTGCTTCACTAAATAACGGTCTCCTTGCTCACTAAGGTTGACCACTTAGTCACACACTCCCACAGGAGAACCTGAGTGACGTTGAGTACACGTTTACATTCACAATCTGAGCACATGCTGTATGATAAACAAATAAACACTAATTTTTGCCTCAGAGAACAAGCATACACTACATCATTATGGGATAGCAAAGCTTTGAGGATTTTTAAGGGTTTTTAAATGGCTCTCTAGAATGCTGGATTCTGATTGGTAATTCATGGCATCTGATTAAAAGAAGTTAATCCGAAAATTTAAATTTGCTGAAAATGTACTCACCCTCAGGCCATACAAGATGTAGACGAGTTTATCTCTTCAATAGAATTGGAAGAATATAGCATTGCATCACATGCTCACCTATGACTCTGCAGTGAATGGGTGCCGTCAGAATGAGAGTCCAAACAGCTGATAAAAACATCACAATAATCCACACCACTCCAAAAACTGCATGTTTGCAATAAACAAATCCATCAATACGACATTTTTAACTTCAATCCATTGCTTCTGGCTTCATTATGAGACCTCTATCCATAATATTGCTTTCTCCAGTGAAAAGTCGTCTTATCTGAATCAGGAGAGAAATATGCACAAGATTAAGCATTGTTTACAAGACAAAACAGTCCAAAAGAGTTATGAATAAATATGCTGGTGGATTTTGATGTGAGAGGACAACAGGAAATTATTATTTTTTTTCCTGGAGGAAGTGTTATTATGGATTATGGACTCTCGCATTTTAGCCGGAAGCAATGGTTTAGACGTCTTAAGACGTCTTAATGATGGATTTGTATCTCACACAAATTCAGCTTTTCACTTCATAAGACATTAATTGATGGACTGAAGTTGTGTGGATTACTTGTGGATTATTGTGCTGTTTTTATCAGCTGTTTGGACTCTCATTCTGACGGCACCCATTCACTGCAGAGGATCCACTGGTGAGCAAGTGATGCAATGCTAAATTTCTCTGAATCTGTTCTGATGACGAAACAAACTCATCTACATATTGGATGGCCACAGGGTGAGTAAATACTCAGTTGTAGGTGTGATTCTAACATCTGATGTGTCTTTTAGTTCATGGTCTCATTCTAGGCAGTCACAGAAACAAATTTAACCAGCCCTAGTTGTGTAGCGATAAATAAATAACAATACTAAGCATTAGAGTGACATTAGCAGATGTTTCAAACAGCAAATACACGTCAACGTACTGTATGTGCCTGTCAAACACGCAATCACAAACAAAACCCAGCGAGAAATTGTGCTTTGTGTCGCTGATGACTTTTGAATGTCAGACTATTTCATGAAGTGTAATCTTTTGTGCGTATTGATCTGTGCCTGCAGGTGATGTTCCTCCGCATGAGCATGTCAACCACTGCATTTATCTTAAATATTTGATGCCAAAACAAATGTACTGAGCCTCTCAGCAAATGATCAGAATAATTTCTCTCTTTGAAATATTAATGCTGATGTCTAGCCACACATTTCATTGGAATCATCCATAAGGTTTATGCATGTTCTCAGTATTGGCAATCTGTTATATGCTGTGCCGAGTGTTCTTTGAGAATGTTTTGTAGACTCTCAAGTACGTACCATCAATTTTAAATAGAGTAAGCAGAGTTTACCAGCTTGTTGTGATCCTAAATGGTCAAGTATGTTTAAATGCTAATAATGTATTAATATTAATACATTTTTAGCTAGTTAGTTAGTTGTTTTGGGTTTTTTAAAAAGCAGATTCTGTGGTAAACTTTAATTTGTATGTCAGGCAGCATTTGTTGAAATTAAAATAATTCATGGATTTAAATGAATTATACTTTTTAATGGAAAACAAAATATATTTAGACAAAAACATTCTGAGTCCTTATATGCCTCTTGATTCATAACTAAAATTCTAGACACCTACATCTATTAAATGTTGTGCTCTTGTTCTTTTCTTTTTTATTTTATTATGCAGTTAGTTTTGATTATAGCACTGATTACTAATTTTTATATTTTACTTATCTATATATTTGTTTTATTTCTATATTAATATAGAAACAAAGTAGAAATAAAGTAGAAATAAAACAGAAATAGAGTAGAAATAAAACATAAAACGTCATTATTAAAGACTTTTTATGTTTCATTTCTACTCTATTTCTGTTTTATTTCTACTTTTTTTGATTCTCAACAAAGAATCAAAGTAGAAATAAAGCATAAGTCTTGATTTTTAAAGATTTTTTTATGTTTTATTTCTACTTTGATTCTTTGTCATTGAGAGTGTTGGAAAGACCCTTAATAATAATAATAATAATAATAATAATATCATTATTAATTATCATCATTTTTATTATTATTATTATTATTAAACAATATAATAATAATCTTGTTGTTGTATTTATTTTTTTAAGTGTTAGTAATGATTATTGCGCAGTGGTTGGCCTACTATAACAGTGGTTGCATGTATCCCAAAATGCATATGTGGTATGTGGTAACGTTAGACTATTGGAATCAACCGTTTGCACTGGTCGAATCTCTTGTGTGCTAATTGCGCTTACTTAGCTGGAATTTCAAATAAGTCACTTTTGTGGTACCATTTCAGTCGAAATGTTGACTACAAGGGCCAGTGAGTGGCTTGTGTAGGCAGTAGAGAGCGAGGAGGCTCACTAGGCTCAGTAACAGAGTGACTGTGTTAAGCAGAAGGCCTGTATCTCTCTGCTATCAGAGCTTTTGGCTGTGTTTCTCCTTCAGGGTCAAAGTTCCTCTCGCCTCACTGAGTAATACTGAAATCGGCTCCATATGATTTGTTCCCTCAGGACCGTTCACTCTGTCATGCGGTGTGAAATGGCTCTTGTTCAAGCTGTAAAAGGTCCGCTGATGGCTCCATAGACGTCCAGACTATGATTGGCCAATCACTGATCCCCTTGCGTGTGACTGGCCGGTCGCTGGTGGCATGGCAGATTGTAGCGTGTCTTTTTGAACATGGCCATCTGTTCTATGCACGCAATGCATGTTAGGGTTGTCACGATACCATAAAAATGTCTTACGATACTATACCAGCTGAAGTATCACGATACCAAGTAGTATCACGATACAATGCGGTATTGTGTTAATTTAAAATTAAATTCTACAAAATTAATCAAAATTTCATAAATAAATAGATGTAAATGAAACAGACAATATTTTTCTCTGAATACTTAATTAATGTGAATGAATGACTGGCTATTGTTATCCATGAAATGATCTAAACAAAACTCATCTTAGCACTGCACAGAAGCTGCATGATGTGACATTTAGATGTGCATTTATACATTTAGACTGTATTTATAATTGCATAAATAATGTTATGAGATTAATGTTTTAAATACTAAATTCTGAATATAGAAATATGTTGGAAAATAATGTAATATGCCTACTTTTAGATGGGAAACTTCAAACGTCCAGCAGGTGGCAGAAGTTCGTGATTGAATCACTGAGTCATTCAAACGATGCTTTCAAAATGGCTGAATCCTTCAGGAGCGAATCAAATGACTGTTTTTATGAATGGCTCAGTGAATCAGTGATTCAGAGACAACGCGGATTTGGATTCGAACACAGAAACGAAACAAAAACAGCACTCTTGCTCGTGTCATATTGCCGAACTGTCAGGAGCACTTTTTGCTCGCATATCTTGAAATCTCCAAGTTAGCAGAATTTATATTAAAACATAACATTATAAATGAATAAAAATATATATACTGTATAATGATTGATAAGAACCAAGTGCAAAGCCGCTATGTTGATGAATGGAACTGCGTTCGTGATCGCAAAGATGCTTCCAGAAACGAACTATTACACCTGTTCTAGAAGTGGTCAAATGAATAAAACTGTTGAGAATACTTTCCTGTAAGATATTATGATGTTGAATAATTGATGCTTGAGCTGCTGTTTTTTAAAATGACATAAGACGGTCTGAATCAGACCCTTTCTTCTGATAAACTGCAGCATGAACAACAACGTGCAAGTGCAACTTCTCATTACAAACTGAACTGAAGCGTCGGGAAACACTCAATACCATATAAAGCGTATACACAGACTATACTACACAGAGCACAGCAGAAAGACATTTGGCAATCAACTTGTAATGTTTCTGCTGGCATGCATGTTCAAATGAACGTTTTAAACAGTGTTACTGCTGTGCATACTACATATCTTACGGTACTACCTTATGGACGATACTACCGTTTAAAAAATGCAATGACTTTTTTACTACGGTAACGTAGTACCGGTGTATCGTGCAACCCTAATGCATGTGAGACGACACACACACACACACACACCGGTGCGGTCACATGAACAAACCTTCACAGCGGAAAGACAAAGATTTTGTGGAGTGATTGAAGAGAGAGACTGTTTGTCTGTCTCGGCAGGGTTCTGAGGCTCGACTGGTGATCAGGGACTAAATGTTCAGCTGAATAGAATTGAACAGGAAGCTTTTAGGTTTAGAGATTGACCCGAGAGGAAAGTGACTGATTTAAGGTTGTTTAGAGTGAGAGAATTGTGTCTCCATCCTGGTCTCAGGTGTCTTTTCTGGCTGCTCATGACCATCTGTCTGTATGGCGGTGTAAAGCCAACATTAAAATCAAAATTAGTTCTCTTTACTATCTGCTTATGTCATCAGGCCCTCTTGTTTTTCAGGTAGAGACACTTTTGTTCATTCAATCAGTTCCAGGAGGATTCCAGAGTCCTGCCCTACCTTTACCCACTTCAGATTGAAGAAGTGGTTTGAACAGCATTTCACATTGACTTTGAGGTTGTTGCCATATATCGGAAAAATGTAGTTGATACTAATCTTTATTTAGGAGCAGACCCACTTCAGTAAACAATTTTTTTTTTATATATATTTTTATTTCTTTTTAATATTTTCTTTGCTGATTATGTTGGAAAATCTGTGGAATTGGATTACATGTGATAAATTGTATTGTTACAATTTATAAACTGAGAGTGTTAACTAAAAACATGTAATATTAAAGAATTTTATTTAAATTTAAATTACATTTTTAGTAAAACTTTAGTAAAAATATATGTAAATGTTTGTATTGTTTTAGATTTTTTTATATGTATTAACCTTTATTAACTCCTAAAATGCAATAAAAATCAATTATAAAAAAGATAAAAATATATATAAAAATTAGTGCTGTCAAATGATTAATCGCGATTAATCAAATCCAAAATAAAAGTTTTTGTTTACATTATGTATGTGTACTGTGTAGATTTATTGTGTATATATAAATACACACACAGTATATATTTTGAAATATTTGTTTATACATTTATATATTCATATTCTTATATTATATTTAATATATAAACATAAAATATTTTTCTTAAATATATGCATACATGTTTGTATTTATATATAAATAATAAATATACACAGTATACACACATATTATGTAAACAAAAACGTATTTTGGATGCGATTAATCGTTTGACAGCACTAATAAAAATCCATCGATCCAGCATTTTTCTGTCTGTCTCAGTCTGTCATTCATCAAATATCCATATGCAGATATAATTAGCATCATGTTCAGTCCATGCTAATTCAATGCAAATGTATCTTGTTTTTGTTTGTGCTTTTTCCCCCTCGTCTTGCCTAATGAAGCTCTCAGAAATCTGCTTCAGAGACGTGTACAGGTGTGCGCATAATGAACGCAACACTTCCAAGTATAAAACCATACCAAATTAAATCTAACATGATGAATAAATTACGAACGTGCAATTATAATGAAAGCTGAATCTTATTTAGCTGTCATTACATATGCGCTGCTCTCGGATAACAGGTCGACTGCTCTTTCTCACTGTATTAACCCAGGGGTCTGAGAGGGCTTAGACCATCTTTTATCATATGGATTATGTAACTGTGCATCCTTTCCATCCTATATGTATGTGACATTAGCATTGGTGTAATTACAAAGCTCTGATTTTCAAAGTGCATCCTTGCCTGTGTTTTTGTCTAATGCTGATGATACACGGGGCAACTTTTTGAGCAATATTGCTGGGAAACTTTGGTTAATGTTGGCATCAACGGGTAACCAGGTGAGACACAGGGCCTACGACCGATTTAAAGTATCCAGATAGAAATCTGTTACCAATTCTCAGTGGAAAAGTGCCCAAGCAACATTGCTCAAAAAAGTTGCCCCGTGTATCATCAGCCTAATATTGCCCCTGTCTTGCATTACACAATTTTGTGATTTTTAAATGAAAGAACCTAAAAGTGAAGTAATAATCATTTTAAGTCATGACTTAAGTGAAATATCCCGATACTGGTGTGTTCTTATAGCAAAGTGTGTATTTTAAGTGTGTTGTGGTTGTATGTGAATTGAGATTCAGCCTGTGGTTGTCCGGGTTCATCATCTGCTGTGCTAACTGGCTAAAGGTTAGAACTACGAGCTCTTAATGCAGACTGATCTGTGCTTAGTGAGGAATCATTATCTCTGTCAGCTCTGGCTGCTGGATCCTCTGTTTGCTTGCTGTGATTAATGCATCTGTTTGGGTCTGAAGCCTCATATAGAGACCAGACTGATGAATATCACCGTTATCAAAAATGCATGTGTGCTTTTCAGCCTATAAATGTTTTTCTGTGTAAAGTTAACATGGTTAGCCATTTTAACTTGGGTTATATAGCCAGTCCGGCTTTCTTTTTTAGCATGCTTCTTCATTCATAAAAATGTTTCTTAAAATAATTACTTGATTGTGGTTATTACTAGAGTTCACTGGTTAATCTTTGAGTATTTTGAGGGCCACAGAAGTTCAGCAACACTTCAAGTGGTACACAAATGAAGACTTTGTCATGCATACAAGGTTATTTGATGTGCACTAGTAAAGTTAGATAGAAACTTGTGTAGGTCTCTTGGAGTAGTCTTTATGCTAGTAGCTATGCAATCAACCTGCACAGCTAGTAAAAAAAAACTCTGTGCCAATTTTTCATCAAGTTTTCCATCCTGAGTCGTCTTCATTGTGAAATCATGTATTTTGTGTTGGCGGTTTCTTGCTGTGAATTTCAATTTTCTTTTGTTTGGTCAGACGTCTGGTTTCATTGAATCTGATTCTTTCACAAAGATGACGAGGGAATGCGAGCTTTAGGTGGGTTTACATTCAAATGAAGTTATGAAATATAAAGCAAACACGTCATTTGAATTCCAAATATTTAGGGACTTTTCTTTTGTGGAGTTTTTCTCAAGTACTCAAACGATGAGATGCACATGTTTAATGCAGAATATTAGTATTTGTTTTTCTGCCTCTCACTGTGGGGACGATATCGGGACATCTTAAAAAAATCGGTGGAACACTTGTTGCCGTGGCGACTGGTTCATTTAGCCATTGGCCGGTGTGTGTCTGAGTGAGAGATAACATTGAGGCGCAGAGTGCGTGTGAAGCAGTTGACATCTGTCTGCCTGATAGCACTCGACATCCTGACATCAAACAGCTTGGTCTCAAGTGTGTGTGTGTTTGTGTGTTGCTTTGTGGTAAATAAAGAGGACATGACTTTTGCTTCAGGTGTGAGTTGTAAAGAAAACAAAAGGATGCAGACCGAACATAGTGCTTTAAACAGTTCAATCATATTGCTTTTGCATTTGTTTTTTTTATGTGTACATGCATGTGTAATAGTGCCTTGTTTACTTTAAATGCCCAGCTAGTGCAGTGTGATTTTGTAAAATGAATATGCATTGCTTATGCAGGGCTCTACACTTACTTTTATTTTTAGGAGCGCTTGTGCTTTTAGGAGCACGGTCAAAAATTTAGGAGCACCTTCAAATCAATAATCAAAAATTCTGATCAAAAATGAACCTTCCCATTACGAGGTGATATTTGACTCCTTAAAGTGATTTACAGGGAATTTTGTTTTTACCTTTGTAATGGAATTTTTCTAACTTTATTAAAAGTACGTCATCTTTTGTCAAATTCAAACAAATATATTAATGCGCTTTTTATTATTTCTAATTAAAACAACAGAATAAAAACAAGTAGAATACGAAGTAGAGTAAGATCAATCAATCAAATGAAATCAGTATTTAAGAAATAAATTTGTACTACAGATGTACAGCCAGGTGTATTTTCAGATGTTTAATGAGGCTCAGAGGTTGCATAAGTTCAATTAAATTCATGTTGAGGTTAATATTTTAAATATACAATTTTGAATGTAGAAATATTAAATGATTTAAATAACAGAAAAGATACTTTAAAAATTGAACTAAAGCTGCCAGTAGGAGGCGGTATGTCACTGATTTTATCACTGAATCATTAATTTAATTGATTCGTTCGAACGGCTGATTCATTCAGGAATGAAGTACTTGACTGTCTTTATGAATGGGTAATTGAATCATTGACTCACTAGATTCGTTTAAAAACGAATCGTTCATTCATAAACGAAACACCGCTGTGTTTGAATGGAGATGCGCAGCGGCCTGGATGGGACTTTGTTTGAAACGATTTTCGTTGATGAAATAGAGCAAAATAAGGCAATAGTGTTGTAGTCAGACAATATAAGTCACTTAATATTAACTTCTTGTTTAATGAACTGTTGTATTAAATCAATATCACATTTGCAAACTCCCTTAATAATCATTAAAAGCTGTCACTCATCTTAGTTCATTGCGATCTCACAAAACTCCATTATAATCAACGAAGCTCCTTTCACTGCACAATGAATCTCTTGTTTACACTCTGTATACACTTTTTTTGTTATAATGAGAGAATACGTCTGTGATGCATTACTCAACGCTGCAAAAACAAGTATGTTAGAAACCTTAAAGCTCCCTCAGCACAAACACAAATATGCTGATCGGGTCAGTCGCACTGGTGCTCCTAAATATTTTTTCATAGTCGCACGCAGTAGTTTTCAGTCTCAAATGCGACTGAAATGGTCGCACTGTAGAGCCCTGTTATGATGTGCAAAATGTGGTAAACGTATTCATTTTAACATCTAACAATGTTCAGTGTCTCATCTGTTCTCAGTTAAAAGAATAGTTCACCCAAAAATGAAAATCTGCTGAAAACAATTCACCCTCTGGCTATTTATCATTACATCACTTGCTCACCAATAGATCCTCTGCAGTGAATGGGTGCCGTCAGAATGAGAGTCCAAACAGCTGATAAAAACATCACAATAATCCATGAGTAATCCTCATGACTCCAGTCCGTCTATTAACATCTTATGAAGTGAAAGCTATGTGTTTGTGTCTTTATAAGTAACTAATTCGGCTAAAATATGAGTCCTCTATCCATAATAGAGGACTGCTCGATGTCGGCAGAACCACATTTTTAGAGTTAAACTCCTGAAGAGCTGCGGGACCTCAGTCTGCTCCGGAGGCCTACACCATCATCGACCCCCACTACTGCATCTCGCCCACAGCGGAGGCACTACAAGCGGCGTGAGAGGAAGCAGAAGAGGGGTAAGCGCGGAGGTATCCGAGCTAGGCTAGCGGCTAACCCACCAAGCCAGCTATCTCCACCATCGTACTGGCGAACGCACGCTCTTTGGACAATAAACTGGACTACATCCGACTACTTCGCTCTACTCAGAGGACTGTAAGAGACTGTTGTGTTTTTGTGTTTACGGAAACATGGCTTAACAACAGCGTTCCGGACTGCGCCATTCAGCTCGAGCAGCTAACATGCTATCGAGCAGACAGAGCTCTCGTCGAGGGAGGTAAGAGACGCGGTGGCGGGCTTTGTGTTTACATCAATAATGTATGGTGCCGCGACGCTGTTGTGGTCTGCAAACACTGCTCACCCCTGGTGGAGTTTATGATTATTAAGTGCCGGCTGTTCTATCTACCGAGGGAATATACAGCCATACTGCTCGTTGCTGTATACATCCCTCCCAGCTCTAACAACATCAATAGGAGTGAGGCACTACATGATTTATACCAGCACATCAGTGAGCAGCAGACAGCCCACCCAGATGCTTTTCTCATCTTGGCTGGAGACTTTAATCACGCAGACTTAAAGAGTGTGTTCCCGAAAATATATCAGCATGTTGACTTCCCGACAAGGGGAAAAATACGCTGGACTTTGTTTACACCACCCAGAGAGGAGCATACAAGGCCCTCCCCCTCCCCCCACCTCGGAGCCTCAGACCACATCACTGTCATGCTAATGCCTGCATACAGGCCGCTCGTTAAAGTCATCAAACCAATACACAAACAGATACAAGTGTGGCCGGAAGGGTCGTCAGAGGCACTTCAAGACTGTTTCGACACCACTGACTGGAATATGTTTAAGCAGGCTGCCACATACAACAATACTACAGACATCCAAGAGTACACAGAGACTGTCACTGCCTACATCACCAAGTGCATTGATGATGTAACGGTCACAAAGACTATCACTGTCCAGGCCAACCAGAAGCCGTGGTTGACAGGGGAGGTCTACAGACTTCTGAAGGCTCGGAACGCTGCCTTTAGAGCTGGAGATGAGGAGGGCCTGAAGACAGCTAGGGCCAACCTATCCCGCGGCATCAGAGAGGCCAAGAGACAGTACTCCAGGAGGATAGCCCATCGTTTCAGTGACAGCAGAGACACTCGGAGCCTGTGGCAGGGAATACAGACCATTACGGACTATAAGCCCCCACCACAGACCTGTGACAGCACCATCCCCCTGCTGAACGAGCTGAATGCCTTCTTTGCTCGCTTTGAGGCACAAAACAGCACCACTGCACAGAAGACTCCACCTCCTACCGGCGACCAGGTGATGATGCTGTCCTCGGACAGCGTGATGAGATCCCTCAGCAGGATCAATGCACGCAAAGCTCCGGGTCCTGACAACATTCCTGGGCGTGTACTGAGAGACTGTGCAGTGGAACTCACTGATGTCTTCACAGACATCTTCAACATCTCACTAAGTCAGGCTGTTGTCCCCACATGCTTCAAAGCTACCACCATCATTCCAGTCCCGAAGAAGTCATCTCCATCCTGCTTCAATGACTACCGTCCAGTAGCACTCACTCCTATTCCCAAGAAGTGCTTTGAACGGCTAGTCATGCAACACATCAAGTCTGTCCTCCCCCCCTCCCTGGACCCCTTCCAGTTTGCATATAGGTCCAACCGCTCGACCGATGATGCCATCGCCACTGCCCTCCACCCAGCCCTCACACATCTGGACAAAAAAGACTCCTATGTCAGGATGCTGTTCATAGACTTCAGTTCAGCATTCAACACAATCATCCCTCAGCAGCTCACTCACAAATTGGTCCAGCTGGGGCTCAACACCTCTCTGTGCAACTGGCTGTTGGACTTTCTGACCGGGAGACCTCAGGCAGTACGGGTCGGCATTAACACATCCAGCACCATCACTCTGAACACAGGGGCCCCCCCAAGGATGTGTGCTGAGCCCCCTCCTCTTCACTCTGCTGACCCACGACTGCGCACCGTCACACAACTCTAACCTTTTCATTAAGTTTGCGGATGACACGACTGTGGTGGGTCTCATTAGCAACAGAGATGAGACAAACTACAGGAACGAGGTGAGCCACCTGGCCGGGTGGTGCAGGGACAACAATCTCTCTCTGAATGTGGAGAAGACGAAGGAGATTGTTGTTGACTTCAGGAGAGTGCACACTCAGCATGCTCCTCTGACCATCAACGGTGCGACTGTGGAGAGAGTGAGCAGCACCAAGTTCCTGGGTGTGCACATCACAGAGGACCTCTCCTGGACTAACAACACTGCGGCACTGGCCAAGAAAGCACAGCAGCGTCTCTACTTCCTCCGCAAACTCAGAAGAGCAAGAGCCCCGACCCCCATCATGTGCACCTTCTACAGAGGCACCATCGAGAGCATCCTGACTAGCTGCATCACTGTGTGGTATGGCGCCTGCAATGCGTCCTGCCACAAGTCCCTTCAACGGATAGTGAGAGCAGCTGAGAAGATCGTTGGTGTCTCTCTCCCCTCCCTCCAGGACATCTACAGCACCCGTCTCACCCGCAAAGCCCTCAGCATTGCAGGTGATCCCACCCACCCGACACACAGCTTCTTCAGTCTGCTGCCATCAGGGAGGAGACTGCGGAGTCTCCAGGCGAGGACCAGCAGACTGAAGGACAGCTTCATCCATCAGACTGTCAGGAAGCTGAACTCCCTCCCATCCTTGCCCCCCCCCTCCCCTCTTTTACCCCACGCAACACTGAACTGACACTACGACCCCCCCCCAGCTCCCCACATCCCCAGGACCTTACCCCCCCCCTACAGACTGTGACCCGCACCAGTCACTTTGTGCAGCACTGGACTGATCTCTACCTCATCCAGCATTGACTGTAAACTACCTCTTCTGACAGTCTGATAAAAGACTGTTCTTTTTTTGCACTACACATATATCTGCACAGTTTTGTTTTATTTAACTGGTTTGCACTCTATCTGCCATGTGCCTTATGCCACTTTATCTATCTCTTTTTTTATTTATTTTTTATTTTTCTACAATGGCCTCATTTGTATATCTGTATAGTTTGTATGTACATATGGTTAAACTGTATTTATCTGTATTTGAACGTCTACTGTCAGTGTTTAATGTTAACTGTATGCACCAAGGGTCTGAAAGTAACGCAATTTCAATTCTCTGTATGTATGTACTGTACATGTGGAAGAATTGACAATAAAGCAGACTTGACTTGACTTGACTAATATTGCTTTCTTAAGGGAAAAAGTAATTTCGTCTGATTAAGGAGAGAAATATGCACAGATCAAGCACTGTTTACTACCCAAAACAGTTCTGAACCAATATGTTGGTGGATTTTAATGTGAGAGGGCAACGGGGGAGTGACTTTTTCACTGGAGGAAGCGTTCTTATGAATGATGGACTTATTTGACAACTTATATTGATTATGGACTCGTATTTTGACCAGAAACTAAAGTTTAAACCCCTTATTTATGGATGTTTGCTTCACAAGCTGTTGTGTTGAGTCTTCCATTTGTTTCACTGGTTGTAGCCTGTGTAGTGCATCTAAATAAGTCACTGATGAGATGCTATTTCAGTCGGAATGTGTCCTCAGAAAGCAGCTGTCTATGTAGGAAGTAGGCATCAAGGCAGCTCACTAGGTTTTGGAACAGAGCAGCTGTTTTCTGATGGAAGAGTGTGTAATACTGTACCTGTCATTCTCACTTCTCAGCAATTGATAGGACTGTATTTTGGTTCTGTTGTTATTTTCCTGAGATAATTTGAATAGCCTGCAGAAGAGGAGGAGAGATGAGCCTGCTTTTGTTTTCAGTCTTTGAAATCAGTTTAAATGGAAGTATCCAATTATGGGTGAAGCGTTTCTTTAAAGGCCTCTCTCTGAACCCCAATCAGATCGTATTAAAATTTCCCAAGGTTTCACGAGGTCAATCAGTGCTGTAATGCAGCATAACTTTTCCTCTGATGTCTAATTGTGTAATCAGGATAATGATGATTACGTCCACTGCCTGCAGCCGTTACTGCTTTTATTCCAGGAGAAATATTACAGCTTGAACCTTGCAGGGTTTTAATTGTTGTCTCTGCCTTCATTCACTTCATTAATGTGTTCATTTGTTCAGTTCAGCTAAAATCTCATCTCTGGTCCTCTTGTCGGAGTCTCGTTCCGTCCTGCTGTGAGACAATCAGACCCTTACAAAGATAAAGGTTTTTTTGTTCATGTTCTTCTCGCTGCTGAATGCTGTTTATCTCTACTCGGACCTGTTTATTTATTTGTGTGTTTTTCCATGTCGTTCTTTCAGCCTGTGACTGCGTTCATTAACAGGATAGACGCCTGATAGCTAAACTCAAATGAATTTGCTATTTTTATACACTGGATGCTAGGATGACATTTCAGTAAGGTGTGATAAGAGGTTTCATTGGAAATGATGGAGGCAACAGTTGCAGAAGGATACAGGTGCTTCAGGACATCAAACAAACCCTCGTCCTCTGTGTCTGCTGGTTTGACCCTCTAGATCAGTGGTTTTCAAACCCTGGGTCGCGACCACTAAAAAAATGGGTCGCCAGAATGATTTAAGGAAAACATATGTAACCAAGTTCAAGACTCAGGAAAGAAGCAACTAAATAAACAAACAACAAAACGAAAGTAACCGGCAGCCGCCTCAGGTCAGAATCAAATGTGTATTTGTGTTTGCGCTCTGTTTTTGCAGTGTTGTACATTGTAGCAAATCAGAGAGACATCTGTTAATTTATATAACGCAATGGCCAATCAGATGAGTTTTAGTGAGTCAGAATCCACTCACCGCTAGAATGGGAGTGTTCTTGTTCAGTCCAGAGTTCTGGAAGCTCGCGACGTGAATCCTCTGATTATAATGAACAAAGTGTAGAGGTGATATAATAAGAGAGAGATTGTGCCGTGTTGACAGATTCATTGATTATAGCGGAATTAGAGATTGCGATAAACTGAAATGAGTGACAGCTTTTTAAGGAAGCGCACTTTGCACGCATTCTTTGCTGTATATAACCTATTCTCCATTCAGAATTTGAATAAAAGTTTCGTTTTTTTAATGCTGCTAAGAGGACCAATGTGGCGTACTTGCAACAAACTTTCAGAAGTGACATCCGCATTTGTCTTTCTTTCCTTCCTTCCTTCTTTCTTTCTTTCTTTCTTTCTTTCTTTCTTTCTTTTCATATATATTTATTTATTTATTTATGGGTCACGTCAATTTAAAAGACAAAAATAGGGTCGCTCTGAAAAAAGTTTGAAAACCACTGCTCTAGTGGTTTTCTCTAGTGGTTTTCTAGATTTTTTTTTTTCAATTTCTTTCAGTCACTGAATTTGAATTGCGTTAGCAAACACAATGAAGACTTGTAGATCTAATTTAAACCTATAGAAGTAAAATAAAAATATATTTTTTTATAAACAATATATATGGAGTATTTATTTGATCAAATTAATGTTTGATAGATAGGAAAGGAAACTAAAATTCCTATTGAATTTTGTATATACATATTTAATTATATTTTATAATTCATAATTAATTTGATCACATCTCCAACTCTCTATTATTCAAACTGTATATTATTAAATATAAATGCATTTGAAAACTTAAAATTCTTGAAAACTCTTAATTGAAATCTCTCAACAAAAATGCTTAAGCTATCAGTTACCACAATTTTTTTTGATTCAGTAATTTTCTAACTGATTCAGTGAGTTCATTCCATAAAGGCTTCATCAGACAGATTCAGTTCAGTTATTTCTGAGTTCATGAATCATTGTAAAAGATTAATTCAGTTCATAAGAGTCATTTGTTATGAATTGGACTACACTGATTATGCTGTATATTTGTTTGCCTGTGTGTTTGTTTGTTTGTTTGTTTTTGTTTGGTTGTTGTCTTCATTATATTATGTTTTAGTTGAATTTCACATCAACAACTAATGTAAATGTTTTCTTCTCCCTTGGTGCTGGTGATTCAGCAGATATCCAGCATATTATGTTTTCAAGCTCCTGCAATGGAGAAAATGCTGCTCTAATTTCCCCCAAAGTCTTTAAAACGGAGCCAAATAACATGAAGCAGCATACAAGATAAACAGAAATGTTGAACAGATCACCTGGGATGTTAGCTGTTCTGACTTGTTTTGTTGTTCTGTTGTGAGATTGCTTTGAATTTCTTTGCGTTGCTGTTCAGTAAATCCTTCTTCCTGTCATCTCAGTTCAGCTTCATGTGTGTCGTGGCCAATCCAAATTCACACTCATGAATTGACAGGGAGCCAATCGTTTAGTTCTGTTTCTCACATGTGAGCATCTGTTGATATACAGAAATATACAATAGCTAAAACCATTAAGCTGATGTTCATTTCTACTCTGGTGTTCTGTCTTTCTCTATTTTGTGTCCCGTCTTTCTGTTTTATGAGCTGTTTTGGGGAAGGTATTGATTTTTATTTTCTTTCAGGCTAATATGCTTCGCTGTACTGGTAAAGGACCTGAATGCATATATCGTTTCAGTTCTTAACTATATTTGAATTGATTGAACGCAACGACAGAGAGCTGAACCCAGTGGCCTGATCTCAGGATTATGCTCATTAAAAATATCTATCTATCTATCCATCTATCTGTCTGTCTGTCTGTCTGTCTGTCCACCCGTCTATGGCTCTAGCTATCACTCTATCACTTTAGCTTTTAATATTTGTATTTCAAATTAATATGTACGTGTATTTAAATTTTTAATTTAAACTTAATTTTATATATATATATATATATATATATATATATATATATATAT
The DNA here is from genome assembly GCA_023376895.1 of Aspiorhynchus laticeps. NCBI lineage: Eukaryota > Metazoa > Chordata > Actinopteri > Cypriniformes > Cyprinidae > Aspiorhynchus > Aspiorhynchus laticeps. The sequence continues at coordinate 42,535,009 of CM041793.1, forward strand.
AAATTATTTGTATTTGTTTTTATCATGTAAATAGTTTGTTCATGATTTTTTCAAAGTAATTGTTACATTTATTTTTTTCATTTTTTTTTACTATTTTAAATAAATGCATTCATTTAGACACTTTAATGTTTTATTTATTTTTGTTTAAATAATTTTTTATTAATAGTTTAAACAAATCCTTTCAATATTTACATTTAAATTTTTTATTTGAAATTTAAATATTGAATGGATTTGTTTAAACTATTTATAAACAATAATTTAAACAAAAATAAATATCCCCCCCCCCCTTCTAATCTTTATGAGTTCCCAGTCTGCGACAATGAGGACTTTGGAGGAAAATCTTGTTGCTGTGAGCTTTGTTTACGGTTGTTGGGTAATTAAGTTTTGACGGATGAACTTGTGCCATAGTTGTACCGGTTTATTAAATAACGTTGTTATAGATTGTGATGAGACTTTTCTGTGTTTTGGAAGTGGCTATTGTGGATATCTACTTTTAGTCACTGTCACTCTGTGCAGGGCAATTCGAGTGTCATCTAATCAAACAAAGACAGCAATATCAAGCCGAACTGTGATCGTAATGTCCAGTGACATCAAGGGCGGCTCTGTCAGAAAGGTTTTTGACTGCTTGGTGACATCCGCACACCTCAGCACTGGTCCCGCGTGACCCCACAGTGCATGAGCCTCCTCCACAGGCGCTGCTTCAGTAGGTTCATCCATGCGGCATCTGATCCAGAGCGATGTCTCGGCACAGTGGTCTGAGATGGACGGGCTCGTTGGAGGATGATGGGAAGGGATTAGTGGATTGGACGGGAAGCCACCCACCGCCTCCAGCCATGTCCCTGTTGCAGTGACACTCTAATTGGCATAGAAGAATAAGAGAAAGTGGCTGTTGCTGAATTTTTTGAGGATGGGAAGACTCTTCACAGGTTGGCAGATGGGCCGTAGCATCAGTGTTCTTCAATGTGTCAAGCTAAAGCACCATGGTCCAACTTCAAACTATTTAAATCTGATATTCTATTCAAATTCTGTTCAGTTCAGAACGTAGTAAAATTGTATCTTAATTTTCATAGATATATATTACTGTAGATGTTAATATATAATATAACATAAGCAGGTCAATTTAGCTCAAAGGGAATAATTTATGATTTTATAGGGAATTTGAACAGACTCACTGTTTCACGGCTGATCGCTGAGGCGGCAGCGATCCACTGAAGGAGCCGTATAACAATCAATTCTGCACTGATATCAAAGTCCAAAATATAGTGAAAACACTATTAAATAGCACAGTAACAAGATTGGCAGATTAAGACATTAACTTGTGAGCACAAAACACAAGATACTTCTCTTTTCAGTATAAATAAGACTTTATTTATCTAAACCTAAGACATAAACTAATCTAACTTATGAACAAGCATTCACACGTTGTAGAAAGAGAACAGAGAGTGAGGAAGGGATGAGTTTAAGAGAATGAAAATGTGAAATCCCAAATTTACAGCAATATGTGCAATTGCATAGACCTGAACAACATCAATCACTTATTTAACCCTCGCATTGAGTTTCTCAATGAGGCTAAAATTTATATTAAATGCACCAATGCAGTTAGAATCTGGAATTGTTTTACTTGTGTTGCCTTTGTGGTAAGGCAGGGATTCCCTTTTGTCATCATCTTTTCAGAAAGGGGGTTTCCCCAGATTGCTGACAGTTCAGTGGTCGTTTGTAGTGAAGTCTTGGGCGTTGGCTGACGAATGGTCTCAGAGTCCGTTGCTAGTTGAAGTTTGAAGCAGGTGCAGTCGGAGCTGGACTTGGAGACACGGCGTTGGCAAATTTAGAATTAGCACACGAAACTCAACGGAAAGAAAAGGAATTAAAGTAAAAGGATGTAAAGAGACTAGGAGGTTTTTCTTCTCATTGTGGTAGCAGCTGGCATGTAGGCCAGAGCACGCTCAAAGAGTGCTAAAACAGCGTCAAAACGCGGTGGCAAAAGTTGAAGCAAAAAGAGAAGAGAAAAAGAGACTAAGAGAGGGGGTTTGATGGTGTCCTGAGTTTTTAAACTCGGCTTGTGGACGCCTCCCAACTTGTGTGTTAACCAATTAGATATCATCTTAGCTTGGGGTGATGCTCTGTTTCTTCCCCCAATCATAAATCATGTTATGTTATCTGGCCAGTCACATGTCCGAACTTTACAAGCTCTTGCAAAGTATACTTTTGGATGTGATTTCTATAACCAGAATATGATACATTTGACAAAGTATTACTTGCAAGAAACGTTTCAAGCTAGAATTGTCACACACATACATACCAAACATGAATATAAAACCCTTAAGCTTTTCAATATTTATTAAAAGAAAGACATACACAATGAGTGATTAAAACAATGCTAGTCAAATGTGTGGGTTACATACATAATATGGGGTTATGCATAGAAAGTCCCTTTTAAGATGATTTTTGGTGCGTATGGAAAAGACAGTCTGTGAACCAAGGAATTTCAGTCGGGTTCTTTGTCTTCTATATGGGGGGGGGGGGGAGTCAGTCTAAGGAAGCTTGTGATTTCCAGCGTGGAACACATGTGACGTTCATGCGGTTCGTTTCTTTTGACCATCAGTCTTGATTACTTGCCCCCAAATTTGACGATCTCCTTCCTGGTTGGAATTATCAATAAGTACTCTTTGTCTTAATGTTGCAAGCTGTTTTGTGAAAGAGTTGGTTGGTTCGCTTGCTTCAGACTAGTGGCGCCAGAATCTAATTTATGACATTGTCCTGTTTTCTTGGGGCCTCTCTGTGGAATTTCAGCTCCTCGTGTTTCGATGTTCTGATCGAATCTTAAATTTTGTCTGATTTAGTCTCTAATATTCTACATTACTGTTCTAAAGTTTGGAGTTTTTTCCAGGAATTAATGCTTTTATTCAGCAAGAATGCATTAAATTGATCAAAAGTGACAGTAAAATAGATAAAATGTTACAAAAAATGTATATTTCAAATAAATTATCTTCTTTTGAAAGTTCTATTCATTAAAGAATTCTGAAAAGAATGTATCCAGTTTTCACAAAATATTAAGCAACTGTTCTCAACATTGATAATAATAGGAAATGTTTCTTGAGGAGAAAATCAGCATATCAGAATGATTTCTGAAGGATCATGTGACACTGAAGATTGGAGTGATGATGCTGAAAATTCAGCTTTGCATCACAGGAATAAATTACATTTTACAATATATTAAAATAGAGAACAGTTCTTTTAAATTGCAATAATATTTCACAATATTACTGTTTTTACTGTATTTTTGATCAAATAAATGCAGCCCTGGTATGCAAAAAGAGACTTTTGAACGTTACATTATTAATTCATTCATTCATTCATTCATTCGTTTAGTGTGCATATACAAATACGTTCACTATTGGATATTCTTTAAATGAATCATCATTTACTAACTTTCATGACATTTTTAAATCTGCTTGACTTTTTGAAGAATAGCCTGCGTTCTCTTTTCAGTATAATGAATGTGAATGTGAAGTGGGAGCTAAAAGAGGGAAAGGTTCACTGCAAGGGAAGAGTTTCAGTCTATAAGTTTGATCTGTTTATCACATAAAGCATAACATATGGCTCAGAAGACAGAATATTGCCCATATAGAGCACTTTTATGATACTATAATGGTGCTTTGGCAGCCTTTTTGAAGTTTGAAAGCTCCTGTCTTGATTTATTGAAATTGTATGGAAAAGAACGATTTCTCCTTTTGTGTTCCACAGAAGAAAGAAAGTCATGAGAGTCTGGAAAGACACGAGGTTGAGTAAATGATGACAGATCATTCATTTTTAGGTGAAGTCTTGACTTTCTGAGTGAAGACTTGAAAGCAGCATAATACTTCATACCAGCCCTGTCTGAATTCCTCATCCACAGGTAGACTAGCATGAATTATTTGTGTTGTATCGCTGTGAATGCTCTTGTGTGTGCAAACATGCTTATAGAAATATGCTTATAGCGTTGATGGTTCTTTAAAGAATTTAATCAAACCAACAGTGTACCAAAACCACAATATGTGAGCCCTCAAATACCCTGAGACCTTTACAGAGGGTCTAATTACCATCACAAGTAGCCTATTTTCCATCTGCTGCAGACTCGCACTCCAAGTCAAGTCAAGTCAAGTCACCTTTATTTATATAGCGCTTTTAACAATACAAATTGTGACAAAGCAACTGCACAATATCAAAATGGGAAAATAGTGTCAATAATGTAAAATGACAAGATTATAATGCATTTCATTATTGAATTCAGTGATGGCATCGTCCAGCTCAGTTCAGTACAAAAAGTTTCTGTTCAATCAAGTCGACGATATTGCTGGAAATGAAGTGTCCCCAACTAAGTAAGCCAGAGGCGACAACGGCAAGGAACCAAAACTCCATTGGTGACAGAACGGAGAAAAAAACCTTGGGAGAAACCAGGCTCAGTCGGGGGGCCATTTCTCCTCTGGCCAGACGACACAGCAGTTCAATTCCAACTGCTGCAAAGTCAGATTGGAGGGCTCAACTGGTTCCCGAGGTCTTTTCCTGATGGCTGTCTAGGTGACGGGGTCCTCATTGGGGGTCTGTCTCTGGGGCTCATCTAGGTGTCCTGGTCTCCGCTGACGTTCAGGGCTGTAGAGGTCGTCTCTAGGTGCTGATCCACCATCTGATCTGGTGAATGCAGTGACCTCGGAATAAGAAGGAAACAGACTAATATTAGCGTAGATGTCAATCTTTTTACGATGTAACAAGTACATCATGTGTTATGGGAAGTGTTCCCGGTTCCGGTTGATCTAATTAATGCAGCCTAACAATCCTTTAACGGATTTGAATAATAGAAGTGTATAATTGTGTTGTGTACGCCAGGTTAAAGAGATGGGTCTTTAATCTAGATTTAAACTGACAGAGTGTGTCTGCCTCCCGAACAGTGTTTGGTAGATTGTTCCAGAGTTTGGGCGCTAAATAGGAAAAAGATCTGCCGCCCGCAGTTGATTTTGATATTCTAGGTATTATCAAATGGCCAGAGTTTTGAGAACGCAGCGGACGTGAAGGACTATAATGCGATAAGAGCTCGCTCAAGTACTGAGGAGCTAAACCATTCAGGGCTTTATAAGTAATTAACAAGATTTTAAAATCTATACGATGTTTAGTAGGGAGCCAGTGCAGTGTTGACAGAACCGGGCTAATGTGGTCATACTTCCTGGTTCTAGTAAGAACTCTAGCTGCTGCATTTTGAACCATCTGTAATTTGTTTATTAAGCGTGCAGAACAACCACCCAATAAAGCATTACAATAATCTAACCTTGAGGTCATAAACGCACAAATTAATATTTCTGCATTTGACATTGAGAGCATAGGTCTCAGTTTAGATATATTTTTAAGATGAAAAAATGCAGTTTTACAAATGCTAGAAACGTGGCTGTCAAAGGAGAGATTACTATTAAATAGCACACCTAGGTTCCTGACTGATGACGAAGAATTTACAGAGCAGCCATCAAGTGTTCAAGTGTTCTAGACAGTGTTCTAGGTTATTACTTGTGGGGGATTTAGGTCCGATAATTAACACCTCTGTTTTTTCAGAATTTAGCAGTAAGAAATTACTCGTCATCCAGTTTTTTATATCGACTATGCATTCCATAAGTTTCTCAATTTGGTGTGTTTCACCAGGCCGTGAAGAAATATAGAGCTGAGTATCATCAGCATAACAGTGAAAGCTAACCCCGTGTTTCCTAATGATATTTCCCAAGGGTAACATATAAAGCGTGAAAAGTAACGGCCCTAGTACTGAGCCTTGAGGAACTCCATACTGCACTTGTGATCGATATGATACCTTTTCATTCACTGCTACGAATTGATGGCGGTCAGATAAGTACGATTTGAACCATGCTAATGCACTTCCACTAATGCCAACAAAGTTTTCTAGTCTATTCAAAAGAATGTTGTGATCGATAGTGTCGAACGCAGCGCTAAGATCCAGTAGAACTAATAGAGAGATACAACCACGATCAGATGATAAGAGCAGGTCATTTGTAACTCTAATGAGAGCAGTCTCAGTACTATGATACGGTCTAAATCCTGACTGGAAATCCTCACAGATATCATTTTTCTCTAAGAAGGAATATAATTGTGAGGATACAACCTTTTCTAATATCTTTGACAGAAAAGGGAGATTCGAGATCGGTCTGTAATTAACTAGATCTTTGGGGTCAAGTTGTGGTTTTTTAATGAGAGGCTTAATAACAGCCAATTTAAAGTTTTTGGGGACATATCCTAATGACAATGACGAGTTAATAATAGCCAAAAGAGGATCTATGACTTCTGGAAGCACCTCTTTTAGTAGTTTAGATGGAATAGGGTCTAACATACATGTTGTTGGTTTAGATGATTTAACAAGTTTATACAATTCTTCCTCTCCTATAGTAGAGAATGAGTGGAATTGTTCCTCAGGGGATCTATAGTACACTATCTGATGTGATAATATAGCTGACGGCTGCATGGTTACAATTTGATCTCTAATAGTATCAATTTTGGAAGTAAAATAGTTCATAAAGTCATTACTGCTGTGCTGTTGGGAAATGTCAACACCTGTTGATGCTTTATTTTTTGTTAATTTTGCCACTGTATTGAATAAATACCTGGGGTTATGTTTGTTTTGTTCTAAAAGAGACGAAAAGTAATCAGATCTAGCAGTTTTTAAAGCTTTTCTGTAGGATAGGGTACTTTCCCGCCAAGCTATACGAAATACCTCTAGTTTTGTTTTCCTCCAACTGCGCTCCATTTTCCGGGCTGCTCTCTTTAGAGTGTGAGTGTGCTCATTATACCACGGTGTTGGACTCTTTTCCTTAATCTTCCTTAAGCGTAAAGGAGCAACTCTAAAGTGCTAGAAAAGAGAGAGTTCATAGTTTCTGTTACATCATCAAGTTGTTCTGAGCTGTTGGATATGCTAAGGAATTGAGATAAATCAGGAAGATTACTTACAAAGCAGTCTTTTGTGGTAGAAGTGATGGTTCTACCATATTTGTAAGAAGGAGTTGAATTTACAGCTTTAAGTATATGGAGTTTACACAAGACTAGATAATGATCTGATATATCATCGCTTTGCTGCAGAATTTCAACACCATTAACATCAATTCTATGTGACAGTATTAAATCTAGAGTATGATTTCGACTATGAGTAGGTCCTGAAACGTGTTGTCTAACCCCAATGGAGTTCAGAATGTCTATGAATGCTGATCCTAATGCATCTTTTTCATTATCAACATGGATATTAAAATCACCCACAATTAGGACTCTATCTGCAGCCAGCACTAACTCTGATAGAAAATCAGCAAATTCTTTAATAAAGTCTGTATGGTGCCCTGGTGGACTGTATACAGTAGCCAGTACAAACGTCACAGAGGATTTATCATTAATACTTTTTTCTCTAGATAATTTTATATGAAGCACCATTACTTCAAAGGAGTTATACTTAAAGCCTGTCTTCTGAGAAATACTGAGAATATTGTTATAAATTGTAGCAACACCTCCCCCTTTGCCTTTTGGACGCGGCTCATTTTTGTAACAGTAATCTTGGGGGGTAGACTCATTTAAAATAATGTATTCATCTGGTTTTAGCCATGTTTCTGTCAAACAGAGCAAATCTAGGTTATGATCATTAATCAAATCATTTACAAAAAGTGCTTTTGTAGAAAGGGACCTGATATTCAGTAAGCCAAGTTTTATCAATTGTTTCTGTGTATTGTAAACATTTTTTATTTGTTGAACATCAATTAAATGGTTACTCATAAATAGTTTTTGACGTTTTCTGTATTTTCTAGTTCGGGGAACAGACTCAGTCTCTATAGTGTGATATCTAGGTGAAGGAGTCTCTATGTGCTGAGAATTAACTGACCTCTGTGACGTGAGGCGGCTAGCAGACGGTCGGTTTAGCCAGTCTGTCTGCTTCCTGACCTGGGCTCCAGTTAGTCAAGTATGAACTCTAAGACTATGTGCCAAATTTCTAGAGAGAATAGCGGCACCACCCCAGGAGGGATGAACACCATCTCTTTTCAACAGGTCAGGTCTGCCCCAAAAACTCATCCAGTTGTCTATAAAACCTATGTTGTTTTGCGGGCACCACTTAGACATCCAGTCATTTAATGATGACAGTCTGCTATGAATCTCATCACCCCGGTAAGCAGGGAGGGGGCCAGAGCATATTACAGTGTCTGACATCATACTTGCAAGTTCACACACCTCTTTAACATTATTTTTAGTGATCTCCGACTGGCGAAGTCGAACATCATTAGCGCCGGTGTGGATAACAATCTTACTGAATTTACGTTTAGCATTAGCCAGCACTTTTAAATTTGCCAAGATGTCAGGCGCTCTGGCTCCCGGTAAACAATGGACTATGGTGGCTGGTGTCTCTATTTTCACGTTCCGTACAATAGAATCGTCAATAACTAGAGCACTTTCACCAGGTTTCTCAGTGGGTGCGTCACTGAGTGGGGAGAACCTGTTTGATGTTCTGATCGGAACGGAAGAGCGGTGTTTTGACCCGCGACTATGCTGCCTCACAGTCACCCAGTTGCCCTGCTGCACAGGCTCTACCGGAACCGAACAATGTACAGGACTCCAATGTACTCCAGCTATGATGCCTTCCTATGTAGTGACGCCTCGGCATGCAAGACATGCAATTAACAATGTGTCACCAAGCTAAAAAATCCCCTTCTTACGCAGATAACACCAAGGTCTCAACGTAGTGCAGAAATAATCACGAGGCCTGACGTGATCACAAAACTACAATGCACGAAACAACCGTAAGCCCCTTATGCAAAGCTTTGCTAATTAAAATCGCACTTCTGCTGCCGTGATGTAAATTTATCGACACACAATCTCGGTTGGAAATGCCATGTCCTGTTAGTGGTAATGCTAAACAAATTTCTCTACTTTAGATTAATATATACTAGTGGCCAAAAGTTTGGAATAATTAAGATTTTTAAAGTTTTTAAAAGAAGTCTGTTATGCTCATTAAGGCTGCATTTATTTGATCAAAAATACAGTAAAAACTGTAAAATTGTGAAATATTATTGCAATATTTATTCCTGTAATGGAAAAGCTGAATTTTCATCATCATTACTCCATTCTTCAGTGTCACATGATCCTTCTGTAATCATTCTTATATATTATATAAATCAAAAATAAAAATATTAAATATATAAATAAAAAAATCTTAATTATTCCAAACTTTTGGCTGCCAGTGTATATTACCATCACATACTGCATTGTATTATAAATGATTGTATTAAGATACGTTCACAAGCAGTGTGACTTCTTTATACAATGCTATCAGGGTCTTTTAAAGAGACACTCACAGTTTATTTTGTTATTTTGTACACCTGTTTATTTTCAGTCTGATCTTTCAGTCTAGAGACACAGAGAGAGAGCGGACATCTGTATGGCCCCATAATCTCTCTGCTGTTGTTTTGGCCAATTAAAACCCCTTTACAATAGCGGCGCAATTAGCTGTAATGAGAGACAAACGGTGTGTGTGTGTGTGTGTGTGTTTATTTATTCATTCATGGTTGGCACAGTACGCTCAGTTCACTACTGTAGTCTTAAGCCTGTAGCAAAAACCACTTTACCTGCTGGATTCACTCGATAAAGGGGCACGCAATTGTAGCCTAAATGAAATCTTAGACAAACAGATAAATAAACCAAACCTGGCCATAGAGAGAGAATGCAGTGCAGCCGTTTTGTGATTTGATGATTACATGAGTCATTTGTTTGTAGTGCTTTTGGTGTCATATTTTCAATGATTTGATTTTTCACTTTTCTAGCCTTGGTGTTTTAGCTAGACTGTCATATAGAGTGAATATGTATTAGCTTTTTTATTTAATGGAATAGTTCACCCTATCATCATTTATAACCCATACGTCTTACTTTCTTCTGTAAAACACAAAAGGAAAATACTGGTTTCTGTACTTTTCCATAGAATTACAATCAATCGAGCTTTAAAAAATAACAAAGAGTACCATATAAGTCGTCCATATCACTCATGTACTATATTTCATGTCTCATGATAGTCGCATAAATACTTTTAAGTCACATGATAGCTGTATTTGAAGAACAGACTGAAACTGAAGTCTTTATTAGTGTTAGCAATGCTGTAATATCACGGGTAATTGAATAGCTTAAGAGCTGGCCATTAAACAAATGACAAAATGCAGTGAAAATAATAAAATTTCATGAAATGTTGAGGCAACACTGGCAATATTTTTTGTATTTATTTATTTACTTGTACATGCTCATTTCATGTACTTTTACATTTAGATTACCTTTGCTGTCATCTGAAGTTTACTTAGTTAATTTATTATTAATTTAATGCTTTAATAACCCTGTTAAAAATAATCATTAGCAAATCTGGAAAATGAACATTGATTTTTCATACTGTGCATTATGATGTTATGATGCCTGAATTTTTCCTGTAGATTTTTTTTTACGTTTTTTTTTTAGACAAAATAGTATACATTATTTTCCAAAAATCTAAGTATTTTTTAACTTATTATGAGCTAGAATTTTAATATTGTGCTTCTCTGATTTTTGTTATTGTGTGATGATGATATTGCTGTAGTTAAATTTAAGGGTTTTCCTGATTGCTTTATGTTTGAGGTTGTTTTGTACGTGGTATTAGCTTCTGGTTTGTGTGATGAAGTGATTTTCTAAGCATATGTTCGAAGAAGTTAGTCAGCGTTCTTTGTTCCAGTTTGTGTTTTTTTTGAGGACAGGTAGTTTTGTGTTCCAGTTGAGGCTGCGTGTGAAGACAGTGATTAATTTTCTCTCTTCCCCTCCTGCTCTAGATGATGAGAGTGGCTCATGGGTGTCATGGGGCCGCAGAGACGTGCGCTGCAGCTCTATATTCCGGTTGCAAGCGCAGTTCATTTCATTTGGCACAACTAATGGTGTGCTAAATGAAGGTTACGGTTGACTAGTTATGTCAGTAAATCTCTGCTGGAATGAAGTCAGCATATTCACATGTTTAAAAGCAACATGAAATCAAAACTGACTCTGGAATAACGTGCACTGATTAATCATTTGCATCAAGGCCGAGAACGTTTATAAAGAAAGTAGGCCTATTATTATTGTGAATGATTTATGTTGTAAGTTATTCTGAAGAGAAAATCAATGTCTTGATAATAGTCTCCAAATAATTCCTGATGGATAAAATCAAGTCTCGTCCTGCATTTTTATTAAATGTTAGGTTTCAATCAGAAATACATTACAGAAAATGGTTTGCGAATACCAGTTCATGTTGACTTTTGGATGAATTCATCTCCATTCCTTCAAATGACTTTTAGTGACTGTTTTTTTAGGGGCACAGTCTATTTGTGATTTAATTTGTTAGTTAAATTGCACCGATATCTTTGTTTGTATGTTGTTTTGGTCAACAGATTTGCGTGTTTATCTGGGTTAGAGCAAACAGGCTGTTTGTCCATTCTGTGCTGATGTTTACAACAGTTTTATTTTGAGCTCCGTCTGCCATTGCAACGCCCCGTTTCTTTCATTTTCCTTTTCCCGTTCTCTTTCTCTAAATAAATAAATGTCCCTGGAGAAGCCCTTGTCTGGACCGCTTAAAGAGCAGTGCGATTCTGTGACTTTGACCTAAAAGCATCCCATAATTCCCGGTCCCCTGCTTATTCCTGCCGTGTGCAGTGAATAATAAACGCAGGCAGACTAAATTTGGAGCCTCTGTTCTATTTTTAGCAGCATGAGCTATTTCTGGAGTGCTCGCTCTCACGTGTCGCGTGCGAGACCTGAATTATTCATGAGGGGAGGGGTTCTGGAGGCGCTGTGAGGTGAAGAAAACGCTAATTTCTGCAGTCCAGATCTTTCCCCTGTAAATGTGAGAATTGCAGTCTAGTTCTTTTGATTTTTAATTATGCATTTTCTCTCTTCTGACGTCTCTCCACTTGCAGATGTCCGTGCTCCAAACAAATCTGTTAATCTCCATCAAAAGGCATAATTTGTATTAATTAGTACCATTACTGAGCAGCTGTTAAGACCATCATCAGTCCAATCGATTCATCTGAAGGTCACGTCTGCTGGTTTGGCGCTGTGTTTATGAAAGTCTCAGTAAAATGCTGTACAACTGAATGAAACATTGATAAAGCAGAACTGAAGTGATGTGAAGCCACCATACGTAAACACTTCACATGGAGATATGGATGGATAGGTGGACGGGTAGATGGATACATAGACTGATAGATAAATAGACACAGATGGATAGATATACGAATAAATAGACAGGTAGACAAATAGATAGGCAGCTAGACAGATGGACAAATGGATAGATAAATAAATATATGTATAAACAGATAGACAAATAGATGGATAGATAGATGAAAGGTAAGTAGATAGATAAGTAGATGGATAGACAGGAAGATGAGAGCCAGGTGGACAAATGGATAGGTAGATGCACAACAGATTAATAGACACTAGACAGTCTGATAGATAGACAGGTGCATAAATAAACAATGGATAGATGGATAGACAAATGGGCAAATAGGTTGACAAATATATAGAAGACAAAACAGACAAATAGATGGATAGTCAGGTAAATGTAGACAGATAGACAAAATGGATTGATAAATAGATGTATAAACAGACAAACGGATGGATAGACAGGCAATTAAATGGATAGATAGATGGGAATATAGATAATTTGATGGATAGGCATGGACAAATGGATAGCTGCATACGATAGATAGATAGACAGGTAAACAATGGATAGATGGATAGACAAATGGGCAAATAGATAAATAATAAACAGATAGCCAAATAGATGGATATACAGGTAAATGTAGAAAGATAGACAAAATGGATAGACAAATAAATAGATGTATAAACAGACAAATAGATTGAGACAGACAGGCAGGCAGGCAGACAAATAGATAGATAGCTGCATAGACGGACAGACAGACAGACAGACAGATAGCTGCATAGACGGACAGACAGACAGACAGATAGCTGCATAAACAGACAGACAGATAGCTGCATAGACGGACAGACAGACAGATAGCTGCATAGACGGACAGACAGACAGATAGCTGCATAGACGGACAGACAGACAGACAGCTGCATAGACGAACAGACAGACAGACAGCTGCATAGACGGACATACAGACAGATAGCTGCATAGATGGACAGACAGACAGATAGCTGCATAGACAGACAGACAGACAGATAGTTGCATAGACAGACAGATAGCTGCATAGACAGACAGACAGATAGCTGCATACACGGACAGACAGACAGACAGATAGCTGCATAGACAGACAGACAGACAGATAGCTGCATAGACGGACAGACAGACGACATACAGACAGATAGCTGCATAGACGGACAGACAGATAGCTGCATAGACGGACAGACAGACAGACAGACAGACAGATAGTTGCATAGACGGACAGACAGACAGACAGATACAGTCAGGTCCATAAATATTGGGACATCGACACAATTCTAACATTTTTGGCTCTATACACCACCACAATGGATTTCAAATGAAACGAACAAGATGTGCTTTAACTGCAGACTGTCAGCTTTAATTTGAGGGTATTTACATCCAAATCAGGTGAACGGTGTAGGAATTACAACAGTTTGCATATGTGCCTCCCACTTGTTAAGGGACCAAAAGTAATGGGACAGAATAATAATCATAAATCAAACTTTCACTTTTTAATACTTGGTTGCAAATCCTTTGCAGTCAATTACAGCCTGAAGTCTGGAACGCATAGACATCACCAGACATGACACTACCACCACCATGCTTCACTGATGAGGTGGTATGCTTAGGATCATGAGCAGTTCCTTTCCTTCTCCATACTCTTCTCTTCCCATCACTCTGGTACAAGTTGATCTTGGTCTCATCTGTCCATAGGATGTTGTTCCAGAACTGTGAAGGCAAGGAACTGCTCATGATCCTAAGCATACCACCTCATCAGTGAAGCATGGTGGTGGTAGTGTCATGGCGTGGGCATGTATGGCTGCCAGTGGAACTGGTTCTCTTGTATTTATTGATGATGTGACTGCTGACAAAAGCAGCAGGATGAATTCTGAAGTGTTTCGGGCAATATTATCTGCTCATATTCAGCCAAATGCTTCAGAACTCATTGGACGGCGCTTCACAGTGCAGATGGACAATGACCCAAAGCATACTGCAAAAGCAACCAAAGAGTTTTTGAAGGGAAAGAAGTGGACTGTTATGCAATGGCCAAGTCAATCACCTGACCTGAATCCGATTGAGCATGCATTTCACTTGCCGAAGACAAAACTGAAGGGAAAATGCCCCAAGAACAAGCAGGAACTGAAGACGGTTGCAGTAGAGGCCTGGCAGAGCATCACCAGGGATGAAACCCAGCGTCTGGTGATGTCTATGCGTTCCAGACTTCAGGCTGTAATTGACTGCAAAGGATTTGCAACCAAGTATTAAAAAGTGAAAGTTTGATTTATGATTATTATTCTGTCCCATTACTTTTGGTCCCTTAACAAGTGGGAGGCACATATGCAAACTGTTGTAATTCCTACACCGTTCACCTGATTTGGATGTAAATACCCTCAAATTAAAGCTGACAGTTAAAGCACATCTTGTTCGTTTCATTTGAAATCCATTGTGGTGGTGTATAGAGCCAAAAATGATAGAATTGTGTCGATGTCCCAATATTTATGGACCTGACTGTAGCTGCATAGACGGACAGACAGATAGCTGCATAGACGGACAGACAGACAGACAGATAGCTGCATAGACAGACAGATAGTTGCATAGACAGACAGACAGACAGATAGCTGCATAGACGGACAGACAGATAGCTGCATAGACGGACCGACAGATAGCTGCATAGACGGACAGACAGACAGACAGACAGATAGCTGCATAGACGGACAGACAGACAGATAGCTGCATAGACAGACAGACAGACAGACAGACAGATAGCTGCATAGACGGACATACAGACAGATAGCTGCATAGACAGACAGACAGATAGCTGCATAGACGGACAGACAGATAGAGAATAGATGGGTAGCTGGATAGTTAGATGAACAAAATTGATAGACAAATAAATAGATGTATAGATGAATAGGTAGATAGATAGACATATGAACAAATGAATGGATGCCCAGACAGAGACAAATGACAGGTAGACGAAAGTATAGGCAGATAGATGGATGAATAGACTGATAGAAGGCTGTTGATTGGTTTATTGTAGGTACTGTTGGAAGGTTGGTTCTGTCGGTTGATAAACAGACTTTTTCGTGGAAGCTTCACTTCACATTGCATCACCTGGCATGTCACCATGGCGATACCCACCTCCATCATATGGCAGGGTGTGTAATGATGAGGGCAGCCATTAGCCGCTGACCTGTGTGCTGTGGAATGAAAGCTTTTCACCGTCTGCAGGCAGCACTCCACTGTACAGGTGCTGATTTCTCCGAGGACAGATGTGTTTGGGAAGAAAATGAGCTGGCCGGAGGTTCCTGGGGCTGTTTCAATACAGATAATGCTCTATTTTGGGAACTTTAAAGTACAATATCATTTATAATTTTTCTGGTGAAAGTCTGCGGGACAAATTATATCCGTGGAAATATAATGTGTCTATCATACTTTCAGAAAAATGAGCCATTGACTGCTCTGGCCCGTAGGGTCATCTGAATGTAAATAATTTGGAGCATAGTTAGTTAATGTAGCATTTTGGTCCATTTCTGTAGGAAAAGAAATGGAAATGGCTCTATTTTTGGTTGGATCAGGTGTTATACGAGGTCATTTCCCCAGTAAATGAATTTCTGGGGTTTGGACAGGAGCTTTCCCGCTCCGGGACACAGGGTTAAGTGACTCCACTCACAGACTCACCTCTGGGGAACTGAACTCACTGCGCTATGATGTCAAATCTATTTCCTGAGCTCTGCGCTGCTGAGTATTCAAATCAGCCGTCTGCTACTTTCCAGCAGTTTTAACACACGGTACACTAGAGCTTTCAGTGTGATCCGGGTGAGTCTGAGTCATTTGGTTGGTGTCAGAGTGGTTTTCATGGGGTAATACCATAAAGGGTATTGCTTTGTATCTTATCTACCAAGGATGTGTATTAGTACTTTAAGCTACTAAATAAATACAAACAATCAAGTTTTAAATGGATATGCTGCTTCTTTGGGGCAAATAATAACATTCTTCAAATAATACTCGGATACTTAAACCTGACTGCCAGCAGCCAATCAAATTTCAGCGTATAACATCAAATCTGAATAGCCGATCATTACGAAAAATGGCAGATAATTGGAAGGCGTCTCAATTAAGCTTTGAATTAAATTTGGTGAGAATCGATCACAAGGTGGCGCTACAATACAAATACAATACAAATAAAATACAAAATTCATGTTTTTTTTTCTAATTCTGAATCAGTTATGCTTATCCATTTCTGTGAAAACGTTTCCGCCACACACTTTTTCAAACTTGTCCTATGCTGTTTGTCAGATTCGCACAAAATTGGGTATGCAACAAACCTAAGTATTTGAAGCTCCAGTGCACAATTTGAGGGTCCCCCCCTCCATGTGAACAGAGATCTGCAACGACCTTGATACAGTGCTTTCAACTCATTTTAGTTCCATAATGTGATGCATATCTGAAGAAAACTTGAATTTAATACATATAATAAAAATGGTCTCAGTATGATTGTTTGGTAAAGTCAGCCGTAACTAGAAACCCATTTCATAGGTAATGCAATTTGGATTAAAGATTAGACAAACGCTATTTGGTTTTCTTTAGAATAACATGCACCAATGAATTATTCACAACACCAGGTATGTGTATTAACAATATAAACAAGGTGAGTTTTTATAGTTCATGTTGACTTTAAATTCACTGTAGGAATGAGATCAGGCTAGTAGTGGATAAATCAGGCTATGAATCACTCAACAAGTTTGTAGCTGTTAAAAAGATGCATTAAAGAAATCCTAAACTGCATTAGTAAACATTTAACTGAAGATCTAGCAAATCAGACACCTACTTGCCCGCATTGATTTTTCCCATCAGTATTCTGTGTTTTTACCTCCTCCTTCTCATCTAAACCAAGTATTTAAAGTGCAAACGTTCACCTCTGAGTCTGTGAAGCGGCATCAAACGTGCTCCTCGACCTCTCGGCTTTGATGTGTCGTTTTTATGTTCTTAATCATCGCAGACATTGTCAAACGTATTTTGTCCCTTTCTCCGCAAATTCCTGCCTCTGATCAATTAGAGAGAGAGAGACCTTTAATGTTGTGATGTAATTCACTTAATCAAAACTGATTAAGGTCAAAAAGCGAAGCTTAAACTGTCTGGAGACAGAATAATGAAAGGATGTACTCGATGTACTCTGCTTTCATCCCTTTTTGTCCGCTGTTTGCTTTCTTGTAGTCATGTAATTTCATCTTCCTCCTCTTCTACGTCAGTACGTTTCCACAGATAATAACTGCACTCACTGTCAGTTTGGACAGCAGGTAAATTTATGGGACGTCTTAGAAAATGTAGGTAAAAAAGTATCTTTTCTCTGTTAATAGCTCACTTTTCCTGCATTTTAAGGTGTTATAGGTGTACTCCCAGCACAAAGGTTGTTTTAACAGGTGCGTGAGCAGCATTGTGATGCTGTCTTCTAAAATATATTTGTTTAGTGCATCATTTGCAGACAATCCCAATCCCAAAATACACTGCAACAAGATCAGTAAAAAAAGAAATCAATCTAATATTAAACCGAGTTTAAAATAGTAAATATAAATTTTAAAACCAACCATTTTTAACTAATATCTGAATTAGTATGTATTGTTATGCATATTATACTAATTAAATTGCAGTTCTATAAACAGGAAGTCTTAAATAAACATTTTGTTATATATAAGCTATGTAATTTGCAGAATATACATAAAAATATATAGCGTACAAAATTTCAAGTAAGAAAAGTTAAGTAATTTATTTACATTTTATTTATGTTTTTAACTAATTATTATTATAAGTTTTACATTGAATTCAGTACATACTCAAATAACATGCTATCAGATGTGTCACTGGTTTCTATTTTGTCAGCAGAATATACATAAAAATACATAGCATACAAAATTGAATAAAAACTTTATAAAAACTTGATATTTGCAGAATATGCATAAAAAACATAGCATACAAAATTTTAAGAAATGAAGGTTGGGTAGCATTTTTTATTAATATTTTATATATTGTTTTAACATTTTTATTAATTTATTTATTTTTTTAAGTCTATTTTTAGACATTTTTAATTGAATTCAGTACTGGCTCTGCTGTCAGATGTGTCATCTATGTTTATTTATTTATTTTTGGGTCACAATGTGCTGAGTAGCTCCACCCACAGTGAAATCTCATTGGTCCAAAACCCATCAAATAAGCATGTTGGCTGACTGGCTATGATATTTGTTGCTTCTCACACTTTGCTCTCAGAGAGGACATAAAAATTCCTGTCACATCATGTCTGTTTTGGACACCTCAACAACCCCTGGGTTAGAAATTAGGATGTGTTATTCAGGACTAGACGTTACTTGTTGTGCCAGTGTGCTCCTGCTAAAATCCTGATAGCATTAGAGCCTCTGATATTCACTCTGATAGGCTCCCATATGAGTGTCACCTCTCATTAGCTGTTTGACATGATCTGTTTGTGCTTTCCTACAGGGGATGGCTTGAGCTTTCTTCTTCAATGCAGCCAAGTTATTATTAGGGAGCCGTCGTTAACAGATGCTCTGGTCCTCGGTCTCTCTGTTCATCAGTCCTGTGACGTCCCTGTAAATGAGCCGAACACGCTACTGATCTAACGGCGCAAAAACACCTGTCTAAAACCTTAACCAACTGGTTTGCATTTGTTCCCCTGACTCTCCCAGACCATTTGACTTTTCTGTTTGCTTTTATAAAAAATGTGTAATAAATATTGCATTTTGAATATTTAAATGAATTTAACAATTAATCCACCATATAATATAGTTCATTGGCAGTAGGCTACACAACTTTAAATTGAATGAATGTGCGGTCGTTCAGTCTTTTCTACAGCATGGCTCATCCAATCAAATTTTATAGTCTGAATTATTAATTTTATAAAAAGTATTTAACTTCAGTGATGGAGGGGCCTTAGGATACTCATTTGTGTTCAGTTTTACTCTGCACTTTAACTTTGAAATTATAAATTAATCTTGACAATATTATTTAAAAGCTGTAAACCCAAAGCCACTTGTGCGGTTAAAGTCATTTCACTTTACTTTAAATTAAATGCTGGATCCATGTGGTGGTTAAATCAGTAACTAACCATATGCAGCTCTTCTAATGAAGAATGTTTTCATTAGCTTCTGTAATCAATTGTTGACAGTGATCAGCTCAGATCCACCTACAGTTTCTTATTGACTTCAAACGTCGTTCCTTCCAGGCTGAGGTCAGATGAGTTAGTAAGCGCTGATAATTGTGGCCACTAGCAGCTGTCTTGTGACAATAAAGCTGTGATTGGGAGGTTGATTAGATACATGATCGGATGTGTTGTGTTAATGACTGGACCATGATTGGACACACTAGGTCATCGACTCTGATGGCTCAACATGATAAAAATGGTGTGCTTGTGTGTAAATGTGTGCTATGTATGGGTATGGAGAGCAGCATACTATCTATATGCAACCCATTTAATTCTGAGTCATGGATAGGACTTGGATATTCAGCACCTGTGCTGGGCTTCGCCTTATTTTATTTCATTTTATGGCTTTTTGTTTATTTATTTTTATTTAGCTTTTTTTGTTTTTCATTTTATCTGGATTTTTATTTTATTTTATTTATTTATTTGCTTGTTTGTTTGTTTTGTTTGTAAAATAAAAGTAGGATGAGATCTGAATTTAGTACAAATGCTGGACATTAATTTATTCTCCTCAACTTTCAAACTTCCCATTGGTTTGTTTGTTTAATAAATTAATTTATATATATATATTTTTAAATAAATAAAATAAAAGTAGGATGGGACTTGATTCTATCTTCACTATATAGAGTATATTTACAATAAGACAAAAATGTGTTAGAAAGTGTAACACTTATGCAATAAGATTCATTTAATGCACATATTTAATGGAATAGCTAACACGAAATATGTATACTTAACATTTGCCTCCAGTTATACAAGGCATTTTTTCCTGTATGCGTGTAAACGCAAGGATAGCAAAGGGCAGCAGTCGCTTTCTGGCTGTAAAGCCCACAGCATTTCAAATAAAGTGGATTCATGTACTGTTGAGAGAAGACCTGCAATTAAAGACATATCCAGACCTGCAATCAGTGCATCATGTGTCTCGCTTATGACTCATACCATATAATGAAGGAAATAAACAAGTGTGTGAGAGTGTGAATATATATTTATTTTACGTCACTTCATTGGCTGATATGGTTTCTTTTTGTTATTTATGTTTGCTCTTTTTTGAGTGACAGAAGAGCTTGATCTGTGTCACTCTTGAGTTTCTTTGTGTCACTGAGGTGTTTTAATTTCAACACCGGTCATGTTTCCAGAGCTGATTGGCTCTTTAATGAAGCTGATCACCCAAAAATGAAAAAAAAATATTTAACCACCAATGTTGCTCCAAACCTGTCTTTAGACAGCACTTTGTCTATAATGGCCATGTTTGTTAGGATCCAAAAGACAAAAAATATATATATAAAATGATCATAAAATCATTAATGGAGTTGACACTACTTGTGCACTATATTCCAGGTCTTCTGAAGTCATATGATAAGCTTTGTATGTGCAAATATACAGTGTTGGTCATATAGAATGATTTTATGATATTTTTTGGTGTGTTTGTCCTTTTCAGATTCTTCAAATATTGTCCTTTTTTGTTCATTCCTTAAGCTTCATAAGCAGAATTTATTGATTATGATCTGGAGTTCCTCGGTTGTTTTCTAGATCTATAACCCTGCAGTCTTCAGGAAGTCGAGCTGTGTTGTGAAGGACGCGTCCTGGTGGGAACGAGCTGATTGTTTGGCTGTATTTTGCCGTAGCTCTCTGTGGTAACATGAGGTGCGCTCTGAGACAGCAGCATTTGATTGATAATGTTGTTGTTGTTTTGACTTTTAACATCCAAGGACAGCAAAACCATTTAGGGACTTTATATTTTTAACTTGTCGGAACGATAGCATAATTTTATGATTTATCATTCTCTACTGCTCGTAAACTGATGTTACGGTTCATATCATGTCAGAAGCATTTGGTTATTTATATGAACCTATTAAATGGGTTTGCTAGCACCTCTGTTTTTCAGAGTTTTTCTCCATATTTATTTTATTTTAGCATATTTAGTTTTAATTGTATTTTATTTGTATTTATTAGCTTTTTTTGTTGTGCATTTTCTCTGGAGTTTTATTTTTTTGTCCTCAGCTTTCTTATTTTATTTTAGCATTTATTTATTTAGCTTTGTATTTTCTCCCGTTCTTTTGTATTTTATTTTATTTAGTTTTTTTTTTTGTTTTGTTTTGATTTTTGATTTTTGATTTTTTTTTGAGACAGCAGCATTTGATTGATAATGTTGTTGTTGTTTTGACTTTTAACATCCAAGGACAGCAAAACCATTTAGGGACTTTATATTTTTAACTTGTCGGAACGATAGCATAATTTTATGATTTATCATTCTCTACTGCTCGTAAACTGATGTTACGGTTCATATCATGTCAGAAGCATTTGGTTATTTATATGAACCTATTAAATGGGTTTGCTAGCACCTCTGTTTTTCAGAGTTTTTCTCCATCTTTTTTTGTTGTGCATTTTCTCTGGAGTTTTATTTTTTGTCCTCAGCTTTCTTATTTTATTTTAGCATTTATTTATTTAGCTTTGTATTTTCTCCCGTTCTTTTGTATTTTATTTTATTTAGTTTTTTTTTTTGTTTTGTTTTGATTTTTGATTTTTGATTTTTTTTTTTTTTGCATTCTTTCCCCAGAAACAACACTTGCAATATCAGGGTTGGGCAAATTGGTGAATATTCAAATATGGGTGGTCATATGTTAATAAACTCAAAGTGAATTCTGAATGAGCTGCTTTTATTGTTTAGTTTGAGTAAATGTTCTGGACAGACTCTCTGTTTGGGTGGCAGAAAAACTCTCTGACCCGCAGGCTGAAATGTGTGTGCTGGTGTCTGTCATGTGGCATGTCCAATCCTGACAGCTTCACTCAGTTCAACTTCTGCTTCACCATGTTCATCACCCACAGAAACAGAAAGTCTGAAAACTTTGTCTCAGAGTACTTTCCACTGAGGAAAAAAAAAAACAATCTCTGTGGGAAAATGATTTTTTTAACTTCTGAAGCAGGTGGGCATGGAAACCAGCCATTGATAAAATGGCTAAAATGTAATTTTGTTTTCATTTTTATGTAATGTGTTTTTAAGTATTTTTTTAGGGGGGGGGGGGGGGGGTATTTTCAGGTTTTTCATGCAATTAGAAGGATTATTTTAAGGTTTTTCAGACGAATAGTAGATTTCAATTTTCAGAATTTTCCCACAGAATTTCTAGGTTTAATTGTTTAATGTTTTCAAATTGGTAGATTTTAATGTTGTAGGCTTTTCAAGTTATTTGTGGGGGTTTATTTTTACATTTTTCAAATAATTTGTACATTTTAATTCTTTGTTTTATCAGGTAATTGTTTTGAATTTTTAGGAAATTTGTAGGTTTTTCAGAACATGTTTCAATTGTAAATTGTTGGCTTTAATTTTGTATATTCTCAGGTAAATGGTTTTAATTTGTAAAAAAAAATCATCAATTTTAATTTATAGATTGATATAGATTTCTGCTTGTTTTTAGACTGAAGTAGTTTAAGTCTTTGTTTATTTTAATTGTGATGACACAATTAAATTATTTTAATTGGTCTTATGAAGTATTCTAATTTGTTGAGATTTGTGAATTGGTGGGTTTTTGTTAAATGTGAGCCTTAATCATCACAATTAAAAGAACCAAAGACTAAAACTACTTCAGTCTGTGTGCATTGAATTCATTTAATACACGAGTTTCACAATTTGAGTTGAGTTACTGAAATAAATGAACTTTTCCACGACATTCTAATTTATTGAGATGCACCTGTATAATGGGTATAAACATTGTTTGTTAATTGAACCGCCACTTTTATTGGAAGATATCTAACCAACCCAGTTTGCTTTTTAATGTAAAATCTTGTTTCCTTGCAGTTTGCTAAGTGTCTCAAACAAAACTCTTGAGAATGATTCAAAGACTCGATGCCATCAACCTCACAAACATTAGCAAACCCAACAGCTGTTGCACATCCCCCAATGAGCACAGTGTAGCAGTTTTACATTTACATTTACATTTAATCATTTAGCAGATGCTTTTATCCAAAGCGACGTACAAATGAGGAGAACAATAGAAGCAATCAGACCATCGAGGGAGCAACAGTATACAAGTGCCATGACAAGTCTCAGTTAGTCTAGCACAGTACACATAGCTAGGATTTTTTTTATATATATATATATATATACTGTATATAGATAGAATAGATAAGTGTTAGTATTAGTTGGTCAGGTGCTGGCGAAAAAGATGTGTCTTTAGATGTTTTTTGAAAATGGCTAAAGACTCAGCTGTTCGAATTGAGATCGGGAGGTCATTCCACCAGCTGGGCACAGTCCAGGAAAAGGTCCGTGAGAGTGATTTGGTACCTCTTTGGGATGGCACCACAAGGCGTCGTTCACTTGCAGAACGCAAGCTTCTGGAGGCCGCATAAGTTTGAACTAGCAAGTTTAGGTATATTGGTGCAGCACCAGTTGTGGTCTTGTAGGCAAACATCAGTACCTTGAATTTGATGCGAGCGGCTATTGGTAGCCAGTGTAACCTGATGAATAGAGGGGTAACGTGAGCTTTTTTTGGCTCATTAAAGACCACTCTGGCTGCTGCATTCTGGATCAGTTGCAGAGGCTTGATAGTACATGCGGGAAGGCCTGCCAAGAGAGCATTACAATAGTCCAGTATGGAGAGAACAAGAGCTTGGACAAGGAGTTGTGCGGCTTGCTCTGACAGGAAGGGCCTAATCTTCCTAATGTTGTATAAGGCAAATCTGCAGGACCGGGCCGTTGTAGCAATGTGGTCTGTGAAGCTTAACTGATCATCGATCACAACTCCAAGTTTCCTGGCTGTCCTGGAAGGAGTTATGGTTGACGAACCCAGCTGTATAGAGAAGTTGTGATGAAGTGATGGGTTGGCTGAGACCACGAGCAGTTCTGTCTTAGCAAGATTGAGCTGAAGGTGTTGGTCCATCATCCAGCTAGAAATGTCACTCAGACAGGCTGCAATGCGAGCAGTTACCGTCGGATCATCTGGTTGGAATGAGAAGTAGAGTTGAGTGTCATCAGCATAGCAGTGGTAAGAAAAGCCATGCTTCTGAATGAATGATCCTAATGACGACATGTAGATGGAGAAGAGAAGTGGTCCAAGCACTGAGCCTTGAGGAACTCCAGTAGCAAGAAGTTGTGACTTCGAAACCTCACCCCTCCAAGACACCCTGAAGGACCTATCTGAGAGGTAAGACTCGAACCACAGGAGGACGGTTCCTGAGATGCCCATCTTTCTGAGGGTGGACAGGAGGATCTGGTGGTTAACTGTGTCAAAAGCAGCAGACAGATCCAGCAAGATGAGTACAGAGGATTTGGAAGCTGCTCTTGCCAGTCTCAGGGCCTCTGTAACCGAGAGTAGGGCAGTCTCAGTTGAGTGGCCGCTTCTGAAGCCAGATTGGTTGTTGTCCAGAATGTTGTTCTATGCAAGAAACAAAGAGAGTTGGTTGAACACAACTCACTCAAGTGTCTTAGCAATGAATTGAAGCAGGGATACCGGTCTGTAGTTTTCTAAAAGTGTTGGATTTAGAGAGGTTTTTTTAAGCAGTGGGCTTACCCGAGCCTGCTTAAATGCTGTGGGAAATGTACCAGTGTGAAGCGAGGTGTTGATAATGTGAGTAAGCGCAGGTATGACTGAAGAAGAAATGGCTTGAAGGAGGTGAGTGGGGATAGGATCTAGTGGACAAGTAGTGGGATGATTGGAAAGGATGAGTTTGGAAACCTCCGTTTCCGAGAGAGGAGAAAAGGAGGTGAGAGATTGTGTATTTGTCATTATGAAGTTGTTATTATTAGCTTGTGGTGTGAGGAATTGGTCACTGATGGTTCTTGTTTTATTTGTGAAGAAAGTTGCAAAGTCATCAGCTGTAAGAGTTGATGAAGGAGTAGGGGAGGAGGACAGAGAAGAGAAGAGAAAGTTTTGAAGAGACCGCGAGAGTCAGAACAGTTGTTAATTTTGTTGTGGTAGTATGTCGTTTTAGCAGTGGAGACATTTGCAGAGAAGGAAGAGAGGTGTGACTGATACACACTAAGGTCGGTAGAGTTTTTGGATTTTTGCCATTTCCTCTCTGCAGCCCTTAGTTTAGCGCGATGTTCACGGAGAACATCGGACAACCAGGGGGCAGAGGGGGTAGTGCGTGCTGGTCTGGATGAAAGGGGGCAAAAGTTGTCTAAGCAAAAGTTGTCTAAGAGTGTCAGTAGCACTGTTTGTGTCCAGTGCTGAAAACTGAGAGGGTGAAGGCAGTGCGGATGAAACCATTGAAGATAGGCGAGAGGGAGAGAGCGAGCGTAGGTTACGTCGAAAGGTGACCTGCGGAGGAGCGTGTGCTATGTCAGGAGTTAGTGTGAGGTTAGAAGTGATGAGGAAGTGGTCTGAGGTGTGCAGTGGAGTAACTAATGTGTTGTCGGTGGAGCAGTAGCGTGTGCAGATGAGGTCCAGCTGGTTACCTGATTTGTGAGTAGCCGTAGTAGACACTCGCTTGAGGTCAAATGAAGTGAGAAGAGTGTTGAAGTCAGTAGCCTGGGGTTTTTCTAGGTGGATGTTGAAGTCACCGAGCAGTACCAGAGGAGTACCATCCTCAGGAAAGTTTGACAGTAACACATCCAACTCCTCCAAGAAGTTACCCAGTGGACCTGGGGGACGATACACAACTACAAAGTGGATTTTAGCAGGGTGGGTAATAGTAATTGCATGAGATTCAAATGAACTGTTGCCTGTAAGAGATGGAAGAAGATCAAATTTCCATTCATTTGAAATAAGGAGACCCGTACCTCCACCCCTCCCAATCGTGCGAGGGGTGTGGGAAAAAGTGAAATTAGTGGAGAGGGCTGCAGGAGTGGCAGTGTCCTCAGGTTTGATCCAAGTCTCAGTTAGGGCCATGAGGTTGAGACCAGAATGAGTAGCAATAGAAGGAATAAAATCTGCTGTGTTTACAGCAGACTGGCAGTTCCAGAGACCAAATGGAATAGAGAGTAAAGTAGTAGAGGACAGAGGGACCGGCCGTAGATTATTAGGATTGCGCTGCCTCCAACGTACAGTGTGTGCTCTCCGAGTGTTAGTAGTAATAGTAGAGATTTAAAAGCACATAGTGAGTACAATTGACTAAACATGTAGATGAGAACAAGTTGGAAAAAAAGTTAAGAAAGGGGAGAAAGCAATACTCAAGTGCCTTGTCGGTGTCCTTGCTCGGTGGAGTCATGCAAGGTAGAGTCGATCGTCTTTACACTCGTCGGTCTTCACACGAGGAGGGCTGTCACGACCGCTGCCGCGGTGTACAAACCAGTTTTATACTTGCCTAATTACTCGTTCCTCAAGTCAGCTGACCACGCCTTCCTACTTAGCAAACCGAAACTGGGAATTCCCACGATATGCACGAGAACAAACGCGACTTGAGAACGCCTTTACCACGGTAAAACACAGTATGCAAAACAATGTTTCCTAGCAACGACAACCGCGCTGAAATCTAATGAGAAAACAAGACAAAACACTTACAAACTGCTGTTCTCTTCTGCTGTCCGACTGCTTCTTCTAACAAGTGCCTCTGAATCAGGAAAATAAGTACTTTTACTGGCTTAGACCACGCCTTCCTACTTAGCAAACCGAAACTGGGAATTCCCGCGATATGCACAAGAACAAACGTGACTTGAGAACGCCTTTACCACGGTAAAACACAGTATGCAAAACAATGTTTTACGTGATGTTATTACATTCGGAAACATTTCGAGAAGCGCTTGCATTCCTGTACATCTCAATCCTCTCTTTCTCTGACTGTGTAATCAGTGCAAACTGTTTACCTCATTAAAACACCCGCACATGGCGATGGTGACCAAGGACAAAAGTGATTAGATTGTGTTTGGGTTGTGTTTGCATCTGTGTGTGTTGTTTATTCATGGGTCCTGTAGCTTTTTTTCCCGCACATTAAGTGTTCAGAATAGTACATACAGTGTCTCATTTACATAATTAGGCTAAGACAACGGCGAGATTGAGGAGAATGCTGGAGCAGAGCGTGTCCCGCGATGGAGATTTTCCAAAGTAATTTTAAGTTGATTGTTTTTGCAATTTAAAATGAATGAGGCATTTATATAGCGCTTTATTGTGTATTGCCGTATGAAATGAAGCACTGCTGTTTTCTTCCACCACCTTTCGCATTGTCGGAAAAAAGTGGTGTCCCGTTACCCTCCGATGTGTGCTTCGCATCCCAATGCCATAATTACACACATTAGCGTGTGTGTACGCATACATGCATGCTAAACAGCTCCTCCAAGTATGAAAGCGGCATGTCGCCGGACGCTTAATAGTTTGTTCCCGCAATAGTCAAATACAGTATTTTTCCCCACTAGCTTGTATCTTCCTCACAGATGCTATCTGACTGATAAGAGTGGTCGTTTTGTGCGTCTGTGTTTGTCTTTCCATTCACTCAGCTTGTGTTGTTACAGAAACGCCCGCTGCCATCCCTCGTACCCCTTCAGGCCAATTAGTGTTCGTCCTTTACTGAACTAACAAATATTTACAGGCCGGCTTTGTGCGGCTCGCAGCTTGAATGATTCAAAGCTGTCAGGATAGAGCATTTTATGACAGGTATGAATGGTCTTTTGTGTCGTTTGGTCATTCATACTGAGTCATTGGGTTTGTTTTGCATGTGAAAGTCTGGTATGCTGTGCACGGCATTAAGCTTTTATAAAGCTCACAGCTTTCTGTATGAAGCTCCTCGAGGGGGTTTGGAAGACAGTACATGCCCTTTCAGAGGTTTGCGGTTTAGTATTTTCTCAATAGAATGGTTACAGTCCGTTAACTTCAGGGTCTCCAACAGCGCTAGCTAAAGGTGTCCTTGTTAATAAACTCAGGGTATTGTTTCAAGTTTGAAACTAGAAATTAAACTGAAACTTGAAACTAATAGCCTACGTATACTCGTAGGCTATTAGCATGAGGGTTTATTTAATATTGTACAGATGTTTTATGTGGAGTGTCCTGTTCTATATACACTATATACACATATCTGTACGTGTGTGTGTGTATAGAAAGAGAGAGCAGTTTTTATTTTAGCCATAGTTTTTAATTTAATGTAATTACTTTGTAATCTTAAAAATGTTTATAAATTATTTTGTTAAAAATTTACAAATAATTGAATAGCAAATGTACAGGTGAACTTATAAATACCAATGCTAGTCAGAACAGCTTACACTGTTCCATAACAATTTGATTTTGCACAGTATTAGCCATTAAAATTGTTTTAAAAACAATTGTGTATAATGTACACAAATAAATACAAATAAATTAAAACCAAATTACACACGCACACACACACACACACACACGTATGCATTATATCCTACATAGAACAAGTGGTTTGGATGGATGTCGCCATTATCCTTTATTTCTGGCATATAAAACGAACAAAAAAAATATTTTAATAGCTAATACTGTGTAAAATCAAATTGTTATGGTAAGAGTGTAAGCAGTTCTGACTAGCATTGGTATTTATAAGTTCACCTGTACATTTGCTTCGTTTTTAGTGCAAATGTTTGTGTTATGGATATTACCGATTTCTTAATGAACAAATGTAAGCATTTAGACCTCTAACCTTTTGCTTTTAATGTTCAATAATCATATACTCAACTGCATTAAATGTTTGCTTTTTGTTTAAATATAATAAGCAACAGTTTTTATATACCTCTAATTAGTCAAACAGCTGTAGTGTGTAGACAGGGTTTGTGTTTGCTAACTGCAGAGATGAACCTTGCTGATATGTGAAGTTATTGCATTCATGAAAGTCTTCAGGAGCCGTTTTCCCCCCACTCTTCTTAACCTATAATTACCTGGTTAAATTTAAACTCCACAGCAGGTCAAGTCAGGAATCAAATCAAATTATAATCCCTACCGGATAATCAGGGAAGGCCACTCGGAAAGACAGTCGGCGCTACCTCTGATTGTGTTTGTGTGCGTGTGGGGTCGTTTTAAAGGTTTTGCCGGCAGCGGTTTGACTCTGCTCTGATCCTAGGTTGTGTAAAACATGCCGCGAAATTGAAACACCTAATTAGTTTCCTTTTGTACCTGATAAAGAAGGATTTGCCGCTAATAGCTGGTTGGTGCAGCATTTAGAAACCCTCGGCCAAGCCAAGTAACAAAAGTGGTGATTTTACCCCTTTCCCAAGAACCCAGATTAAGAAGTCTCGTCAGGTAGCCGTTGCCCTCTGATCCTGACGGATAATTTTTTATTTGTTTTTAATGGTTCTCATCAAAGAGATGTTTTGTTCTTTGAAACTAGTTTTTTGTCTCACTTTCAGATGGATTCAACCAAGATTTAAAAGCTTGTAGACCAATTTCCCATGTTTGCTGTGTGTTTATATCCTCCTTCAAAACCGATTTAACGCACACTTTAAATTTTCTCAGTGTGGATATTGGATATCGGCATTTTTCTGGAGTTGTGGCTCTGCGTTGTTGTACATACATTTACAGCCGAAGGTGTTGGCGTAATTGAGTGAGTTTCGAGGTTGCGTTAGTGGTCGATGCTGCCGTCATACCTGCATCCTCCCACATCAAATGCTTAATCAATTCTTCACCAGCAAACAAGATTATGAACAGAAGCCTTTGTGTGCTAGAGCTCCCGATTGGCCCGATTGGTGTAGGCTGCGTCTTGTTCTGTTGAAGACTTTTGTCCTTGTGGCAGATCCAGTCAGCCTTTATTCCCAGCAGATCTATCATACTAGTTAAGTCTAGTCACCTTTATATGATACAGATTGTTTCAAAGTAGCTTCCCAGTAATAACAGAATCAGTGCAAACAGCTCTACAGAAAACAATAGTGACATTGATACTAGTTGCTTGATTGGCGCTTATGGACCCTCAGGTCTTGGCATGTTTTTTTGAACCAATCGCCAGATGCCATGTGACGGTAATCACTCTTGGGTTATTTGGTGGTTTTTAGTTTTAATATTCATAATCTTCACAGTCATGATAAATGTTGTGTGTGCAGTAAGTAGCCTTTAATGCAGCATTGTGTACCATTGCAGTATTGAAATATTTTATATATGTTCATCATCACTCTCTTTTATGACTTTTTACAAGATTCTTGTGCCACTATAAATAGTTGCTCAGATAATGATTCAGTATTATTCTTTACTGAATATCATGCATTACCATGCAGTCCAAAATGTGGTCACAATTTGATTTATGATTCTTTACTAAATGATACAAAACATCATGAAATATGACATTTTACATTACATTTTTACATTTAGTCATTTAGCAGACGCTTTTATCCAAAACGACTTACAAATGAGGACAATGGAAGCAATCAAAATCAACAAAAGAGCAATGATACGCAAGTGCTATAACAAGTCTCAGTTAGCTTAACTTAGTACACACAGCAAATTTTTTTTTATTATTATATAATAAAAAGAAAACAGATAGAATAGAAAAAGAAAAGAGCAAGCTAGTGTTAGAGGCCTTTTTTGCTTTTGTTAATTGTATAATAAATAAAAAAGAAAAGGAATGGATAGAATAGAAAAAGAATAGAGAAGCTAGTGTTAGTTTTTTTTTAAGAAAACAAGCAGTTAGTAAATGAATAGATTGCCAGTCTAAAAATTTTTTTTTTGAATTTGAATTAGAAGTTAGAATTAGAATAGAGAGTGCTAGAGTTAAGGGTCAAATGTTGATTAAACATGTTGTCACGTTTTGATTAAACATTTACATTTTACATTTATTAAATTAGCAGACGCTTTTATCCAAAGCACCTTAACAAATGAGGAATACAACAAGCGATCATCATAATGTTAAAAATGAAATCATTATTTTTAAACACGCTGAAAACACAAATGTAACTTGAAGGACAATCACGTGCATCTGAACTGGAAGTATTTTGGACGTATATTTGGTTTTACAGCTGAAATGTGTCAACAGGTATAAAAAATTAATATGCAATACATTAATTATTAATTGATCGTTAAAACCCAGAATTGGCGCATTGAGTTTCTTGTCAAAATAATGCATTGGAAAATGCATTGGAATGCATTTTTAAACTTTTGCAGTTGTATGAATTTTTAAAAGTTATGCAGTTTTATATCCCCACTAACAGTTGTCCTTCCCACTGACATTCACTATGCAGGTCGACTATAGAGATTTTAACAGTTTTCCCATCCATGTTGGATTTCAAGCTTATTTCTATGCTATCTAGGTGCATCTGATCTTATTTAACCCCACAGCAAAAGGAGAAAGTTAGAGAAAGACTGCGGCATTTACGACTCTGATTCCCTAAGAGTCTGTAATTCTCACTTCTGTGGTTCCGCCCTCCAACACGTCGGTGTATTGCTGACAGAACGCAAACGCAGTACTACTGCAGCCTTCCCCGCTGCTACAGACACTGACAGCACAATCATTACAGCCTGATTCCTACATTTAATAACAATCATTTGTGCAAACAATTACCTTAAGCTTAGAGTTAAGAAGACATTGTGCTGTTCTCTAAGAGTAGTAAACTGCACTTCAAAATATTTCATCTCCAAACACTTTTAAAGAAGTCGCCCCATTTTTAGAAATTAATTAGAGCCTAGTGTGTTTCTCCCTCAGTTTGGTTTGTGTAGAAATAGTGGCATTTTAGCCCAAGATTTTTAGATTTCAAGTGATTTATACTGTAATTTATAGTCAAAACATGCCTTTTTCTCCTAAAATGCCTTTTAATGGCAGTTGTTTTCCAGACGCAGCCTGGATTCCCGCTCAGACTGATAATAGCAGTAATGTTGACGAACAGAATAAAGACCAGTAAAAGCCTGCAGAGCTGTTGTCCATCTATTCTGAAGTTCATAAATGCAATTTTAAGCTAAATTTTGGTTAGTTTAAAAGTATTAGCTTGTGAAAGTGAATGAACCAAGAAGAAAACACAACATTGTGACATTTAAGTCCATTTCAAAACGACAAAAACAAGCTACAGGTCTGAAACTTAAATTTAGGGAATATCCATTATATTTAAGTGTGCCATTTTGCTTTGTTGTAGTGAAATTTCAGAGATTTTCAAATTTTTAAGTCATTTATATTATAATTAATAAAGAAAACATGCCTTTTTCTCCTAAAATGCCTTTTAATGGCAGTTGTTTTCCAGACGCAGCCTGGATTCCCGCTCAGACTGATAATAGCAGTAATGTTGACGAACAGAATAAAGACCAGTAAAAGCCTGCAGAGCTGTTGTCCATCTATTCTGAAGTTCATAAATGCAATTTTAAGCTAAATTTTGGTTAGTTTAAAAGTATTAGCTTGTGAAAGTGAATGAACCAAGAAGAAAACACAACATTGTGACATTTAAGTCCATTTCAAAACGACAAAAACAAGCTACAGGTCTGAAACTTAAATTTAGGGAATATCCATTATATTTAAGTGTGCCATTTTGCTTTGTTGTAGTGAAATTTCAGAGATTTTCAAATTTTTAAGTCATTTATATTATAATTAATAAAGAAAACATGCCTTTTTCTCAGAAAATGCCTTGTAATGACAGTTGTTTTCCAGACGCAGCCTGGATTCCCGCTCAGACTGATAATAGCAGTAATGTTGACGAACAGAATAAAGACCAGTAAAAGACTGAAGAGCTGTTGTCCATCTGTTTTGAAGTTCATAAATGCTGTTTTAAGCTAAATTTAGGTCTGTTTTGAAGTATTAGCTTGTGAAAGTGAATGAACCAAGAAGAAAACACAACATTGTGACATTTAAGTCCATTTCAAAACGACAAAAACTACAGGTCTGAAACTTACCTACATTTTCAGAATAACCATTATATTTAAGTGTGCCATTTTGCTTTGTCTTAATGAAATTTTAAAATTAGTATCGGCCCATGTAAACTGACAACTGTTGGACCAAGCAGGGGCAACCACTTTTAACCTGTTAACCAGCACCCCCCATATTGGGAATCACAGCTGAAAATGACTAACTAACTTAAAATGGTAACAGTTCCTGACTTCAGTGTGCCACACACACAATTTTGGTGTCTTTGGAAAGAAGACCCTTTGGGCTTTACTATCCACCAGAGTTGATAATGCTCAAAAATATAAAAAGTTATAGACACTGAAGTGCCTTGATAAAAATTGTACCACACTGATTTTTTTTTTATTTCATATAAAAATACATGAAATCAGTCCTGGAGAAATCCAGAAAAGTAATGGGTTGAAAGTCACATGTCTCATGAGTTTATTTTTCAAATCTGAAGAAGATACCATGAAAAATGAGATTCCTGCAGCCATTTTTCTAGTCCCCCCCTCCCCGTTTGAGGAAAAATATTTACCAAATTATTGAAGGGTTCTACTACAAACTATTTAGTCATTATACATGCCACTGCAGTTTTTCAATTATAAAACAGTAGACAGAATTTTAGACATCGTATCAGTGATTTATTTGAGCACTAGAAAAATACAATAAGAATAATTTTTGAGTGATGAAAAAAAAATAATAATAAAAAAAAATAACTTAAGTACATACTCTGATTTTCTGACATACAGATGCTCCTGTATATCAGTAATCACATGCTGACGATCATTCATACAAATGGTAATCATACAGATGGCCCATATTGGCAATAATCACATTATAATGGCCTTTTATATAGACTGCATTCACACTGATATCTGTGAACAGTCAGTAATTACATGCTGATTATCAGCCATACAGATGGTAATCATACAGATACAGGCACATTCCCCACAAAACACGCAAACATGTATGAAAACTGTTGAAGAAAAAAGAAAAAAAAAGGATTGTTGCAAAAAGCCGATCGTTAAGTTACGCCCCCATCAGATGACCGGTGCGTCACAGCGTGCGTCACGCGCCGTCACGAGGGAGTGCCAGAATTCAAATAAACAATTTTCCGTGTATCTTTGACTTTTTTTTTTTTGGATGATCTCATTCTGTTTGGGACATTGCCTGCTACAAAATCATGCTGGTTTTTTTTACCACCAAGACGCTGTTTTTGAACGTAATTTGTTCCATAACGGACACAAACAATAACTCTCCCTGAAGAGATGAGACATAAACAAATGAATAACGATCCAAATTACAACGTTATTGTTTCTTTGGACTAAAAGTGCTCTTTGGGATGTTGTTCTGTGGACCCTTATTTCTCAAACTAAACCGGGATTTACAGCAGTGGATACGTTTGAGTGTCGTTATCAGGATGAATCTGGTATGTACTGTGTTTTTTTTATACATGTTTTGATGTGTACTGCTTACACAAATTTAGCAAATACATTCCTTATAAGCTTTCCATCGAAAAACAGCGATCTGTCGTCGATGCTTGAGGCTTAGACCTTCAAAATGATATATAGTTTGTCAAGATTAATTTTGTCCAGTTTCATTTTATCGATTTGAAAACAATGACGTGCAAACAAAGAGCAAACAAAGAGCTTTCAGTGCGCTGGCGTCCTGGTGCATGTTAACAGGTTTTAAACAAAGTTTTTAGAAATAATTTTTAGAAATAATTCAGAGCCTGGTGTATTTCTCCCTGGTTTGTGTAGGCATATATGGCAGTATTTTACTTGCATCCACCCAAGATTTTTAGATTTCAAGTGATTTCAATTTAATATATAAACATAACATGCCTTTTTTCTTCAAAAATGCCTATTAAGGACTGTAGTTTTCCAGATGCAACCTGTATTCCCGCTCAGATTGATAAAAGCAATACTGTTGATGAACAGAACAGAAAGAAAGCCAGTAAAAGCTTGCAGAAATATTACCTATTTTGAAGTTCAGAAATGCTGCTTTCAGCTAAATGTTGGTCTATTTTGAAATACTGTGGCTTCTGAAAGTAAATGAACCATGAAGAAAATGTGACAATTTAGTCCATTTCAGAACAACACAGACAAGCTACAGGTCTGAAATGTACCTAAATTTAGGCAATAGTCATTATATTTAAGTGTGCCATTTTGCTTTGTCGCAATAAAATTTTTAAATGACAATGTCAAATGACAACTGTAGGACCAAGCAGAAGCCTCTCTGCCAAGTGGTTGTGTTGGCAACAGGCAAGCAGTAAGTGGCAATTCATCTTTGGCTAGTGCTGATTTAATGTCTGCCCAAGTGGTGGATTTCGCCAGTCTGGGTTAAGTGCAAACATAAAGCCTATATTGCATTTATTGACATTTACATTTTTATGCATTTGACAGATCTAGTATGGCACTCGAGGTTACAGAAAATGGCCTGAAATTGTTAACGACATTTATTTATTTAAAGCTATTTTTTGTCCAAATAGAACGGGTTATGTGCTGCTTGAACCCAGCACTGTCCTTTATTCCCTCTCAAAAGATCTTCAGTGGCATGTCAAAGATCCCCAGAATCTTCAAAGGAGGACGATGAACAAATCATTTAGTGCAGTGGATCTAGTTTAGATTAATCATTCGTAAGGCCAAATGAAATCTCCTGTAGACACGGACCTCCTGAGGAGAACATTTCACATCCACTCCAGACTTCCCTTTCTTTTTTTATGTGCTGCTTTGCTCATTTGACAGCTCTGTAGAGCAGATTCACGGTGTAATCTTGCCAAGCGCCTCTTTCCCTCCGTCATTGATCAGCTCTGCAGGTTGTGTTCGTCAAAGCGGCCATATTTTCACAGCTGAACTGACCCCGTAACCTGTGTTTGTGATTCAGGCATAGCTGATTATTGATCAGTGACTGTCAGGTTAGCTAAGCATCGAAAACCATTCACAATGAGCTTCGTACTGTTGGAGTCTCCGTGGGTTTTTCAAGTAAATTTTGGTGTGTGAGAGAACAGGAAATATAATTTATAGTGCTACATTTCTTTGTAATTTTAGATTTTAATGATAATAAAATTGTAAAT
This sequence comes from Aspiorhynchus laticeps, assembly GCA_023376895.1. Classification (NCBI taxonomy): domain Eukaryota; kingdom Metazoa; phylum Chordata; class Actinopteri; order Cypriniformes; family Cyprinidae; genus Aspiorhynchus; species Aspiorhynchus laticeps. The sequence continues at coordinate 42,571,171 of CM041793.1, forward strand.
TAAAATTAATTATTTATTCTAATAGAATCTAATATATATACATATATATATATATATTAGTGCTGTCAAACGATTAATCGCATCCAAAATAAAAGTTTTTGTTTACAAAATATATGTATGTATACTGTGTATATTTATTATATAAATACAAACACAGGCATGTATGTATTTTGAAAATATTTACATGTATATACATTTATATATTTATATTCTTATATTTTATATTATATATAAGTATATACATGCATGTGTTTGTATTTATATATACATAATTAATATACACAGTATATACACACACATTATGTAGACAATTGTTTTTATTTTGAATGTGATTAATCGTGATTAATCGTTTGACAGCACTAATATACGTATATACAGTGGGTACGGAAAGTATTCAGACCCCCTTAAATTTTTCACTCTTTGTTATATTGCAGCCATTTGCTAAAATCATTTAAGTTCTTTTTTTTTTCCTCATTAATGTACACACAGCACCCCATATTGACAGAAAAACACAGAATTGTTGACATTTTTGCAGATTTATTAAAAAAGAAAAACTGAAATATCACATGGTCCTAAGTATTCAGACCCTTTGCTGTGACACTCGTATATTTAACTCAGGTGCTGTCCATTTCTTCTGATCATCCTTGAGATGGTTCTACACCTTCATTTGAGTCCATCTGTGTTTGATTATACTGATTGGACTTGATTAGGAAAGCCACACACCTGTCAATATAAGACCTTACAGCTCACAGTGCATGTCAGAGCAAATGAGAATCATGAGGTCAAAGGAACTGCCTGAAGAGCTCAGAGACAGAATTGTGGCAAGGCACAGATCTGGCCAAGGTTACAAAAAAAAAATTCTGCTGCACTTAAGGTTCCTAAGAGCACAGTGGCCTCCATAATCCTTAAATGGAAGACATTTGGGACGACCAGAACCCTTCCTAGAGCTGGCCGTCTGGCCAAACTGAACTATCGGGGGAGAAGAGCCTTGGTGAGAGAGGTAAATAAGAACCCAAAGATCACTGTGGCTGAGCTCCAGAGATGCATTCGGGAGATGGGAGAAAGTTGTAGAAAGTCAACCATCACTGCAGCCCTCCACCAGTCGGGGCTTTATGGCAGAGTGGCCCGACGGAAGCCTCTCCTCAATGAGACACATGAAAGCCCGCATGGAGTTTCGTAAAAAACACCTGAAGGATTCTCTGGTCTGATGAGACCAAGATAGAACTTTTTGGCCTTAATTCTAAGCGGTATGTGTGGACAAAACCAGGCACTGCTCATCACCTGTCCAATACAGTCCCAACAGTGAAGCATGGTGGTGGCAGCATCATGCTGTGGGGGTGTTTTTCAGCTGCAGGGACAGGACGACTGGTTGCAATCGAGGGAAAGATGAATGCGGCCAAGTACAGGGATATCCTGGACGAAAACCTTCTCCAGAGTGCTCAGGACCTCAGACTGGGCCAAAGGTTTACCTTCCAACAAGACAATGACCCTAAGCACACAGCTAAAATAACGAAGGAGTGGCTTCACAACAACTCCGTGACTGTTCTTGAATGGCCCAGCCAGAGCCCTGACTTAAACCCAATTGAGCATCTCTGGAGAGACCTAAAAATGGCTGTCCACCAACGTTTACCATCCAACCTGACAGAACTGGAGAGGATCTGCAAGGAGGAATGGCAGAGGATCCCCAAATAAACTTGTTGCATCTTTCCCAAAAAGACTCATGGCTGTATTAAATCAAAAGGGTGCTTCTACTAAATACTGAGCAAAGGGTCTGAATACTTAGGACCATGTGATATTTCAGTTTTTCTTTTTTAATAAATCTGCAAAAACGTCAACAATTCTGTGTTTTTCTGTCAATATGGGGTGCTGTGTGTACATTAATGAGGAAAAAATGAACTTAAATGATTTTAGCAAATGGCTGCAATATAACAAAGAGTGAAAAATTGAAGGGGGTCTGAATACTTTCCGTACCCACTGTATATGTGTGTGTGTGTGTGTGTGTGTGTGTGTATATATTTACATTTATGCATTTAGCAGACGCTTTTATCCAAAGCGACTTGACTTACAAGTTACAGTTTTTACATTTTATCAGCTCTTGCTTTCCCTGGGAATCGAACCCATGATCTTGGCGTTGCTAGCGCCATGCTCTACCATTTGAGCTACAGGAAACTATGTATGTTTGTGTGTGTGTAGTGTCAAAATGAATGTTTGGAAATGTAAACTGATATTTCTTGCTGACACACTACATCAAAAGACAGCAGTAACTGACTTAAAACCATTTTTAGCTGGTAAAAATACTAGTGTTCTAATAATTTTGGCCTCCACTGTATATACGTATATATATGTGTATATATTAGTGGTGTCAAAATTAGCGCGTTAACGCGGGAGATTAATTTTTTCAGATTAACGCGTTAAAAATATTTAACGCAATTAACGCAGGGGCGGAGCTAGGGTTGGCCACTCCATTCACAACTGCTGCCTCTGTCTCTTTTTTCTTGAAAAGGATTGCGTTTATTTAGATGCAGAACGTCTTTATGACCACATCAAACGGGAGACGTTTCAGACGCGCGCTCTAACTCCGCCTCCGCGCCAGGCGCGAGTCAAATGAGTTCGAAAAGATACTGTGCTCATAGCGCGCACTCTTTAAATACACGCAAAAAGATGCTGGCGCGCTATCATTTCATATCAAACAGCGAAAGAAACTACGTGCATGCAATGTCCTAGTTATGCCGTCAGTTAAGGCATGAAGTTACCAAAAAGGCGATTAAAGCTGCCTTAAAACTGTGTGCATGCATGCAATATGTTATATATGCGTCATATTTAAGAACATGTCTCTGAAATGGTTTTCAAAACTTTCCTGAGGCACCCCAGCACTGTCTCCCTCATCTAACACATCCGATTCAACTCGTCCGCTCATTAGAAGAGACTAAGACCTGAAGTGGGTCAGAAAGCAGCAGCAGCTTTTAAAGCAATAGCAGCCAAATAATAATAACCAGCTGCTGTGATGTCTATTAATCCACGAACAAAAGAAAAAAAAAGAGGAAATCAATAACTTTTATAGCTTTAAGGGGTTCATCTATATTTAATTTAGAATTTAGTGTTTGGTTACTATTCATTTTCTGTATATTTCTGCTGAAGGGCACAGGTAGCTAAATATGTCATTTATTGTAATGGGTTCGTGTGAAGATTGTTTTAAGTTCACTTAAATTAGAAGTTAAGTCTAATAAATGATAAAACTGATAGCTCTCAATTATACTGTAATGCTGAATGGCTACAGTCAATGGTTAAATATTAAGGGGGAAAAACAATTTTATAGAGACATCAGTAGTATTGATATCAGTGATGCTTGCCTTCAATCATAAAAAAGATGCCATTAAAGAAATATTAAAAATATACTGTCTTTATGTTGTTTGTACATTGTACATTTGAAGATTGAATGTGAAATTATTGCAATATAAAAGTATATTTAAAAACTTTAATGTTAGGTGGGATTAATCGTGATAAATTTTAGAAAAATGTGCGGTTAATTAGTTAATTTGTTTTAATCGATTGACAGCACTAGTATATATATATATATATATATATATATATATATATATATAAATGGTGCTATGTCAAATGGTGCTATGTAGAACCATAAGAGGTGCCATATTGCATTGTATTTCTTCAACAAAAATGGTTCTAAACAGCAACAACAGTGGTTCTTTGGCTCGTAAAGAACCTTTAAAGGGGCTTAACAGGTTCTTTGTACGGCAGTGGTGCTATATAGCACCTTAATCACCCCAAAGAACCGCTGAAAAATCACTGAAGCTATACAGCACCAAAAGTGGTTCCCCTATGATTACGTTTTAGAGTGTATATAAAATACATATATATACAGGTGCATCTCAATAAATTAGAATGTCGTGAAAAAGTTCATTTTTTTCTTGTAAGTTATTTCAAAAAGTGAAACTTTCATATATTTTAGATTCATTGCATGTAAAGTAAAACATTTCAAAAGTTTTTTTTGTTTTAATTTTGATGATTAGAGCTTACAGCTCATGAAAGTCAAAAATCAGTATCTCAAAATATTAGAATATTTACATTTGAGTTTCAATTAATGACCATCCCTACAGTATAAATTCTGGGTATCTCTTGTTCTTTGAAACCACAATAATGGAGAAGACTGCTGACTTGGCAATGATCCAGAAGACGAACATTGACGCCCTCCACAAAGAGGGTAAGTCACAGAAGGTCATTACTGAAACGTGTGGCTGTTTACAGAATGCTGTATCAAAGCATATTAAGTGCAAAGTTGACTGGAAGGAAGAATTTGGGTAGGAAAAGGTGCACAAGCAACAGGGATGACTGCAAGCTTGAGAATAGTCAAGCAAAGCTGATTCAAACACTTGTGAGAGCTTCACAAGGAGTGAACTGAAGCTGGAGTCAGTGCATCAAGAGTCAAAACGCTCAGACGTCTTCAGGAAAAGGGCTACCAAGCCACTTCTGAACCAGAGACAACGTCAGAAGTGTCTTACCTGGGCTGTGGAGAAAAAGAACTCAGTGGTCCAAAGTCCTCTTTTCAGATGAAAGTAAATTTTGCATTTCATTTGGAAACAAGGTCCCAGAGTCTGGAGGAAGAGTGGAGAGGCACAGATTCCATGTTGTTTGAAGTCCAGTGTGAAGTTTCCACAGTCAGTGATGATTTGGGCTGCCATGTCATCTGCTGGTGTTGGTCCACTGTGTTTTCTGAAGTCCACAGTCAACGTAGCCATCTACCAGAAAATTTTAGTGCACTTCATGCTTCCTTCTGCTGACAAGCTTTATGGAGATGCTGATTTCATTTTCCAGCAGGACTTGGCACCTGACCACACTGCCAAAGGTACCAAAAGCTGGTTCAATGACCATGGTGTTACTGTGCTTGATTGGCCAGCAAACTCGCCTGACCTGAACCCCATAGAGAATCTATGGGGTATTGTCAAGAGGAAGATGAGAGACACCAGACCCAACAATGCAGATGAGCTGAAGGCCACTGTCAAAGAAACCTGGGCTTCCATACCACCTCAGCAGTGCCACAAACTGATTACCTCCATGCCACGCCGAATTGAGGCAGTAATTAAAGCAAAAGGAGCCCCTACCAAGTATTGAGTACATATACAGTAAATGAACATACTTTCCAGAAGGCCAACAATTCACTAAAAATGATTTTTTAATTGGTCTTATGAAGTATTCTAATTTGATGAGATAGTGAATTGGTGGGTTTTTGTTAAATGTGAGCCTTAATCATCACAATTAAAAGAACCAAAGACTTAAACTACTTCAGTCTGTGTGCATTGAATTTATTTAATACACGAGTTTCACAATTTGAGTTGAATTACTGAAATAAATGAACTTTTCCATGACATTCTAATTTATTGAGATGCACCTGTATATACTTTAAGAATTTTCCATTTTTGTAGTTTGAAGCAATATGTTTGTGTTTGATTCTTTGTATTGTTCTGCTCAGTGAATCTTTGAATTGTTTGTTTGCAAAAGTTTGAGCCTGGAGCTTCTTTATCTTTCGATGCAGGGAAGCGTTTTGCTGTCTCTATGAATTTGTTTGCCACCTTTGTTGATTGTGAATATCCCGCCATATCAGGCCAGAGCTAAGGGAAGAATGTGGCAGGATGGATCCAGTAGAGGAATTCTGCCATAGAAGAAGAATAATTAAAGTTGGAAATGAGCAGGAGTGATTATGGGTTGAGATGAATTCAGTGTCGTCCAAAACAGGAAATTCTGATTTGATCAGACTCTCTCTGGAGAAAGAGGCATCGCCAGCCGGAGGCTCTCAGCCAGCTTTGATGCCAGTCTCTTTATTTCAAAGCCAGTGTAAACGTGACAGTGCCCAAATATAATAGATTGAACAAATGGCTTCCGTCCTCATCTGCTTGATCAGATGTAAGACTTGAGATTTGTGTGAATGTCATGTACCATGCTTCTTCATTTCAAAAAGTACTGCATTTAAAACTTTTATTTACTTTTCTTAATACATTTAAAAACTTATTTAATTTTAATATTAAATCAATTTATAATTTTATATTTTAAAAAGTACATTAAATCTTAGTCTTAAACTTTTAGCCTTTTTTAGTTTTAGATCTTTTTTTTTTTTTTTTTTTTTAGTCCAGGTTAGGTTAAAAATTACATTTTCTTTGTATCTTTGGTTTTAGATACAATCTGTAAAATAAGCATCTTATATATCTTATAATATCTAATACATTTTACATCTTGTAATTTGTAGTATATTTATGCACACACACACACACACACACACACATTTATTCATACATTCACATTTAAACATACACATTTCTCATTTCAAAATGTGTGGATGCATTACATTCAGCGTGCATGTATGTGCATGAAAGAAAAGGCAATCATTATTCAATGCACATGTGCATGCATGAAAGAAATATCAACTTTGGATGTAGAGATGCATTAAATTCAGTGTTCATGCACACATGAAAGAAAAACCGCAATAACAATTCAGTGTGCATGTAAATGCATGAAAGAAAAGATCAGATGTGGTTCAGCATACATATGCGTAAGATTTTTTTTTTAATATTTTTTTTTTTTTTTTCCTTGCAAGAATGAAAAACTCAATTATTTTGCAAATATTACAATGACCTCATCAGTGATGGTAAGATTTCTGAATGTTGAAGTGACCTGAATTACAAAGTGTCAACTGAAAGATTTTTTTCTGACCTGTTCACATCCTCAGACTCAGATAAGAGCTATTTTTACTAGTTGAAACTCGTAATTACAGTAATTCAGTGGGGATTTTCAAATTTTAATGTCAAATTTAAGTGCTACAGACATCTATTAAGCAGTCGGAGCTGAATTAATTGGAGAATTTTGTGAAGACGAAGAAAAATAAGTCTGAGGGATTTCAATAGAGTGCCACTTTGAAGCATTGTAATTAATTGATCTTACATAACCATTCAGAGTCTACCACACGTTTTTAAGCACTCGATGATTCAGCCGTGACAGTGAGAGATATCCCTCTTTTTCTTTCAGCGTTGATTAATAGCGACGCGTCGACCAGGCTGAACTACGCTTGAAGGACATTGCTCTGCTCTCTAGCTTTGCAATTCAGAACGAGCAGATTGAAAAGGTCTTTTGTGTCCCTCAGACCTGATTCCCACTAGTGTTTCTTTCAGCGTTGAGTAGTGCACTTGAGAACATGTGCCCTGATCTTGAAGAAGACAAGACATGTTTCCTTTAGCCTTGTGGAATAAAGCTCTCGAGCAGGTACAGCTCTAGTGTGATTGTCGTGGCCTGAAAGCACCAGACACCTTCATGATTGCCAGCCGAGAGTCAGCGCTAATGTGGAGGAAATGAGATGAGAAGATCAACTCTTGCTGAGGTCGCCCGCCTGCTGATTCTGTGCTTTTATATAGATTTCCAAGTAAAATGTATGCTGTTACATGACAGCGCTCCATCTTAGTATAACTCAGCTTAATAATTCATCTAAATTACCACATGGTTAAACATTTACAGGAGGGCTGTTAATAGATCGCTGACATTCATGTTCTAGAATCTAAGAAAGCTTAGGACCAAGTTTATCTAGACCTTTAGGTAGAAACCTTTCTGATCGGGTTAGTAAGAGTTTGTTTGAAACCGTTTGCACACACATCGCCAATGTACTTGTCAGAGGATTTGTGCTGTTTCAGAGTGCAAACTATATGATGATTTTAAGAATATCTACTTATATTATTAATAATAACAACAACAACTGATACTGTGGTTGTTGTTGTTAAAAATAGTACTTACAGGATTTTTTTCAGGGAAATTTCCAGTGTCATCATTAATATAATAATAATAATAATAATAATGATAATACTTATATCAAAGTTCAGGGCAATTTTCATTGTCATTAATAATAACAACAATAATAATACTTTAGATAATTTTCAAGGCAATTTTTGGTGTCATTAATAATAATTATAACAGGTAATTTTCTAGGCAATTTTCAGTGTCATTAATAATAATGATAATAATAGGTAATTTTCATGGCAGTTTTTGGTCTCATTAATAATAATAATTGTGATGATGCTGGTAATAATAATAATAATAGTTAATTTTCAGTGTCATCTCACACATCTTTTGGTACCTGTAGGCCGGTTAGCCATAAGAGGTTTGGTTTGGAAAGGAAAGGAATGGAAAGAAAAGAAAAGAATACTTGTATTTTGCAAATATACCATCTAGTACTGATGCAAAGCGACCTGTTGTTGCTATGTTAACTACTGGGCGCAGTTTCTGTTTGTGAGCTTTCCTAGTTGAAAATATAAACTTGTCTTCTAACTTTTTGTCACAGAGAAATGTTGTTTGTTTAGGTTAAAGTGTTTTGACATCCTTTGGGTGCGTTCGAGTCTTAAACAGCAGCTCAGACTCCTGTAATACACTGAACTCCTGCAAACTCCAGGAATCAGTGTGCGCATGTGGCTTTGCCGAGTCAGGCAGTTTTCCAGCTTTCCGTCACTTTTACTGCGCCCGCTCGGTGCCATGGGCAGACCTGGTTGCCATGACGACCTGTTCCTTTTTTTATGAGCATGCTGTGACATCGTGGTCACCCCCGACAACCATTCTAGAGCAACAACCACCACAACAATGCTGACGTGGTGAACCTGAGAGACAGAGGTCAGCAGAATGTGAATCATTCTGACTTGGGTGAGTGCATAACCACCTAGCAACACACGAGTAAACACTACTCCCATTTACATTCAGAGAATGTCAAATTGTAGTTTTTGTATGGAGTTTGCATTTCTTTGCATGTCTGATTGCCCTTTGTTCTGTTCATCATTATGGAGGAATATCTCCCCCCGTCCACAGCTGATCTACCTATCATTTTCACATCTCCTAGCAACAGCTCTTTAAAAAACTAAATATAACACTTGGTAAGGTGTCGCACCAGAGCCGTGTGTGTACAGGTGCATCTCAATAAATTAGAATGTCGTGGAAAAGTTCATTTATTTCAGTAATTCAACTCAAATTGTGAAACTCGTGTATTAAATAAATTCAATGCACACAGACTGAAGTAGTTTAAGTCTTTGGTTCTTTTAATTGTGATGATTTAGGCTCACATTTAACAAAAACCCACCATTTCACTATCTCAACAAATTAGAATACTTCATAAGATCAATAAAAAAAAAACATTTTTAGTGAATTGTTGGCCTTCTGGAACGTATGTTCATTTACTGTATATGTACTCAATACTTGGTAGGGGCTCCTTTTGCTTTAATTACTGCCTCAATTCGGCGTGGCATGGAGGTGATCAGTTTGTGGCACTGCTGAGGTGGTATGGAAGCCCAGGTTTCTTTGACAGTGGCCTTCAGGTCATCTGCATTGATGGGTCTGGTGTCTCTCATCTTCCTCTTGACAATACCCCATAGATTCTCTATGGGGTTCAGGTCAGGCGAGTTTGCTGGCCAATCGAGCACAGTAACACCATGGTCATTGAACCAGCTTTTGGTACCTTTGGCAGTGTGGGCAGGTGCCAAGTCCTGCTGGAAAATGAAATCAGGATCTCCATAAAGCTTGTCAGCAGAAGGAAGCATGAAGTGCTCTAAAATTTCCTGGTAGATGGCTGCGTTGACTGTGGACTCAGAAAACACAGTGTACCAACACCAGCAGATGACATGGCAGCCCAAATCATCACTGACTGTGGAAACTTCACACTGGACTTCAAGCAATATGGATTCTGTGCCTCTCCACTCTTCCTCCAAACTCTGGGACATTGATTTCCAAATGAAATGCAAAATTTACTTTCATCTGAAAAGAGGACTTTGGACCACTGAGTTCTTTTTCTCCACAGCCCAGGTAAGACGCTTCTGACATTGTCTCTGGTTCAGAAGTGGCTTGGTAGCCCTTTTCCTGAAGACATCTGAGCGTGGTGACTCTTGATGCACTGACTCCAGCTTTAGTCCACTCCTTGTGAAGCTCTCACAAGTGTTTGAATCAGCTTTGCTTGACAGTATTCTCAAGCTTGCAGTCATCCCTGTTGTTTGTGCACCTTTTCCTACCCAAATTCTTCCTTCCAGTCAACTTTGCATTTAATATGCTTTGATACAGCACTCTGTAAACAGCCACACCTTTCAGTAATGACCCTCTGTGACTTATCCTCTTTGTGGAGGGCGTCAATGTTCGTCTTCTGGATCATTGCCAACTCAGCAGTCTTCTCCATTATTGTGGTTTCAAAGAACAAGAGATACCCAGAATTTATACTGTAGGGATGGTCATTAATTGGAACTCAAATGTAAATATTCTAATTTTAATTGTGAGCCTAAATCATCACAATTAAAAGAACCAAAGACTTAAACTACTTCAGTCTGTGTGCATTGAATTTATTTAATACACGAGTTTCACAATTTGAGTTGAATTACTGAAATAAATGAACTTTTTCACGACATTCTAATTTATTGAGATGCACCTGTACATGCGTATGGTGGAGAGTATTGTTTCCATACAGATCCAGCTGTGTCCATGGGCATTTGTGTGCTGTAACTCTCACTGAAGTATGACATTACACTAATTGTGCTTTCTGATGCCAGGCTTCTCAACAAAGAAAAGTCCAAATCAAATTTCAGCATAAAATCAAAAGAAAGAGTATTACGAATATTAAACTGGTTCTAATTTATGACACTCTTTTCATGACAGTTAAGCATATTTTTTTCACCTAAATGAACATTACTGTAATGCATCCTGAAAGTAACCTTTGCTTGTTTTTTGTAATTTTTGTCAATTCTTATTCTCATTAGACTTTCATGACTCTAATACTGCAGTGTAATCCAGTGATTTTAAATAAAAAAAAAATAAATAAAACATAAATGTTTATTTGTTTATTTTTTTTTTTTACTTTATCTCATCCGACATATTGTTGTAGTAGTCTAGAATCAAGAAACTGAAAAAAAAATCTACATTTTACATACTCTATCTAATCTATCTATAATCCATCTAATTTCATTTTATTTATTTTTATTGATGTGTTTATTTATCTTTATATTTAATTTATTTATTCATTCATTATTATTTTATTTATTTATTTTATTTATTTTTTTGCATTACAGTAATGAGAATGAGGGTGAATGTGTTTCATTGTCATGAAAATAATGTCCAACAAATGGCTCTAAATGAGCATCATTTTCTTGCAAAATGCTAAATTAATTTTCTTATTGAGAAAAGTGACCTGAACATGTTCTTGACCAGTTTGGTGAGATTCGCCTGTAGAGATTTTCTGATTTAATACATGGGCTACTTGTGTGTGTGTGTGTGTGTGTGTGTGTGTGTGTGTGTGGCAGATGAGATGGAGGGCTATTATTTGTAAAGTGGATCGAGCGAAAATAAGATAAAATTTCAGAAAAGTGGATCTCATATTGTCTACAAACTGAACACACAGACACTCAGAGAGAGAGAGTGATCGTCTCTGGATACTTCTGAAATAGCACAACACAATCAACCTCTGAACTTGTGTTCAGAATATAAGATTAAAGGAGGTACAACTACATGATTCATGTTTTGGTGGATTTACTTTCTGAATGGATGCAATGGATGAAAAGACAACAAAGCTTAAGAAATTATTAAAGTCAACATGAAAATGGCATTCATAACCCACTTTACCACAATGTGATGCATTTCACTGAGAAAAAAAGTACAGTGGGACTTCTTTTTATGTCAGGAATCAATTGGATTGTGAAAATATTTTTTTTCCCTTTAAATAGATAAATTAATACAAAAATACCAGTAAATGCCATTCAATTGTGCACGAAATAATAATAATTTATAATATCATTAATATATATATAATTTATTTCTGTGATTCAAAGCTGAATTTTCAGCATCAGTACTCCAGTCTTCAGTGTCACATGATGCTTCAGAAATCATTCTAAATTTATTATCAATTTTAGAAACAATTCTGCTGTTTATTTATTTATTTTATTTTTGGAACCTGTGATACTTTTGTCAGGATCCTTTAATGAATAAAGGGTTAAGAAGAACAACATTTATTCAAAATAGAAATCTTTTCTAACACAGTACATAGTGCCGTTTTTTTTTTTTTTTTTTACATTTAAGTATTTTAAAATAGAAAAAAACATATTTTTTTCAATATTGCTGTTTTTTTCTGTATTTTTTAATCAAATAAACCCATGAAACTCCCTTTTTTTCATAATCCAGTTAAATCGACTCAAAGTTGTGCCCTGTTTTCAGCTAAATATTGTTTCATACATTACATTATTTTGACGGCTAAGTGACGATGTGTTTTGTGGTCTGCGTTTGATCTTCGGCATTTAAACACAAAGCTTTAAATGAAACAGGAGTTGTTGGAACCAATCTTGATTAAACAGCTTGTGTTTAGTCGGTGCCGGTGGCATTGTTCTGTTCCAAAAACGCTTTCTGTTTCTGGTGAAATGCTATTTTGGGACTTGAAATAACATTTGGGCTTGCAGAGTGAAAAACTTTATTTCACCAAGTCTTACGTCAGTCAGGAGGGACCATGAATATTTGACGATACGAAGCAAAACATTTGGACTCGGCTTATAATAAAAGCTTGACATTTGCCCTCTCGGTTTTTGATAACGACTGTTAAATCATCATTACCCAAACAGACGGCCGTACCTGCCTCTTCTCAGAGCTCAGACCGAGACATCTACAGCTGTCCTGTCAATGAGAGATTATTTATCCTGCAGTGAGCTGCTGTAGTCCTGCGGGGCAGGCTGTCTGTCTGTGTGTCATTGACAGAGGCCCGCAGGGACCACATCTCCCAGCATGCCGTTCTCTGGGGACGGGGCTCGTGTGACAGCTCTGCCTCCGGCGCTTGAAGAGACACACAGAACTCCTCATCGTGATAGATAGCGACAGCTGAGAGCAGCTTTCTTCATCGGTCGCACAAAACCTGGATTATTTCCTCTTTCCTCTTTGTATTTAGTGAGCGTTCATTCATGATCTGCTCTGAGATCAGTGCTGGTGCATCATGGGTTTCCACTGTTGACTCTCTGAGAGTCAGAACTAAGTTTGACGATCAGATGAAACGGTCTAGCAGATGTTTTTTGTGGGTTTCGTTTCATTGTAAAGGGTTTGTTCATCCAAGATTTGTCATCATTTACTCAGCCTCATCATTTAAACCTGTGTGATTTTCTTGGTAACGCTTTACAATAAGGGTCATTTATTAACGTTAGTTAATGTATTAACTAACATGAACAAACAATGAACAATGCATTTATTACACTTTTTATTAATCTTTGTTAATGTTAGTTCATTGTTCACTGTTTATTCATGTTAGTTCACAGTGCATTAACTGATGTTAACAAACACAACTTGTGATTTTAATAATGCATTAGTAAATGCTGAAATTAACATGAATTAAGATTAATAAATGCTGTAGAAATATTGTTCATTCTTAGTTCATGTTTACTAATGTTTTTAACTAATGTTAACTAATGAACCTTATTGTAAAGTGTTACCATTTTCTCTTCTGTGGAAATATAAGGACGTGTTCTTTTTCTTACAACAATCCAAATTACAATACCGTTCAAAAGTTTACTTTCAGTAAGGTTTTGTTTACGTTTTTGAAATTATAATAATAATTTTATAATGATAAATAATAATTTTAATGATCTCTTAAGCTCACCAAGTATGTATGTATTTATTTGATCAAAAATACTTATAATGTGAAATATAATTACAGTTTAAATTTGAATGTTTTCCATTTGAATATGGTTTAATATGTAATTTATTACTTTGATGCAAAGCTGAATTTTCAGCATCGTTAATCCAGTCTTCAGTGTCACATGATCCTTCAGAAATAATTATAATATGCTTATTTGCTGCAAGAAATATTTCTTATTATTATCAATATTGAAATCAGTTGTGCTGCCTAATAATTTTTGTAAAAACTGATATATTTTTTTACTCTGGATTATTTTGATGAATAGAAAGTTCAAAAGAACTATTTATTTTAAATATAAATCTTTTGTAACATTATAAATGTCATTACTGTCAATTTTATGCATACTTGTTGAATAAAAGTTTTAATTTCTTTAAAAAAAAAAAAAAAAAATGACTGACCCCAAGCTTTTGAACGATAGCGTATATACTGTATATTTGCATCAACTATTCCTCTCAGTAGGTTATTTTCTACACATTTAAATCATTTTATTACTTCCTTTTTTATACAGTTCTTCTACAAACTTATGTTCATCCGCATCCAAAATAATGGAAATATTATTTTCCTGAAATGATGCTTCATTTTTCTGAATCACACTGTAATCGCAAAAGCAAAACTTTATACTGAGGAAGTGTGTATATATTTTTAGTTTTTCAGTACTTGCACATTCAGTCATTTACTGGTAGTTTTGCACCATTTCAAGCGGTTGCATTCATTCACAGTGGTGAAGTTCATACTGCTTTTAATAAATCACTAAGTGAGTAATGAGTGATGTGTGTATTTTTGTATTTGGTGGCTTTATGAACCATTTGAAGGCAATGTTTGTATTACATTAAAGATGAATAGTATTGAATAGAGAGTTTGTACAGTTGATTTTTGGGGGTTGTAGTTTTGAGAAATGTGTTACAGGATGCAGTAAATGTGCAGTTGAGAAAAACAGTAGCTTGTGTTTGTGATGATTTCTGAATGACTTCTCATTGCGGTTTAGTTTTCAATAAATGTGAGCTGGAGAGTTTTGCGTTGGGACTATAAAGCATGTCTTCACAGTGTTTCAGCAGAGAAGACTGCTCTAGTTTCTCTCACACTTTGGGCTGAACTCCTCTCTCTCTCTCTCTCTCTCTCTCTGTCTGCAGATGTTGTGGTTAACGGAAAGCCGTGTGACTGTGACGTGATCGCTGACTGCAGGGTCGGAGACGCTGTGCCGTTAGAGGTGAAACTGACCAACCGCAGCAAGAGCGCCGTCGGACCGTTCTCTCTGACCGTCGTCCCCTTCCAAGACTATCAGAACGGAGTCCAAAACTACGACCTGCAGGATTCCGTCACTTTCATCGGCTCCAACACCTTCTACATCGGCACGGTGAGCTAATGACGCACAGCGGCAGGACAACATCCTCTCAGCTCTGTCACAGTCCACTTACAGATATGTTGATCAAGGTTTCTTGCAAAAGAAATCCTCATTTAGTTTTCCACAATCATTTTCCGTCCTCTTTAAGACTTTTAAAGAGAGATTTGCAAGACTTTTACAATGTATATTATACATTGTATATATATACAGTATGTATACAGCCTTATACATTGTTTGGCTTACAACAGTCTACACTGTACACATCTACTTATTCTTTGTAAGTATTATTTTCCACAATTCATCAAAACTGTGAAAAAAATATGGGAATTGTGTAAAGACAAGTAAAGTTAAACAAATTAAAATTTATATTTTTCTTAATTTATTTGTCTTTATTTTCAAAAAAGACAGCGTTAATGTGTTCAATCATAAACATTTAGATGAAAATGTTTTTAAAATCAAGAGATAAATTCAAAATTGTCACTTGTGTCCAATCTTTGTACAGGTAGTGTTTGTGAAATTATGACAGAAATACATAAATATATATGTAATATTGCATAACAATTCTTTTAAAATTTAAATGTAATACATTTTTAGATTTTAATATTTGTTTAGTATTACTACTACTATTACGAGTAGTAGTACAAGTAGTAATAATTACATAAACCTTTAGATTAAAATGTTTTTAAGATCATGAGAAGTATAAATTCAGTTATATGTATCTATATTTTTAACTGGTAGTTTATGTGAAATTATGTCAGAAATATAATATAATATAATATTGCATGACAATATTTAATATATACAATTTTTTATATTTATTATTATTATTAAATACTGTTGTAGTAGTACATTTTCCAAACACACACACACACACACACAAAGTAGTGAATCACAAATAAAATGGTGCAAAGTGAGATCTGAGCCCTTTTTGAGACCAGAAACACTGAAGTCCTGTTCACTCTGTTCACATTTAAAGCGGTCTGAGTCTGGTTGTTTTAAAGAGGATGGACTGTCTTTGCTTCTGCAGCTGTTAGACTTCTCTTTGCCGTCCACAGAACGTGTATGTGTGTATGTGTACGTGTAGGCTGCAGGTGTTTGAGGAGTGTGATGTTCTCGTCCACAGGTGAACCCTACAGAGAACTCAGTGTGTGTGGGAGCCCTGCTCTTCTTATACACCGGTGATTTCTATCTGAACATCAAGTTCCAAGATGACAGCACGGCCCGCGACCTGCCGCCCGCCTGGTTCTGTCTGCCCAGCGTCCACATCAAAGCCCAGGAGCCAGTCGAACTCTGAACTCTGACCTTTGACCTAACGGGCTCAATAGGCTTTTGTAAAGGACCTGGGGGAGTTCTGCTGTTTTTTAGACGACTACTGAGCTAATCTGGATATTTATTGAGTCTAGAGCGAGTGCAGTTCTAGTCCTCTTTAGAGGCAGACTAAAGGATGAAGAACATGTTTCAGGTAACCACTAAGTGAAAACATCTAAGGAGGTCTTACAATTTAGTCCTGAATCGCTCTTTTTAAGTGATTGTGACTGTGGAGAAATGTAAAATGTGCTGGACTGCACAACGACGTTATGCCTCTAATGCATGAAACATTTTCAGCTCATATTTGACCCCCCACCCCCCCAATTTAAAAAAAAACTCAGGAAATTATATTTGGTTGGAGCCTGTTTTTTTTTGCCTTAAGTCTGCAGTCCTGCAATATTTTTATATTTCAATAATCTATACAACAATAATTTGATTACAGATTTTTAAAAATTAAACTGAAATAATCAACATACTAATCAAATAATCCTATATATACACTATATTGCCAAAAGTATTGGGTCGCCCCCTTCTAATGAACAGGTTTGACTACTTTAGTAATTTCTATGAGTACAAATCTTAATGTTAAAGCATATAATGATATTCTAGGAAATTGTGTGCTTCTAATATTATAGCAACAGTTTGGACAAGACCCTTTTCTATTCTAACATGACAATGCCTCTGTGTATAAGGCAAGGTTCAAAAAGAAATTATTGATTCAGTCAGTGTGGAAGAACTTGACTGGTCTGCATAAAACCAAGTCCTAATCCCAGTTAAACACCTCTGGTGTGACTGTAAATGCAGACCTTGAGACAAAAACTCATCACCAAACACCAATGACTTGTACATACACTATATAGACAAAAGTATTGGGACACCCACTTCTTTAGAACAGAAAAATGCATTTCCAAATCTGTGGCAACAACGATGGGAACATAATTCATGTATTTAAAAATTGTATTTCCATCTCTGTTGCAACAGTTTTGGAAGTGTCTAAAATGACTGAACCCATATGTACAAGTCATTGGTGTTTGGTGATGAGTTTTTGGCTCAAGGTCTGCATTTACAGTCACACCAGAGGTGTTAAACTGGGATTAGGACTTGGTTTTATGCAGACCAGTCAAGTTCTTCCACACTGACTGAATCAATCATTTTCTTTTTGAACCTTGTCTTATACACAGAGGCATTGTCATGTTAGAATAGAAAAGGGTCCTGTCCAAACTGTTGCTATAATATTAGAAGCACACAATTTCCTAGAATATCATTATATGCTTTAACGTTAAGATTTGTACTCATAGAAATTACTAAAGTAGTCAAACCTGTTCATTAGAAGGGGGCGACCCAATACTTTTGGCAATATAGTGTATATCATTTTTTTTTTGCATTATGGTAATGAAAGTAGGAAGGGAAATGTTCCTAATTGTTATAAGATTAATTCACAATTCAAAAATCTTACTGGATAAAAACAGGCTTTTTAATAAAAAATAATTTCCATTTTGATTTTGAGCTGAGATATGATGTTCTTGGCAGTTTTTTTTAGGGGTTTGCCTTAATAGTGCATGTAAATATCAGTTTCATCTGTCACAATATTTTCATGTAGTATTGTAATTTGCAGCTTTTAGCACATTTGGATCAGTTTTTTGGGGGTTGGTGCATAAATGGATTTGTGACCATGTGTGGGAACCATGACTTTGATATAGTTTGTAATTATGAAACTGGTCTAGTCTCTTGTATGTGTTTGCTTATGAATCTGATGTCCACTTCACTGATGATTTTTATCTATCTATGAATCTAAGCTAAAGATTGGTATGTTGACTTAATTTGACTTGTTGAAATATTAATTAAAACCTCAAAATATAATCAAAATATAGTAGTAGTATATAGTGGTTTGAAGAGTTTTTCAGGACTTTAGAAATAATTTCATAAATGTGATTCAGTCCTGCTCTAAAATGCAAAAAACACCCGGACTTAAGACTGAACTTGAGCACAACAGGTTATGAATATGTGCTGGTTTTCACCTCATATTGTTCCAGGAACTGAGTTAATTTTTCTGAGGTGAGCTTTCTAGCAACCGATGATTGCTGGAAATGTGATATTAATGTTTTTATTGTGGTGTGGTCCAGTGATGATAATGCAAGAGGCGGCTGAAATGGTCTACATTATGTGCTGTAATGGTAAGTGATTGCAGTTGCAGTAATTCAATTAGCATTAAACGTCCACTCAGGGATTCCAGTGCTGAGATTGTCTCAAAGTCCATCTGACCAAATTGTGTCTCTAAATCAGAGTCATTAACAGAAGAGGTCATTTGCTTTTAAAATGATTGATGTAGAAGTTCAGATAATATTACAGTGGCCATTTTTGTTGAATATTTAGGTTACAGAAGGAAGGATCAATAACTAGATTGCCTAACAATATCAGATAAAAAAAAAAGTTTAGGATTTGGTTGCATTGTCATGGAAAACTGGAATCGACGGTATATTTTACAGTATATTTTGAAAATAATATAAACCACCATTAACGAGACGCTGCTTTAGCAGCAGAAACTTCTGCAGTGTGTGAATTACAGTAAATAATAGGTCATTTATTAGATAAAGATAATTAAGTTTTTAGCAATAATTAAATCGTGAATTAAATTAAATTTATATATAAATTAATTTATAATTTAATAATGTCCTTAGTCTCCTCGTACAAAGATAATAAGGTAACATTATACAACATAAGCTTGCTACCACTGGGGAAAAAATAAACTAAATTATTGATTGTAGACACTGATTTTAATTTCAAATGTAAATGTGAAAAGCATAAATCTTGCATATAATTGTGAATTCTACAGGCATCTGAAATTAAATGGAGTATCTACAATCATTAATCTTCATAATTTAGTTTACATTTTTTTCTTCCCCAGTGGTAGCAAGTTTATTTAATATGTTGTATAATTTGATACAATTATCTTTGTGCGAGGCGAGACTGTTAAGGACTTCTTTTCAAGTTTTCAAGCCATTTTTTTATTACATAAATCAATTTTAATTATTAATGAATACTAAATAGAAAAATAAGGTTTTATATTTTATATTTTTTACTGACCTTTACCTTTGTTTGTTTAAAACTTCCAAATGTTCAGACAGCTGCTCAAGACAATCAGCAGTGATCAAAGAGAAATGAATCATCTTAATGACACTTTAAACTTTTCATATTTATCTCAATTAGCATGAATTAATGAGCCGAGATGCTTAAACACACACGAGTTCTGAATGATGAACCCAACAAATGCAGAATACTGAGTTTTACGGCTCAGACCTCACAACTATAATTATGACTGTGTGTGTGCGTGCGTGCGTGCGCGTGCGCACGCAGGCAGGCATGTGTATGTGTGTCCTTGATGTCCATTTGTGTGTGTTTGAGATTATCTCAGCACAGGTTTCCTGACGTTCACTTTGATCTGCTCTGTTGCCACAGGATGGAAAAATTCAGGGGCTTCATCAAACACACACACACACACACACACATGAAAAACAGTGAAAATGCAGAATACTGTTTCTTAATCTTCTCAAGGGAATGAACCTCCACTAATGCTGTCATACTGTTCCTCCTAAATCTACAGCACATTCAAGGATGTCACCGCTGACCTGTGACCTCATCCTAACATCCTTTTCACCTTGAACTAGGTCATTAGGCAAGGCAAGTTTATTTATATAGCACATTTCATACACCGTGGTAATTCAAAGTGCTTTACATTAAAGGAAGTAAAATAGTCATTAAAAAAAAAAATAATCACAACAATAAAAACAAGGAATTAAAAATAATAATAATCACAACAATAAAAACAAGGAATTAAAAATAATAATAATCACAACAATAAAAACAAGGAATTTAAAAACAAACATTCTCAAGCTTTGTTCAAACTCTTCTGCACTAAGTGAAAAACTTCCAAAACACCTAACTATTCCACTACTTCACCCCTTACTTACTTTGACCATCATAAACCAAACAAATAGAACTCACAGGTCCTACTTTCAACTGATTAACCAACACACTTGTCTTTCTTTGTCCACATTCTCTTTACCATCACAGCACTTACTTTAGCCTTCTGTTTAAACTTTTTAAATGATATAAAAATTCATTTAAAACAGTTAAGAATAGAAAATGATTATACATAAAATACAGTGCAGTCAGTTCAGACGTAGCACAGTGTTCATTCAACAAATGCACAGCTAAACAGATGAGTTTTGAGTCTGGATTTAAATGTGGCTGTTTTAGCACATCTTATCTCTTCTGGAAGCTGATTCCTACTGCGGGCGGCATAATAGCTAAAAGTGGACTCCCCTTGTTTTGTGTGAACCCTTGGTATTTCTAACTGACTCGATCCTAATGATCTGAGTGGTCTGTTAGGTTTATATTCACTGAGCATATCTGCAATATATTTAGGTCCTAGGCCATTGAGAGATTTATAAACAAGTAAAAGTACTTTAAAATCAATCCTAAATATAACTGGAAGCCAGTGTAAGGACCTGAGTACTGGTGTGATTTGCTCATATTTTCTGGTTCTAGTCAGAATCCTGGCAGCAGCGTTCTGGATGAGCTGCAGCTGTCTAATGGACTTCTTGGGAAGGCCGGTGAGGAGACCATTACAATAATCTACCCTACTGGTGATAAAGGCATGAACAAGTTTCTCCAAGTCTTGACTGGAAACAAAACATCTAATTCTTGCAATGTTTTGAGATGATAGTATGCTGATTTAGTTACTGCTTTGACATGACTACTAAAACTAAGGTCTGTGTTCAGAATCACCCCAAGATTTTTGACTTGATTTTTAGTTGTTTGACCCCTAGAGTCAAGGTATGCATTCACCTTGAGAACTTCATCTTTGTTTCCAAATGCAATGACTTCAGTTTTCTCCTTGTTTAACTGAAGAAAGTTCTGGCACATCCAACTGTTAATTTCATCAATGCATTGGCAGAGGGAGTCAATGGGGCTTTAGTCATTTGAGATAAGGCTAGGTAAATCTGGGTATCATCAGCATAGTTGTGATAGGCTATTTGGTTCTTTCTCATTATTTGACCTAGTGGGAGCATATACAGGCTAAACAAGAGCGGTGCAAGAATTGAGCCTTGTGGGACTCCGCATGTCATGGACATCCACTTAGACTTATGCTCTCCTATACTCACATAATAACCTCTCCCTTCTAAGTATGACCTGAACCATTTGAGTACCATCCCAGAAGCCCGACCCAGTTTTCCAGTCTCTCTAGAAGTATGTTATGATTGACAGTGTCAAACGCAGCACTAAGATCTAGTAGTACCAGCACTGATATTTTGCCAGAATCAGAATTAAAGCGAATATCATTTATTATCTTAATTAGTGCTGTCTCTGTGCTGTGTGCAAAACCAGATTGAAAATTTTCCAGCTATCCATTTGAGTTTAAGTAGTTGTTCAGCTGATTAAAAACTACCTTTTCAATAATCTTACCTATGAAAGGAAGATTTGATATTGGTCATTAGCATATATTTAAGCTTGAAAATGAATATAGAAGAGATGTGTTTATGCTAATGTCAGCTATAACGCACTTATTGGCTATTTGAATGCAACACGTAAATCAAGCTTAAATACAATCATTTGTGTTCATGTGCTTGTATCCATTTCTGTACATTACAGTAAAAATTCACCATCAAAATCAGGTTTTTCAGATAGTTAAAGCAAGAAATTACTGACAATACAGAACAGAAAAGTATTGCTTGTTTGTTTTTTCACATATATTTTGCTTCTAAAACAGGTCTTCTTTCATAGTATTCGAAAGAAAACATCCAAAATGCACATTTTAGTGCTTTATTACACTTTACTGTACATTGCATCTATAGATTTTAATTACAGTACAAAAATTAGTTCTCAAAATTAGTTCTTACTAATGCACTAAACCAGAAATTTCCACTTCAGTAGCACTTACATTAATCAAACTTTAGTTTTATTCTCATCTATATTCTGAATGTTTTTCTGATTCTGATTGGTGTTGCATTTTATTCCTAAAAATTTGGCAAATTAGTATTTTCTGATTTATGCATTCTCTTAATGTATTGTGATTCATCAACTGGGGGAAGTATGTTGATATCTATTAGTAAAAATTTTGCCCAATTCACCTGTAATCTTTTGCCTTAAAGGAATAGTTCACCAAAAAAAAAAAAATGAAAATTTGCTAAAAATGTTAAGCTATCCAAGATGTAGATGAGTTTGTTTCTTCATCAGAACAGATTTAGATCAATTTAGCATTATATCACTTGCTCATCAGTGGATCCTCTGTGTCATGAGTCCGGGCCCGGCATTTCTTCCTCTCACCACCAGAGGTCACCATCTCCTGTCCTCCCGGACTCCATTCCCCAAATTGCATTCACCTGTCACTCATTATTACACCCTCAGCTGTTCCCCATTGTCACAGACTACATGCTCTGCTCTCACTCACCATTATGCCCGGCTGTTTCCTCATTTACCTGATTTGCCTTTTCACCCATTTAAGCTCCCTGTGTTTGCTGTCCGGTGTTGGTACGTTTCACATTATTTCCCAGATGTCTGCCTGGAACTCTGTCCTGCCTGCTCCCTGGATTTTCCCTGTTTATGTTTATTGAGTTTTTGGTTTTCCCCTTCGGGGTGGTTTGATTTGCTCAGGATCCCCCCGAGGCGGTGGTGCCCGCTCACAATGTTCCCGAGGCGGCGGTGCCCGCTCACAATGCTCCCGAGGCGGCAGTGCCCGCTCATGTTCCTCCCGAGGCGGTGGTGCCTGCTCACAATCCTCCCGAGGTGGCGATGGCCGCTCAGGATCCCCCTGAAGCGGCGGTACCCACTCACAATCCTCCCGAGGCGGCGGTGGCCGCTCAGGATCCCCCTGAGGCGGTGGTGCCCGCTCACGTTCCTACTGAGGCAGCGGTGCCTGCTCAGGATCCCCCCGAGGCGGTGGTGCCCGCTCACAATGTTCCCGAGGCGGCGGTGCCCGCTCACAATGCTCCCGAGGCGGCAGTGCCCGCTCATGTTCCTCCCGAGGCGGTGGTGCCTGCTCACAATCCTCCCGAGGTGGCGATGGCCGCTCAGGATCCCCCTGAAGCGGCGGTGCCCACTCAAAATGCTCTCGAGGTGGAGGTACCCACTCACAATCCTCCTGAGGCGGCGGTGGCCGCTCAGGATCCCCCTGAGGCGGCAGTGCCCACTCACAATGCTCCCGAGGCAGTGGTACCCACTCACAATCCTCCCGAGGCGGCGGTGGCCGCTCAGGATCCTCCCGAGGTGGCGGTGCCCGCTCACGTTCCTCCCGAGGCTGCGGTGCCCGCTCACGTTCCTCCCGAGGCGGCGGTGCCCGCTCACAATGCTCCCGAGGCGGCGGTGGCCGCTCAGGATCCTCCCGAGGCGGCGGTGCCCGCTCACGTTCCCCCCGAGGCGGCGGTGCCCGCTCACGTTCCTCCCGAGGCGGCGGTGCCCGCTCAGGATCCCCCCGAGGCGGTGGTGCCTGCTCACAATGCTCCCGAGGCGGCGGTGCCTGCTCACAATGCTCCTGAGGCGGTTGTGCCCGCTCACAATCCTCCCGAGGTGGCGATGGCCACTTAGGATCCCCCTGAAGCGGCGGTGCCCACTCACAATGCTCCCGAGGTGGAGGTACCCACTCACAATCCTCCCGAGGCGGCGGTGGCCGCTCAGGATCCCCCTGAGGCGGAGGTACCCACTCACAATCCTCCCGAGGCGGCGGTGGCCGCTCAGGATCCCCCTGAGGCGGTGGTGCCCGCTCACGTTCTTACCGAGGCAGCGGTGCCTGCTCAGGATCCCCCCGAGGCGGTGGTGCCCGCTCACAATGTTCCCGAGGCGGCGGTGCCCGCTCACAATGCTCCCGAGGCGGCAGTGCCCGCTCATGTTCCTCCCGAGGCGGTGGTGCCTGCTCACAATCCTCCCGAGGTGGCGATGGCCGCTCAGGATCCCCCTGAAGCGGCGGTGCCCACTCAAAATGCTCTCGAGGTGGAGGTACCCACTCACAATCCTCCTGAGGCGGCGGTGGCCGCTCAGGATCCCCCTGAGGCGGCAGTGCCCACTCACAATGCTCCCGAGGCAGTGGTACCCACTCACAATCCTCCCGAGGCGGCGGTGGCCGCTCAGGATCCTCCCGAGGTGGCGGTGCCCGCTCACAATGCTCCCGAGGCAGTGGTACCCACTCACAATCCTCCCGAGGCGGCGGTGGCCGCTCAGTATCCTCCCGAGGTGGCGGTGGCCGCTCACGTTCCTCCCGAGGCGGCGGTGCCCGCTCACGTTCCGCCCGAGGCAGCGGTGCCTGCTCAGGATCCCCCCGAGGCGGAGGTGCCCGCTCACAATGTTCCCGAGGCGGCGGTGCCCGCTCACAATGCTCCTGAGGTGGCAGTGCCCGCTCATGTTCCTCCCGAGGCGGTGGTGCCCGCTCACAATCCTCCTGAGGTGGCGATGGCCGCTCAGGATCCCCTGAAGCGGCGGTGCCCACTCAAAATGCTCCCGAGGTGGAGGTACCCACTCACAATCCTCCTGAGGCGGCGGTGGCCGCTCAGGATCCCCCTGAGGCGGCGGTGCCCACTCACAATGCTCCCGAGGCAGTGGTACCCACTCACAATCCTCCCGAGGTGGCGGTGGCCGCTCAGGATCCTCCCGAGGCGGAGGTACCCACTCACAATCCTCCCGAGGCGGCGGTGGCCGCTCAGGATCCCCCTGAGACGGCGGTGCCCACTCACAATCCTCCCGAGGCGGCGGTGGCCGCTCAGGATCCTCCCGAGGCGGCGGTGGCCACTCACGTTCCTCCCGAGGTGGCGGTGCCCGCTCACGTTCCTCCCGAGGCGGCTGTGCCCGCTCACGTTCCTCCCGAGGCAGCAGTGCCTGCTCAGGATCCCCCCGAGGCGGTGGTGCCCGCTCACAATGTTCCCGAGGCGGCGGTGGCCGCTCACAATGCTCCCGAGGCGGCGGTGCCCGCTCACAATGCTCCTGAGGCGGCAGTGCCCGCTCATGTTCCTCCCGAGGCGGTGGTGCCCGCTCACAATCCTCCCGAGGTGGCGATGGCCGCTCAGGATCCCCCTGAAGTGGAGGTACCCACTCACAATCCTCCTGAGGCGGCGGTGGCCGCTCAGGATCCCCCTGAGGCGGCGGTGCCCACTCACAATGCTCCCGAGGCAGTGGTACCCACTCACAATCCTCCCGAGGCGGCGGTGGCCGCTCAGGATCCCCCTGAGACGGCGGTGCCCACTCACAATCCTCCCGAGGCGGCGGTGGCCGCTCAGGATCCTCCCGAGGCGGCGGTGGCCACTCACGTTCCTCCCGAGGCGGCGGTGCCCGCTCACGTTCCTCCCGAGGCGGCGGTGCCCGCTCACGTTCCTCCCGAGGCGGCTGTGCCCGCTCACGTTCCTCCCGAGGCAGCGGTGCCTGCTCAGGATCCCCCCGAGGCGGTGTTGCCCGCTCACAATGTTCCCGAGGCGGCGGTGGCCGCTCACAATGCTCCCGAGGCGGCGGTGCCCGCTCACAATGCTCCTGAGGCGGCAGTGCCCGCTCATGTTCCTCCCGAGGTGGCGATGGCCGCTTAGGATCCCCCTGAAGCGGCGGTGCCCACTCAAAATGCTCCCGAGGTGGAGGTACCCACTCACAATCCTCCTGAGGCGGCGGTGGCCGCTCAGGATCCCCCTGAGGCGGCGGTGCCCACTCACAATGCTCCCGAGGCAGTGGTACCCACTCACAATCCTCCCGAGGCGGCGGTGGCCGCTCAGGATCCTCCCGAGGTGGAGGTACCCACTCACAATCCTCCCGAGGCGGCGGTGGCCGCTCAGGATCCCCCTGAGGCGGCGGTGCCCGCTCACGTTCCTCCCGAGGCAGCGGTGCCTGCTCACGTTCCTCCCGAGGCAGCGGTGCCTGCTCAGGATCCCCCCGAGGCGGTGGTGCCCGCTCACAATGTTCCCGAGGCGGCGGTGCCCGCTCACAATGCTCCCGAGGCGGCAGTGCCTGCTCATGTTCCTCCCGAGGCGGTGGTGCCTGCTCACAATCCTCCCGAGGTGGCGATGGCCGCTCAGGATCCCCCTGAAGCGGCGGTGCCCACTCAAAATGCTCCCGAGGTGGAGGTACCCACTCACAATCCTCCTGAGGCGGCGGTGGCCGCTCAGGATCCCCCTGAGGCGGCAGTGCCCACTCACAATGCTCCCGAGGCAGTGGTACCCACTCACAATCCTCCCGAGGCGGCGGTGGCCGCTCAGGATCCTCCCGAGGCGGCGGTGGCCGCTCAGGATCCTCCCGAGGCGGCGGTGCCCGCTCACGTTCCTCCCGAGGCTGCGGTGCCCGCTCACGTTCCTCCCGAGGCGGCGGTGCCCGCTCACAATGCTCCCGAGGCGGCGGTGGCCGCTCAGGATCCTCCCGAGGCGGCGGTGCCCGCTCACGTTCCTCCCGAGGCGGCGGTGCCCGCTCACAATGCTCCCGAGGCGGCGGTGCACGCTCACAATCCTCCCGAGGCTTGGTCCCCCTCCAGCACATGGACCTGGCCCCCCCCCGATCCCATCGCTCCGCCCCCGCTCTGCCGTCCCCCTGGATGGGCGCTTGGGAACGTCTGGAAGCCGTTCCTTAGAGGAGGGGTCCTGTCATGAGTCCGGGCCCGCCATTTCTTCCTCTCACCACCAGAGGTCACCATCTCCTGTCCTCCCGGACTCCATTCCCCAAATTGCATTCACCTTTCACTCATTATTACACCCTCAGCTGTTCCCCATTGTCACAGACTACATGTTCTGCTCTCACTCACCATTATGCCCGGCTGTTTCCTCATTTACCTGATTTGCCTTTTCACCCATTTAAGCTCCCTGTGTTTGCTGTCCGGTGTTGGTACGTTTCACATTATTTCCCAGATGTCTGCCTGGAACTCTGTCCTGCCTGCTCCCTGGATTTTCCCTGTTTATGTTTGAGTTTTTGGTTTTCCCCTTCGGGGTGGTTTGATTTGTGTTTATTTTCTGTTATTCGAAGAATAAAACCCATCCTTTGCATTTGAGTCTTCGCCTCCCATTCATACCGTGACACTCTGCAGTGAATGGGTGCCGTCAGAATGAGAGCCTAAACAGCTGATAAAAACATCACAATAATCCACAAGTAATCCACATGCAGGGGCGGACTTACCCATTAGGCAAAGGTAGGCGACTGCCTTGGGCCCCCAAAAGCCAAGGGCCCCCTAAAATGCTTTTCATATACGAGACGCGCATTAAGTGCGGACACGCGAATGGTTGCGGTTTACGGTGTTTATTACCACGACAACCGTCTGCATGTCGGAGTTGAACGTGCTTCTTGTGTATCCTGCTTGTAGCAAATTCAAATATTATGCAACTGACGCTGACTGCCGCGCGAGCGCGAGGTCTCTCTTTCCCAGCGTGCGCACACACCTCTCTCTCTCTCTCTCTCTCTCTCTCTGTGCGTCTGCTCTGTACAGCGAGCGGCTGAAAGGAGCTGCGCTTTCAGTTAAAACAGATATGTTGCTTCTCTAATTTAACATGCAAGTATAGCCGAAATCACAGCACAGCTATGGTCTTTATCTTATGTGTAGCCTATTTGATTTGATCAGACGACGGCACGATTATAAATCAGTATTTTTGTGCAGATTAACGTCTTGGAAGGGAGAGCTGGTTATGTCTTAATGGGTCGCGTTTCAGTCACTATTTCATATTCATTCTGTTGTCTGACAACAGAAACAGTAAAATATACCAATGAAAAGTTTAATTGAGAATTTAGCTGCATCAAAATACAGTATGTGGGCACAGAGAGGGAAACAAATGTAATAATAAATAATAAATGTACATTTTGCATGTTCAGAAGAAGAGCTGCCCTGTCCTGCAAAAATGTAAACAGGTTTGTGTCAGTAATTTGCTCAGAGCAAAGAAAGAGATGTAATAGGAACATAGTATTTCTATGTTCTTTTTTTTTCATGTGTCTAATAGACATGAACACATTCTTTGAAAAACATCTATGACATATGAAACATGTCTACTCTTCATGCTCTATGTATGTTAACTATGGTTTTACTAATAATAAAAATATATTGCATAAAGCAGCCATATTTGTCCATGCCCATGTTGATTAAAGTATTAAAAACTTGAAAAGTATTAATTTAAGGTACATTTAGAACAGATAAAAATTAAAATTAAAATTTTACCTGATAAAGTACAGACTATAGAATGAATGTGCATTTTCAATAATCCAGTCTGCAGTTTTTGTTCAGTCCAATGCGAAAATCCACCCACATAAATCCGTTTTAAATAATATAATAATTTATACTTCTGACGCATCCCTTTTCTTAAAATAAAAAAACAGTTTAAAGGTTCAATTGTGAGGTTTATCATTTTATAATTTATTTAGTTTTTTGTTAAAACTTGTATCTCAATGGTAAATCAATTGCTATTTCGTGGTCTACAACATGAAAGAATAAAAGTGTCTGCTAAATGAATAAATGTAAATGAAAGAATCCCATTATAACATGCAAAACGTAGAAACATTGGACTGAACTAGGGCACCATTGTGCAGCAGCTAGCATCATGACAGAAAAGGAACCTCAAGGTTGATCTAGGTAAATGTGTGCAAATTTATAGGGCCCCATTCCTATATTTGCCTGGGGCCCCCAATTCACTAAGTCCGCCCCTGTCCACATGAGTCCATAATAACTCTTCTTCCAATAAAATAGTCCATCCCCTGTTGTCCTCTCATCAAAATCCACCGATCAGTTTATGACTGTTTTTGCTTGTAAACATTGCTTGAGCTGTGCATATTTCTCTCCTGATTCAGACGAGAGGACTTTTTCTCTGCAGAAAGCAATATTATGGATTATAGACTCGTATTTTAGCTGGAAGCAACAGTTTGAAGTTAAAAAAGCCTTAATGATGGATCTGTTTCTTACAAACTTTCACTTCACAAGACGTTTACTGATGGACTGGAGTTGTGTGGATTGCTTCAGGATCAATGTGATGTTTTTATCAACTCTTTGAATAAAATAAAGTTAAAGAAAAATCTGATCACTCTTATAAACAAAGTGGAATTTGAAGTTCTGGTCTCGCTGTAGATATCTTGTTTATTTGCTACTAATTGATTCAGTGAAGTTCACAAACTTTGTGATTTTTGTTGTGATTTGCGTACAATGTAGCTCAGTCTGTGCGCAAGCCGTCTGATGCTCAGCCTATATAATGGCAATAGCATATGACAACGCAGAGCGCTTTCTCACGCTCTGCTACAACCTAAACCTGAACTGTGCGGTGGTGAGTGCACACTTGTGTGGATTAAGTGCACTTTCACACATTCAGCAGTGAGCGTCAGCTGCTGGAGTGCTCTCACAGCGCATGGAAGGAGAACCAGAGGCCGCTCAAGTTATTCTTGCTGATTCAGCCACTCCAGAAGAGACACTGAATGGTCGAGCGTACATGAGCTAATGTCCATTTCCCCCATTCAGCTCCTTTTCTTAGCCACGGTGTACAAACAACAGTGCATTGTGGGAGACAGAGACTCAGCGGGTAGAGCTGAGAGGCATTTGTTTGTGTCTGTGGGGTCTGATCCTGATCTCTGGCGGTGAGGGTCTGACCAGCTCTGGTTTGTCTGAGTGGCCTCTGTGCCTCTCCGTCTCCTTGACAACCACCTGTGAATGAGCGGTAGTCTTATCAGTCAGCAGACAGCATCCTTGAGGCACTACAGAGCCACAGTCACATCTCTCTGGCTCTCGCTGGATGTGCTGAACCAGGGCTCTCAACTGATGGGTCATGACCCCCAAAACATAGCGTAATAAATATAGCCCAAACACCTTTAATAAGGAGCTTTATATTATGGTGTTTTGGCCAACATCTATTACTTGAAAGTTTGCTTGACATCTTATTCTCACAAAACATATGACCCATACTCAATATTTATTATGGGTTCACATGCAACAAATATGAGCATTGAAATATTTTTAGAAATAAAAAATAATTGATAACACTTTCTATGAAGCCCATATTTATAATATATTATAAGGGTATTCTTAAGGCATTATAATGAATGCATAATGCATTATAAAAAAACAACTTATGTTATATCATCTTATGAATATTCATAAGAGCAGTTTTAATGTATTATAATATTTACTTATTTGTGGTTATAGCTTTTAAGAGTATGATGATTTATAACACAGTGAATATGTTGCATCCACTTAAGTTACAATGGATTAAATTTCTCATAGTTATAATGTATTATAAGTCTCATATCTTGCCATCTTTCTTGTGCTACTTTACTTAAATCAATCAAAGACCACTTATAAGTATAGTAATAATAATAATAATATTTGTTTTTCTCAAACAGCCATAAGATCAGATATCAGATCAGGTGAATGTGTAATATGACACATTTGCTTTGAACTATTTTCATTGTAATATCAGTTTGATTATTTTGATGGTACCCTTTAGACAGCTGTTGATAAGTTGCAACTACATATCAGCTAGCAGTCACTGGAGTATTAGTAGTATGTCTGCTAAATATATGCTAATACTTTATTTTGATGGTTCCCCAACAGACAAACTGACTAGAAGTAACTTTGCAAGTACGTCAACATTCTACTCTAACCTTAACCTAAGCCTACCTAATGAGAGTTAGTTGGCATGTAGTTGCAAAGTTGCTTATAGTCGATAGACTAAGGGGGGGACCATTAAAATAAAATGTAACCTAACATATAAACATTGTATTTTTTTTTTCAGTTGAAATTATATAGCTCACATCAAAATTAATATTAGCCTCACAGGGAAAACTCAAATAACACTCCACACCTAACCACTTACAAGATGTAGTAAGATACTGTGCAGATCTTAAATAAACAATGTCAAGATATATAGTCCATTATAAATGTAAAAGTAGATTTAATGTTGTTCATTGTGTGTTATAAATAATCATAATCTTAAACGTTATAACCACAAATGTGTAAGCATTATAATGTATTATAATTGTTGTTATGATTATTTATAAGATGATATAACATATTATAAGGATTTTTATAATGCATTATGCATTCATTATAATGCCTTAATACCCTTATAATGTATTATAAATATGGGCTTCATAGAAAGTGTTACCTAATAGTTTAGAAATTTAAATAATAACACTAATACTAATACATTGTAAAGAAAAAAAAATCCACCTATTTCAGTCCCACTTTCAATTCAAAAACTTAAGTTCAGTTGCTGCCTTACATTTGTAAGTAAAATCTTGTTGGTTGTACAAGTCATTTCAACTTAAATTCAAGCTGAATTTCTTAGAACTTATAAAAAAGTTAAAATTCTCACCTTATTTTGATAAGTAAACATAATTTAAAAAACATACATTACCATGACTTACTGATCATATTTTTTACAGTGTATTAATAATGCATATATTATTATTTATATTTTTTATTTTTATTTTTTATATTTAATTTATTTATTTTTATATTTAATAAATCTTTTGCTAAGTATTATGCATATATATATATATATATATATATATATATATATATATATATATATATATATATATATATATTAAATGTTTTAATGTCTTTGAAATAAGCCTCTTATGCTCACCAAGGCTGCATTTATTTGATCAGTGAGATATTATTACAATTTAAAATAACTGCTTTCTATTTGAATATATTTTAAAATGTAATTAATTCCTGTGATGCAAAGCTGATTTTTCAGCATCATAACTCCAGTCTTCAGTATCACATGATCCTTCAGGAATCATTCTAATATGCTTATTTGCTGCTTATGAAACTTATTATTGTTATCAATGTTGAAAACTGTTTTTTTCGTATTAAATTTTCAGGATTATTTGATGAATAGAAAATCTGAAATAATTGCAATTTATAGATTATTTTTTCTTTGCTCTGTACTGTCTCTAACCAAGCAAAAAAAGTTTTTCAATTACAGATCAATAAATTTGGCGGAAAAAAAAAGAGCAATTCAGTTTATAAATCTACTGTACATTGTTCAGCAATTTAATTTCAAGATTCTGATGGGGGGGTTTTTTCAACAGGATACTGTCTGATAATTCTATTAGTGTGGCCTTCACACAAATAATGTTGATTTGAATCAATCAAATTAATTTGAATGAACTCTGCTTCACGTTCATCTTCTCACTGTGTCTCTACAGGTCGCTCTTTTGTACTGTGATCTCAGGGGTGTCTCTTCATATGACCCTTTATGTGTTTGTGTTTTTGCAGGGCCCAGAGGTTCTTTCACTAGTTTTGGTTGGAGATGGTCTGAATAATTTAGTGATCAGCTTCTGCTTATGTCTGCCAGATGAATCAAATCAATGCATCTCACTGTGTTTCTACTGTAGGATCTGTGTGTGAACACTGAAATGAGATCCAGTGAAGAGAACACAGAAGAGCGGCCCTGTGAAGTCCCAAAGCTTGTGTGTGTGTGTGTGTGTGTGTGTGTGTGTGTGTGTGTCGTGGAAACCGACAGCAGTATTGTTTTGTTCTAGTATTCTTTTTGTCTGTTTGCGGTCTGTCTCACTCCCTCGTTCTCTCTCTCCCCAGAGTTAAGCGGATAATGAGAAGCTAATTTATGAGATGAAAGGAAATCACAGGCTAGAACAACTTTTCCTGTGATATATTATTTTGTGTCTGTGTTCACCTGTCATTTTCAACCGCTTGAACGTTCTTGACTGTGCCACCAGATATAGCTGCCGCCTTTTATTGTTTATTTTTTGAACACACATTTTTTTTTCTAACTGCGCAGCCCTCAAAACTTCAGTGACTCAGAATCAACAGATGCTTTTACACAGCAAGGCCAAATGCACTGATCTCATATTTTCAACTCACTTCGGGTATTTGTAGAACACATTTCACAACACATATGTTCCATAGCAGCTTTATAAAAGAAATGATCAAGCTAAAAGCGACAGTGGCACTTGTGAAACCCAGTGTCATAGGTTCAATTTCCAAGGACTGCTTGAACTGCCCAAATGTATACCTTGAATGCAATGTAAGTCGCTTCAGGTCATCCAAGATGTAAATGAGTTTGTTGTCTCACCATTGGATCCTCTGCAGTGAATGGGTGCCGTCAGAATGAGAGTCCAAACAGCTGATAAAAACATCACAATAATCCACAAGTAATCCATACAAGTCCATAATAACACTTCCTCCAGCCCATCTCCTGTTGTTCTCTCATTTCAAAATCCACCAACATGCTTATTTAGAACTATTTTGGGCTGTTTTTTTGCTTGTAAACAGCGTTTTATCTGTGAATATTTCTCTTCTGATTCAGATGAGATTACTTTTTCACTGGAGAAAACAATATTATGGACCAGAGGACTGAAAGCAATGATTTGAATCAAAACCGTCTTGATTTTTTTCTTACGAACACAGCTTTTCACTTCAGAAGATGTTAATTGATGGACTGGAGTCACTTGGATTACTTGTGGATTATTGTGATGTTTTTATCAGCTGTTTGGACTCTCATTCTGACGGCACCCATTCACTGCAGAGGATCCATTGTTGAGCAAGTGATGTAAAAACTAATCTTGGATAGCCTGAGGGTGATTATATTTTCAGCAAATTTTCATTTTTGGGTGAACTATTCCTTTACACTTCTTGGTGCAAATGGCTTGAACACTGAAGAGAATATAAACAAGCATGACAAATGTGTAAATACTGGAGCTCTGCATTAGATCTTGCAGTGTAAATGTAACCTGATATACCTACTACTGTTTATTATGTTGTTAAAAATAATCAGAGTACAAAAATAGAGTAAAAAAAGGGAAAAATTACTTGCTGCTTTTCATTTTTCTTTGTTCTTTATACCTCACTGTTTACATTAATTATTCTTTGAAAAACCTGAAGCGGTGTTTGCTTAATTGCAAAATGCCTAAAGGCTACATGCTGTTTGTATTTAATTTGTTAAAGAATAACATTTATTTATTTTTTAAACATAACTGTTAATTATCATATTAGTTTTTGCTGTGGTACTGAAATTGATATCATGAATCATACATTTTCATTAATCATCATTTGAGTGTTTAGATGTCTGTCACATGATCAGATACATTTCAGATTTAGAACCACATTTGCAAGTGGATGCAAACAGTGTTGTTTGCCATTTATATGAATGAAGCAAGATTTGATTTGTACCAGATATTGCTAGAAAAATTGGTTGACAGAGTAAATATGGTCAAGAATGCATCAAAATGCCAAAGTAGAGAGAAAATGAAGACAAATCCAGACAAATGAAGCGCAGTTGCTCGAAATAGCACTGCTCATGAATAACGTTACGATATTACCTGAAAAGAGAGCGGTGTATTGATCTGTGATGTTGTGTTAGTGTTGGGATATTGAGCCGCCCACTTACTGAACTCTGACAGTGAATTGAGGCTCTTTTAGCTGAAGTGGCTCTAATATTGCATTACAGAATAGAGTTTAAAGTCTATATATAGCTCATTTATATTTAGCTCACTGTTCCCAAAGCATTTAGGTTTGTAAGAGTTTGTACCTTAAACACATCACTACAAGTTCAGCTCTTTGTTCGCACAGAAAATACTAAAAGTTCCTTTTCACCTCAAATATCAAATTTTTTATGGAATAATTAACAAGTTTGTGATGACCACAGTGTGTTTGTGCAATTAACTATTGGTAATAATAACAATACTTATAATAAAGCATAAACTAAAAACAACATATTTTGAGGGATTTTTCAAACAGAGGGACGAGCGAAAAATATTTTATATTAATAGAGCCAAATATTAGCTTGATTTTCATTACATTTCTCCATATGTACACAATGTATGGTTTATTTATTATTGTATACATTTTAAATGTACATGTGACAAATCATTTCATTCTTTCACTTTGATCCACAGACAATAACACACATTGTTCTTGCAGTTCATGGGAGACGGGGAGAGTGTCTCCATCCTTTGGCTCTGGTAACAGAAGAGAAAAGGCAATGAATGCTTTGAGCTAAAACATTGCTTTTTATATTATTTATTTATTTTCTGGCTTAAATGAACCGCTCTTTACTTGAGGTATTTGACCCATTCCTTCCTGCATGAAAATGAGCTCCAAGAAACCAGGAGTTCAATTAAATTCCATGTTTCCAGCATCTGAGCTCAGAGATTTACCTAAGCTTTCTCTCTCTCTCTCTCTCTCTATCTCTCTCAGCCACACCCTTCATTATATGTGCCAGCACAGGTGTGAAGAGACAAAAAGGTCAAAAGATAAAACCAAAGATGGATCAGTATGAGATTAGGCAAAGAACAATCTCAGAGAAAAGGTTGCGCTTACACATGAGAGAGTTTTAAAATTAATCTGCAAAGCTGAAAACAAGAGAAAAGACA
Organism: Aspiorhynchus laticeps; assembly: GCA_023376895.1. Classification (NCBI taxonomy): domain Eukaryota; kingdom Metazoa; phylum Chordata; class Actinopteri; order Cypriniformes; family Cyprinidae; genus Aspiorhynchus; species Aspiorhynchus laticeps. Next base: position 42,606,819 of record CM041793.1, read on the forward strand.
GAAATGAATCTGAACTTTGGTCACGTGTTGGGGAGTAACTGCAATATTTTTTTTTTAGTCCTATAACAGAAAACTAAAGTGCTGGTTTTGATGTTGTGTTGCACACAAAGCTTTGCAGGTGGGTAAAGTGAGACCTAAGTGAGACTTAATCAAACATGCTTTCTGAAACAGACTTCTGTGTTAGACTTTGGTTTGGACAGTATTCCAGTGATTTGGTTCATTCAAATGGCTCATTCGATTGAGCTGGTTCACTGGTTGATTCACCAATTGATATGAATTATTACTCACAAAGTTTCTACAAATCATTTTACTTGGCATATTGACTTAAACAGTTTGGGGTTAATAAGGTTTTGAAAGAGGTCTCGTATGCTCATCAAGGCTGTTATTATTTTTATTAATATTACAGCAATATTGTGAAATATTATTAAAATTTAAAATAACTCTTTCCTGTTTTAATTCATTTTAAAAAGTAATTTATTCCTTTGATGGTAAAGCTGAATTTTCAGCATCTTTACTCTAGTTTTCAGTGTCACATGATCCTTTAAATATCATTCTAATATGCTAACTTGCAGCTCAAGAAACAACATTTTTATTACTATCATCAATGTTGAAAACAGTTGTGCTGCTTAATATTTTTGTGGAAACCATGCAGGATAATTTTTTCAAGATTCTTTAATGAGTAGAAAGTTCAAAAGAACAATATAAATATTTTGTAATCTCATAAAAGCCTTTACTGTCACTTTTATCAATTTAATGCATCTTTACTGATTAAAAGTATTAATTTCTTATAAAAAAATATACATATAATAGGCTAATGCAATATACATCCGTTTCTAAATTTATTTAGAACCTTCTTTCACCACAAAGAACCTTTTGTGAAACAGAAAGCTTCTTCAGATATTAAAGATTCTTTATGGAACCATTTAGACAAAAAGGTTCTTCTATGGCATCGTGAAGCACCTTTATTTTTATGAATGGATATCGCAAATGTTTTTTTTCTGATTTCTTTTTTAACAAAACATCAAGTCTTTAAGACAGTACAGTTATAAAAACTAAACAAAGAGAAAAAAAGTATACACAAATACAAATCCCTTAAGAAAATTAACCATGGTTTTATTGTTGTAAAAGTGTAGTAACCATGTTTTTTTAAAAAAAACACAGTTTTACTTCAAATATCATGGTTAAACTATGGTTAGTGTAGCGAAAAAAAATGTTAATTTGTGGTTACCATGGTTTAACTATAGTAACCATGTTTTTTTTTTTGTAGTAAACCCATAGTCTCAGCCTCAGACGTCACGCCCACGGACTGTTGGCTAAACGTCTGATGCATATGGCACACAAAAGTGGAAACACTTCAGGAGTGTCGAAGTCGTCATCGGATTGGTTGAATTATACAGGATTTCCGGGAGACGCGAGTGTCGCGTTCTTTACATTTACATTTACATTTATGCATTTAGCAGACGCTTTTATCCAAAGCGACTTACATTGCATTCAAGTTACAGTTTTACATTTTTATCGACTCTTGCTTTCCCTGGGAATCGAACCCATGATTTTGGCGTTGCTAGCGCCATGCTCTACCATTTGAGCTACAGGAAAGCTCTTTAACGTTCCGCCTGGAAACAAAAATGCCGTGACGCCAAACCCCCTCACGAAAGAAGAAAGCCGTCGTGTTTACAAATGTGATGACGAGCGCTTATCAGGATCAACTAAACGCTGGATTTTCAAACGTATGTCAAATATTTAAAGTTCGTGGCATAGAATCTTTAAAATACATCCGAGAGTTTCACACACCGGTCTGTTATTGTGGTGACATTTCCACACCCCGAAACGTGACGCTGAACGAAACGAACTGTGATTGGTTGTTTGACATGTCGGTCAAACGGCCTCATGGGCGGGCCTTGGCCAATGAAAGCTACCATAGATTCCAGACCTTCAGCCGTCTGTCTGAAGGTCTGGCTACGCAAGACTAATAAAACCATGGCTAATTTTCATAAAGGATGAATAAAGAGAATAGTATGAATATAGGGATGTTGTTTTCACTGCTTTAGGATTAATAGAACTTTAAACAGTTTCCATATACTCATCTAGATCAACTATGAATAAAGAAAAGAGAGATTTAGAGTCAGTAAATTTTGTTTATGTATGTGATATTTAGCATAGCATGAAGCACAAATTAATTGTTATATTTATCTGTTTTCTCTTTCGAGTAGTCAAACAATCCAAAGAAAACATTTAAAACAGAAAGAAAAGTAATTTACAAAATGAGATAGGATGAACATTAAAAAAATCTGACCAATTTTCTTCTGTGTGTGTACACTGCCAAGCGAGTGAATGACATATTCCTCAAAAGAGTGACAAAAACAGCAACTTAACACTTCAGTGACTGACTATTATAATTACATCCAGAAGCTTTTTGTGAAATTTGGATTAACTCATAATCTGTTGCTTGCCCTCTTCATATTTTAGGACGGAACTATAGTTTCCAAAGTCAGACTTAGCCTAAGATTTTCAAGAATGTAGAATTTATAGGAACGTTATGACATGTCCCTACATATATCTAGTGTCTACTAAATTGTCCCTAGCAATCATTTTTATACAACAAATAAGTGACTGTTGTCTGCCGTTTTGTCCCCACCAATGCCAAAATCAAACCTACCCCTTGTAATTTATAGGCCTGGTTTCACAGACAGGATTTAGCCTAAACCAGGATTAGGCTATAGTTCAATTAAACATTTAAGTAATTTTTATAAACGTGCCTTAGAAAAAACATTACTGGTGTGCATTTTGAGACAAAATAAAGGCACTGATATATTTTAAGATCAGTCAGTGCAAGTTTCTTTTAGTTGAAACAGCTCAGACTTAGATTTTAGTCTGGGGTTAGGCGTAAGCCTTGTCTGTGAAACCGGGGGATAGTGTTGTTAACAACTTTTCTCGTGAGATAGGCCTACCATTTAAGCGCTTCCCCAAGACTGACATCCTCACGTGAGCTTGTGTATGAAATCATATTTCACAGGTGTTCTCTGACCTACAGCGCTTTCCTCTGAAGTCCGTTCTTCATTAAGCAGTCATCTCTCTCCCTTCACACATCTAGAATTATCCTCCGTGTGTGTCTGTGTGGGTGGCTGTTGTGGGGGATTTTGAAATGTGAGAAAATTAAACTAAACTTAGCGGCAGTAGGCTACATCAGACAGAACATTTACTCTGTATGTCTTTATTAACTTTATAGTTCGCCTGTGCATCAGCGTCTGCTCGTGCCCAAGGTGTCTTTCTGCATATTTACAGAAGGATTGTTCATGTTTCATTTGCTGAAATTCTCAGCATACCGCGTTAATGTGTACGTAAGGCTTGTGTTTGTTTCCCTTGATGTAACTAGACTAAAATGGATCTGGTCTGGTTCAGGATGAGTTGGGCAAAAACCGATGAAAAACAGTAAGTAAAAAAATCCAAAAGTACAATGTGGGTGTTTGTCCACCTCACAATGTGAGATGTAGTGCGCTGTGTAATAGGATAGTTTCACAGTCACAGAGATGGATTAAAGGGATAGTTCACCAAAAATTAATATGTGTGATTTGCATGATATGGCCTGATTTGCATGATTGTTTTCCTACAGCAGCAATAGCCACATTAGTATGCAAGTGGACGTAATCGTCTGTAAATGCATGAGACTTCCAATTCGTTAGTGCATCCTTATTCTTTATTATTATTGTTACTCTTCAACGCTAAAGTAAGCTTATGGGTGAGACTTCCTGTTCATTCGCCGCTATAAGGAAATAACGAGAAGAATAACAATGTGCATTAACCTAAACGGTAAAACTGTTTGCACCACAAGCCAGTGTGTTCATAATTAAGATAGTACATTAAAAATAACACAGTAAGACACACCAAACTGCAATATCAAGCAGCAAAACAATCTGTTTTGTACAGCTAAAAATAGCTGGATGCGATTGGCCCAGACCCATAAAACCTACAAATGGCCAGCCCGCTCTTACGGGGTACTATTTGCCCTACAAACCAGTGAATTTATGATTATGATATTATAGAAAAATAATATGAAAAACAAAACAAAAATAATTTGCAATATCATCATGCAGTATAACTGACTGTTCTTGTAAAACAACAACTATATTTTTTTTTTAAATAATAATAATAATAATAATTTGAAAGCTGGTGGAGAGGTTTCTCAGTGAATAATGACTTAAATTTTGGCCTGTTTCTCACAAAACATTACTATAAAGAAAAATACTGTACCAGTCATATATTTTGTATGGTGTTTTATGGATTGCTTGATGGTAATGTGGTTACTGTGTACATCAGTTGTATAGAAAATAGCAGCCTGGACATTTTGCAAAACATCTCCTTTTCTACATAAAAAGATTTGGAACAGCGTGTGGGTGAGTAAATGATCACAAATACTTTTATTAAAAACTATTATTCCTTTAAAGGCCAAAGCTAGGCATTTACAACTGTGTGTACTTGTGCATTACAAACTCTGTCTTTGTTTTGTTATTAAATATCTTTAGATATTGAGAGTGAGCTTATATATTAGAGAAGTATTATCTAAATTGTCTATCATCATAAACCTCCGCTTACACCAGGAGACTGCAGAAATATTGGGACAGGACCTACATTTACCTACCAAATTACTCTTTTGGTGTCCAGCTCACTACAGTTATTTTAGTCACATGATCCTCACAGATGGACGCTCTGAAAAATGGAACTATTTTCAGAAGGTCCAAATGCATTTTTTACACTGGCACAACAGTTCATTTCACACAATTTTTGATTAACCCATCGTTTTTAATGTCCAGATGTCTACATCAGTTTATCTGATCATTTTATTCAGACACAGGTCGTGTTTTGTATAGAGACCAAAGCAGTATACATTCAGACAAGAGTTATCTACTGTATATTATGAAGATAAAATATAACCTAAAAGTTAAACTTTATTCTCAGGACAATGTCTAATCGGGGCAAGTTGTCACATGCAATTTTTCCAAAATTTATTAAAGGCAATGTTTGTCGATTTGATAACCTTTTACATGTATACTGTTACAGAAATTGTGTTTCAGAATTGTTTTTTACTGTTTAAATGTAGCATTAAAGCCTATAATAGGCTGTTTAATTACGGGTTTCATTGAGATCTCTATACCCCATACAGTGTAACAACATTCCCCAGACATAGTGTTTAATGTGTGTTAAATTAACTGTTTCTTTTCCTCTCTCTAATCGTGTTAGAAATGTTCACTGATAAAAATGATCATATTTTACTGGCTCCTGTGGTGAACTAATATTTACCCATATGGCTGCTTGGCACATTCTCTCATGCGTAACATACGCGCGCGCGCACAAAGGTTCACACAGGAATAGTATCAAAGCGAGTTTTATTATGGGAAGTGGATTTTTATTGCAGTATTCATGTCATCGTTATATTTATAATTCTTGCTCAATTTCTATCAGCATGTATTATGCTGCCATAATTTGTTTCTCGTAATGCAACTTGATATATTAAAATAAAAAATAAATGTAATAAAAAAAGCATTTTTGCTATCGCCGATGGTTTTCACTGTCCATTAACATGATTAGGGGTTTCTGAGATTTGAAAAGCTCTTGGGTTTAAAAAGTGTTTGATGCACATTTTCAACATAAAATAATAGATTAGACCGGACTTAACGAGCAGCTGCTCTTTATGATTTACGTTAAAAATAGTCAATTTTCCCTCTTTTTCCTAGGTCACCTGTTGAGAAGGTGCAAATTGCATAAATTATTTCAAGCTGAGATCATAACACACACGCGCGCGCTCTCAACGTGTGTCTTTAGTGTGGAGTGTCTCCATTTGTGTGTGCGCTTTGGTGATGCGTTTTTTCTCAGGCTGGCACACACCGAAGTCTGCCAGCGGACGCTTGCGGTGGCATACCGTGACAGTGCAGCTTTACCGGAGCGGAGCCAATTTAGAGTCGAGCCCATCCATCCGTCCATCCACGCGTTACCGGGGAAACAGATGGGCACGTTCGCGCTCGGACCTGTTGTTCGTAGGATCATCAAGCTCAGCGTATCGGCAAAGCCACGGGAATAAGTGAGTTTCTCCTGGGTTGGATCACGTTTGGAGCATCAGTCGTGCGCTGCGCGTCTCCGCCGCTCATCAGATGATGCTGCTGAGTGTTCACGGGTCCTCCTCCGGTACCACCAGCATTACTCACGCACCGGCGGAGTGAGAACAGCTGAAGATGATCTTCAGATGAACAGGTCGGGGAAACTTTTTCTGGAGGATGTTCGGGGCAGTTTGGATATCTGATGTCCACAACGATGAGTTTGTTTAACCGCAGCGGAGAAGGAAATTTAACAGGTGCGTAATTGTCACTCGAGCATGAATCCCAGTGGCTTCTGGCGCCTTCTCCAGTTCAGAAGCTCTTTGAAGATCACGCGGGGAGCGCGCTAGTTGATGGCACTGCGCGCCGGGAGGGCTTTTCTGTGGTTCGGGCAGGTTTTGCTCAGAGTTTCGCGGCTGCAGGGCTTGTGGTCCCGGCGCTCCAGCAGTCTGCTGTGTCTCTCCACCAGCCAGGACCACGATCAAGGGACCTGTTACAACCGCAACCAGTGTCCGAAGACGCAGCAACAGCAGCAGCACTGCACCTATCCGCCCTTTCCAGACTGCTGCTGCGCCTTCCCGGGGGATAAGAGGGGACATGAACCCCTCAGCCGCCGGTTCCTGGTGGCCATGAAGAGGCAGAACGTGCGGACGCTGTCCCTGATCGTCTGCACGTTCACCTATCTGCTGGTCGGGGCCGCGGTGTTTGACGCGCTCGAGTCGGACTTCGAGATGCGGGATAAGGAGCAGCTGGAGGCTGAGGAGAAGCGCCTCCAGGGCAAGTACAACATCAGTGAGGATGACTATAAAAAGCTGGAGTCCATCATCATGGAGGCCGAGCCGCACAGAGCAGGAGTCCAGTGGAAATTTGCAGGGTCCTTTTACTTTGCCATCACTGTCATAACCACTATAGGTGAGTTTCGGCTGCTTCTCCGCGTGTCTCTCACGCGAGGTGGCGAAAAGAGTCTCGTTTGGATATAATCGTGTGGTTTATTAGAGAGCTTTTTGCACTTCGCATGGTGTGATGATGGACGTCGCGTGTTGTACCTGGTTAATCATTTCAGCGGGAGGAAAAGTCCAGACTGGGGTCTGTCTGGCGAGATGAAAGGACGTTATTAGTGCAGAACTCTGAATGCGCAGAAAATCACTGTTATTATCACACCACAGGTGTGTCATTTGTTGCGTAATTTCAGAAATCACAAAAAAATACATAAATAACTAGTCAAGCAAGTAGTTTATAAGTTCTAAAACGATTATTTGTAGCTACATTTCTAACCTAAGTGTTGAAATCGTCACTTTATGTATTGCGTAACATGAGCTGTTTGACAAAATTGCAGTTGACATTATATATATTAAAATAGCTTGAAATGACATTAAACTGTACTTTAATGTCTTTTTGAGTTTGTTAATGTGTTTTCATATTGAGATTTTAATGTGCACGAGCTGCTGAAGCATTGCATAATGTTCTTTAAAGAGATATGGGAACACTAATTACTTTAATTATTTTTTATTAAGATATAAAACATTTGTCAATATGGCATGATTATCTACATTCACAGGCAGCATATGTAATAGTGTGGACTGTAGTGAAGTTTGTAGTTTAGCTTTGTGCCGTGGTGCTGAAAGAACAGCTCACCGAAACAAGAGTCAACGTGAACGAGCACTGCACGACATAAAACATTCATAATGCGTCTTTATGATCAGGCATCATGACAGTTCATATGAGGACATGAGACGTGCTGGAGAGGCTCAGTAATCTCTCTCGCACAAACACACGCGCTGAGGTCAAATGAAGGCCAGAGTTTTGAGTCTTGCAGTATTGTATCACTGATTGAGTTCATTTCTCAATGCATCACCATTCAGTGTCATTAATGGATCAGTAGAAGCGCTGTAAAATCAATCCTGATGCAACAGGTGCAGGCTGCAGCTACAGCTGGGTCGCCCCTCACTGATATTGCAGCACTGTATTGATATTCCTCAGACATTCTGGTGCTTTGTCTTAAATATTAAACTTGTGCAATTAATGCACAGTGTTCAGTCTCCATTCAGATTTTGAATTGTAGATTCATTTTTGACTTGCATTATTCACCATCTAAATCTAGATGTATTTGCATATTGATTGGTCTTTTCTTTATTGCGTCTATTGAAGCATCTATAGCCTCTGCAAAGATGATTCTGAGTGTCATGACGACAACAAAGCAGCATTTCATTTAGAACCAAAGACTATAACTGAAACACGTCTAAAACTTCAGCACTATTTCTGTGCTGCTTTGCAAGAATAACATTTCCTTCAAGATATAGGCCTAGCTTTTGAATGGCTAACGTTCCTCTTTTTGAATACACTCTAATTTTACTGCTGCTTCATTTCTGTAATGCAGCACATTTCAAACTCTTTTCTGTTCAAAGAAAAGTGTAAACTAGACTTATATATGTGCTCTGGTCAGCAATATAAATTTTAATCTGACGATTTACGCAATGGAAAGAAAGCAGGGCATAAATGAAGAGGGTTTTGATTACTTGTTTTATTCACCTTTTTGAAATTATAAAATTTTCTGTCATTTTATCAAACAGGATGGAGTGAGAAATCAGAATTCCACAAATTCATCACTATTTCATGATGATGTCACTTCCCATTTCCTGGAGGATGATGTCATCAGGCATTTGCTGGTTTGAGGGCTTGACGTACTGTAGTTGGGAAGTAATACTGAGGACACAGGGGGAAACACTAAACGAGTTACCAATTAAAGCAATATTCTGAAGCAATATGATTTAATTGAAAAATGAAGAAAAAAACGGAAATATTTCTTTATAAATAGTAAATTTATCATGTTAAAATTAGTGCAGCACAAAATAATAACAAGGTCATAAATGGCAACAAAAATACCTCATAGTGAATTCCTTTATTTTTACTTTATTATTGTTATATTTATTTCCTTTAATTTACTTTTTAACATTTGATATATTTCATAACAGTTTGTATTGATTTGTGCATGCCTGTATTTATTTTGCATTCGTTTTACTTTTATTTACCTTTTAACATTTGATATGTTTCATAACATTTTATTTTTATATTTATTTTTACATGAAAAAAATGACATCAAACGTGAAATGATTCGAAATTCGTGTTTGCTGTGAAATTGTAGACAGAAGTTAATAAAAATGAAACTAATATGATTTCCATCTTTAAAAAAAGTGAGTGAAAAAGTGAGTGAAAAAGCGATTCAATATTTTGAATCATATTTCATGTGCACATGTAAATGTTCTGCACCAGCTCAGCAGTGCACGTTGCGTGTCCACACAACAGGTCTACTGTACAGAATGTACATGAATGTTGGTACTTAGTGTGTTGACGGTGTTTTAGTGGTGTGTGAACAGCAGCTCTTGTGTATAATGAATAAGCATCCCGTTCTGTAAAAGGACACTAATGCACAGCGTGTGTTCTGCTGTGTGCGTTTGTATACAGTATGATCACGAGAAACACACACACACGCATATGCAGGTGAACACACAATGTTGTGGACTGAATAAACTGTCTGTTGCTTTGTGCTTGTTATTGCTGGTCATTTGTCGATTATTTGCAGATCTTTTGAATATTGCTATTGGTTTTGATTACATTTTTTACTAATGCATCGCTGATGTGCTCATGTGGCTTCATAAAGCTTTCTTTCCTGCATTACCATTGTATTTCAGTGCTGTTTGGCCATATACTATGGTGACAATACCATGGTAGATTTGTTTTTATTTGTTTTGGCACAACAATGCTTTTTGATTATATGGATATGCTAATCATTCAGTGCTTTGGTTTATTTCAAAGTAGCATGGTTTTACCAGTATTGGATGATTTAAAATCAATGCTTAATATAATCTTTCTTTCTTTCTTTCTGGTGATTTTGATGATTTTTTTTTTTTTTGGATGATGGTGCAAAAGCTAGACATCATCATTATCTCATCTGTGTGTATCATCACATTGTTGAGAAGGAAAAAACTGTGTGTGTGTGAAGCCACACCTCAGCAGGACAGCGACAATACTGCAGTGCACTGCATGTGTGTGTGTGTGTGTGTGTGTGTGTGTGTGTTTACACTACTGCAGTATTGCTCAAAGCATCCTAGATCTGATGATGATTATATTAGTAGTTCAGTTTGAAATGCAAACTTAACTTTCCGTACCACCTGTTATGTATTTGAGATGAATTCTGGTTTTGTAATTGAAATAAATATGGATAAATAAATATGTTTTTAATTCCAAATACAGTAGGACTAGTAAAACAATTTATTAGATTAGTACAGTTATGAATTGCTCTAATAGCCTGAATAGTGAGCACACAGTGTTGTGGACTGAATAAACTGTCTGTTGCTTTGTGCTTTTAATTGCTGGTCATTTGCAGATCATTTGAATATAGCTATTGGTCTTGATTACATTTTTTACTACTGCATCACTGATGTGCTCATGTGGCTTCATGCAGCTTTCTTTCCTGCTTTACCATTGTATTTCTGTGCTGTTTTTTTAAATTCCATATACAGTAAAACTGATAAAACAATTTATTAGATTAGTACAGTTAGGAATTGCTTTTATAGCCTGAATAGGTTTGTTTGGTTTAACTAAGATTGAGATTGTTTTTATGTGGATCACACTTCAATCAGACTTCTCCCTTCATGATGTAAAACTGTACCCTATTTCTACACTCTCAGAAAAAGGTACAAAAGCTGTCACTAAGGTGGTATCTTTTCAAAAGGCATAAATACATTGTACATTGGAGGTACTTATATGCACCCTTTAGGGGTAAATAAGGTACAAAAGTGTACCTTTTGAAAAGTTACTGCCCCAGTGACAGCTTTTGTACCTTTTTTCTGAGAGTGCATTAAACACAGTTTTCTGATTTCATCCATTCAATTCCTGATGAATAAAATCAAATTTTCTTTCAGAATATCCTCAGTAAATCAGATTATGGAAGTAAAATGGGTTAATTTTTTTCTTCTTTTTTTTTTTTTTTTACTTCACTTTTTTTTCTGAAAGTTTAGCGCAAACCATCTTATAAATTATATTTGGAAGTGTCAAGAAGCATCAGCATATATTCAATGACAAATCATGCATGTTTAAAGCTAATTCTTCCTGAGTTGTTTCTCTTTTTTGACCTCTATAACAAGTTTTTGATTGTGGTTTATTTAGCGCAGTGCTTTATTTGAGAATAATTCTGCCTAAATTGCTTTTTAAATCCTAAACAATCAGTAATTCGGTGGGTGAGATGTCAGGGTCAGGGCTTAGATGAATGCTGTATAATTTTATTATTCAGTTCAGTACAATGAATTGAATTGAGCTGGCACATTCAGTCCATCACTGCTGAATGCAATTGTGGTCTGTATTTGAATTGATCTCTTGAGTTTGGATTTTGAAATGGAACTGGCTCGATCCTCAAGTGACCAGGTGGCTCAGCTTGGCACGTAAACACATACATTAGCAATGTAAAGTTTCAGCATGAACGCAATTCGCCTCTTTCCATTCTGATAGAACATTCGAGCAAACACTCAAGCTGTGAGACAAGAATGGGCTGTATTTAAATCTTTTAATATAATATTAATTTCTTACATGTTATTTTTAGGAATGCAGTTGATATTCAAATGAAATTCTCTTCAAAACAAGCACAAAACTAAATCTAATGTCATTTGCTTCAAACTGCATTAGTTTGTGTTGTTACTTGTCCATTGAGAAGTTCAAGCGAGTGACTCAGTTTAGAGGTTTAGTATGTTTGTGGATCACAGTATTTGATGGAAACCCAAACAAATGGGTCCAAAAGTCATATTCTTTTACATTTTAACCTGTGATGTATTTCACAAAATATTATAATTTTTTTATATTTATATTTATTTACATTTTAACATTTCATAATCAATTTATTATATTTATTTTGGTTACACTTTACTTGAAGGGGTGTGCATAAGACTAACATGACAACTTCATAATCATGACATGACATGTTTTTTATGCATGTTTATGACAACTGTCATTAAGTGTCATTCGCTCAGTTATGTCATTTTTAATGCAAAGATGACATTATTTGACCTAACCCTACCCCTAACCCTAGCCCATAACAAAGACTTCTCAAACAATGTCATCTTTGCATTAAACATTACATAACTGAGCGAATGACACTTAATGACAGTTGTCATAAACATGCATAAAACCTCCTTCATATTCATGACATGTGTCATGTCATGATTATGAAGGTGTCATGTCAGTCTTATGCACACCCCTTCAAGTAAAGTGTTACCTATATTTTTATGTTTATTTTATTTACTTTTTAACATATGATGTTTCATAATATATTATTTTGTTTATTTACTTTTTAACATTTGACATACATTTTATTGATTTTATTTTATTTACTTTTAACCTGTGATATATTATATTTTTTTATATTTATTTATTTTACATTTATTTTTATGTTTTTATACTTTTTAACATTTTAAATATTTAATAATATTCTATTATAAGCTTCACCCTGATCCTTGTGCATTCACAGCTATTTGTTTGATTTTATAATTAATAGTTATAATTTTTTCAGATTGTCAGTTTATTGATTTAACTGTAGTATTAGTAAGTATTAGTAACTGTAGTATTAGACTTTTATATTAATATTAATAAGCATAGGGTTAGGTTATAAGTAACAGATATAATTGCTAAGAGTGACAGTTTATTTAAGTTTATTAATTTGCCTGAAATATTAAACTTTCCTATTAATGTTAGTAAATAAGTGATGGGTGCTTTTATAGGGTTAGGAAAAATATATAGATATAATATATAAAAACATATATAGAAAAATAAAAGTATAAAAAAACAAATTTAGGGTGCAAATATTACCCCTTTTTATATTACTCAAAATATTACCCAAAAGTAATATTTATCTTTAGAAAAATCATTACCTGAAATAATGCATTCATAAGCAACAGTTCACACACTTGTTGATTTTTAACTGTCTGTTTGTCTATCTATCCATCTATGATCCTTTGCATTTCTTAAGCTCTCTGAGCACAGTTTGAGTGACAGCATGTTTTTAATAATTTACAGATGTATTAGTTTTGATGCGTAGAGGAGGCCGTGGATGTGCGGTTGTGTGTGTATGCATGTGGGGGGTGGAAATGTCAGAGTAGCCTGGAGCCTTGGTTTCCGTGGAGACACTGTGTGTCTTGGTCATGTGTGCGGCGCTAACTCAGCGTCGAGCAGATTGCGCAGGGAGCTGGTTCCACTTGCCGTGATTAATTGCTCGGAATGTTTCCACCTTTCCGCAGAGGCTGAGTGCGTCTGAGTTTGTCCATGCAGCATGTGCTGTTCCGTACAGAGGCGGCCCTCCGCTGGCCATCACGCTTTACCTACGATACACTGCTCCGGGGCAGTTTGAAGAGCTGGAAAGAGTCGACCTCGGGGCAGTGGAAAAGATACTTCTGTTTGTTTGCAATCTGAATTTATAGAAACTAAAGCTGTTTGAACTACAAGCAAATACTTTCTGAAATGTTAAAATAATTATTAGTTATTTTGCTTTGTTGGCAGCGGTGTGAAGGAAAAATGCAGACAGGCACATTTCCAGCCCAACCAGTGGCAGCAGCACAGTAAACTGTCCTTGGACAGTAAGCTGTAACAAGGTCAGAAATTAACCAGGGCTCTGGGCAAAAATACCAGCAAAAGCAACAAAAAATGCCTTATACTCTATTTCATTCATTCATTCATTCATTCATTCATTCGTTAATTTATTTATTTATTTAATTATTATATTTATTTTTTACCTTTTAACATTTGATGTATTTCAGAACAGTTTATGTTGATTTAAGTTGATTTTGATTGATTTACTTATTTTACTTATTTTTTATTAACTTTTTAACATTTAATATGCCATATTCTATATATTTTTTATATTCATTTATTTATTTTAATATTTATTTTTATTATTGTTTATGCTTTTTATTATTTAATATAGGCCTGCTTCATAATATTAAGTGTCAGCCCGATCCTTTACATTACTTATTTATATGTCATTTGCACAACCTATTTGATTTTATAAGTAACTGTTATAAATGTCAGATGTTGTCCAATGTTCAGATGGGCAATTTACTTACTTGAGTTAATTGAAGTATTAGAAATAAGTATAAATAAATAAGTCACATACTGTGTGTGTGTGTGTTTTTGTGACATATGAGGACACAAATTTGTATAATGACATGGGTATGACATATATTACAAGGAGAAGGTGATTTATGAGGACATTTCCCCATGTCCCCATATTTCAAAAGGCTTATAAATCATACAGAATGAGGTTTTTTTTGAGACAGTAAAAATGCACAAAGTTTCCTGTGAGGGTTAGGTTTAGGTGTAGGGTTGGTGTAGGGCAATAGAAAATATGGTTTGTATAGTATAAAAAATATTACGCCTATGGAATGTCCGTACAGGACATTTTGTTTCACAAAAACAAAAATGTGTGTGTGTGCGGGTGCGTGTGTGTGTGTTTTTTATAGGATTAGAAAAATATCCCATACTAAAGGTATGAAAAATGCTCTGAAAACCAAATCTAAGGGGCAATTAAGACTAAAGGTCATTGCACACTAAGTCTGAAATTTTCGCATGCGTTTTTTCGTATTCGTTATCCTAAAAATTTGTCACGGACAGAAACCTTGCACACTGAGTCCGATGCGTATTAATTAATCCGTCGCGAAAAAATGTACAAAACAGCACCAAATGGAGTCTTCAAGCAGTGAGGATTATTTTGTTGTTCTCTCGCTTCTTAAAAAGAGAAGAAGAAAGGAAATATTGGGCCCATCCAATCCTGAGATATAGAGAGGATGGAGAGTTCCCCTTCTTATTAAGGAGCAGCGGGATTATCACGGGTGATTCAAAGTTTACTTCAGGATGTCAGTGGCTCAGTTTGATGCTTTGGTAGTGATACTAGAGCCACATATTAAAAAGTAGACCACCAATTTCTGTGAACTCAGTGTGCAAGGATCTATATACAGTGCTTTGTGCTGCGAGATGAAGTGGATGAACTTGACAATCGCCATTCTGGATTTTGGCGTTCGCTTGTACGGTGGCTCTGAATTGTCAAAACACCTCTCAAAATGCTTGCTACGGATGCGAAAAATGCAGAAAATCGTTTTTGCATAAAATGCATAATTTTTTATGATGGACGAAAGTTTCGGAGGCAGCGTGTAAACGTGATTGAGGTCATATTTATTTTTCAACGTGTGAAAATTTCAGACGAAAATTTCGGACCCAGTGTGCAATGACCTTAAGTCTTGTGTCCACTTAACTGCTTAGAGCAAATCAGTTAGGGCGAACGCTACATCACCTAATTAATATTTCTGATGATAAGAGGTATAATATGTCCTCCTACACTTTTCAGATCAATCTTATGCTCCTGATTGTTGTATATCGTCGTACTATCATGAGTTTGGAGTGGGATCTGTTCGACAGGCCAGTGTTTGAGAAACCTGTTTGAGAACAGTCATGATTCCTTTTGGTGACGTCAGTGGCACAGAAACAATACGTTTCACGTTCCCAAACTGTTCAAGGCTCCATCTGGCTGTGCAAAAACACAAGAACGTGCCGTGTGTGATCGGCTCCTCGAGCAGCAGAACAGCTGATGTCATTCATTCTAGAGTTCTAGATCTGTAGAGCATGTGGAAAATGTAGCAATTAACATTCCCGTCATTAGCGTTCTCGTTCCATAAAGCACAAATGCTTGATTGCACAAAATGTAGAGTTTGTAGCGAGCGTCAGCATCTTGGATCAACAGCAGTGGCTTTCATCAGTGTGTTACTGTGGAAGCATTAGACCGCTCACACTCCTTCTCTCTGCTGCTATTTTTAGCTCCAGCTCTACAAGCCCACAGTCACACTCGGTTGCTTATCCAATAAAGCTAAATCGATTTTCCACTAATTTCCAACATGCTCTGCGTATCTATAAATCATATAGACTATATCATCTGATGGAAGATCCTTATAGCAACCAAAATAAGAGATAATCGACACGATAAAGGCATCTATCTATCTATCTATCTATCTATCTATCTATCTATCTATCTGTCTATCTGTCTGTCTGTCTGTCTGTTAGTAATACTATTTATTTATTTATTTCTGCATGATGTGTACCATGGAAATACTTTTGATTGATTGATTGAATGATTGATTGATTGATTGATTTAATTTAATTTCATTTCATTTCATTTCATTTCAATTTAATTTATGTATTTAGACATGTACCATGGTAATACTATTTATTTATTTAGTTATTCATCCATGCATGATGTGTACCATGGAAATACTATTGATTGATTTATTTTATTTTAGTTTGTCATGTACCATGGTAATACTATTTATTTAGGCATGATGGCATATTATAGTACTGTGTCAGTATCACGGCTATGGTAATACTATGGTACTTAGATATATGCCATGGTACTAAAATTTATTTATATGGTGGTTTTTCCAGTTATATCATGGTACCATCATGGTACATGTCCAAAAATGGTACTGCTATGATACTTTTTGTACTGTTTTTTTTTCTTCCCCTGTATATGAATACCATGGTTTTTATGTTTATTGTAGTTTTTTGGGGGGTGTGGTATCATAGCAATACCATCATCTATCTTTCTTTCTTTCTTTCTCTCTCTCTCTCTCTCTCTCTCTCTCTCTCTATGCACCACTTGTAGCACTGCTCTGAGCACAGTGCCTTTTTTTTTACCTTGTCTTTTTTTCGACCTTGTGTCTTTTTTTCATCCAGTCACTTGGATCATCTTCCCATTCACGGAGAACAGCGGAGATGGAAATCCAGCTCAGTTAGTTTTCTAGATGAATTTCAAACAGTATTATGCTGTTTTTTTTCACAATACCTTCTCCATTGTGTAATAGTAGCTGCATGGCACTCTGCCATTTTTATGAGTGATCTGTTTTTCAATTAAGTTCAGCCGGCTTGCCGTTGAGGTCTCTCTTTGCTGACTAAACATGTGGTTACAACGCTTTCGTCGAGGGGAAATGGATGGCACTCTTAAAAGGGTGTTTTTATATTGTAGTACATTTTTATTGATGGGGGTTTTAACAGGTCAGAGTTATATGCTGAGCGCTGTTGTTTTCACACAGCAATCCGGACAGGTGCTGCACTTCACTGACGGGTCAAGCTAATGAATGAATAAGAAAAAAATTGCAAAAATATAAGTTGATTTAGATGCGTGCTGTGTGCACTCTCTTAACAAATTAAAATAGGCCACAGATATACTTCATATCAACCTTACAGTGTAACAACTGAACCTTTGGGAGAACTGATTCAGCACAATTTGGCTGTTTAAATCTTGGCTGTTGAAAAAATATGTAAATAAATGTAAAATATTTGAATTACATATTTAAAATAGTATATTAAAATAAATATTAATATAATTTAATAATTTAATAAAAAAAACTATTTAATTATATTGGAAATACTTTTAAATAATTTTTAATAGTTAAAAGACATATTAAGCTCCATTGACTGTCTGGAATCAGGGGCGTGTCTAGAGGGGGGGCACGGGGGGGCACCGGCCCCCCTCAAAAAATGCTTGGCCCCCCTTGTGCCCCCCCAACAGCGCAGACTGATCATAGTATAACATCTGCGGTGCAGGAGCAGTCTGGGTGCATTTAAAATCTCACGCGCTGCCGCTGATGTCATACATTAATCGGCAGCGTAGCGCCGCTTGAAGTAGAACATATGAGTAGAACACACCCACTCACTGTCTGGTTCGCTGCCAATCAGTTCCCGGATACGATGCCATTGGATTAGAGTGCTGTCAGTTTCACAGCTCAAAAAGTAGAAGTGCGATTTCGCAGGCTGCAGAGTGCAGACCACGTCTCTGTTCATTGTAAGTATTAAATTATAATTATAGGCCTGTTGAAAAGCTGAAAATGTATGTCGAAAGCTCCTTAGAGATTGTGGTTATTTATGTTGCCGCGATGCACCAACGCTGCTTAAATAGGAATCGTTATGTTACGTTTCTTCCTGTTGTTTCAAAGATTAAAGACACAATCACTTTCCCAAATAGTCTGCAGTAACGTGGTAAACGCTCAAATGTGGGGTTTTAATAATGTTAGCGTTCTGAGTCTGACGCTTGGAATTTTAAGATGTAGAATAGTAAACACCTGTTTGTATTGAATAAACAAACGTTTTTACTTGCAGTCTTATATTTTTTTATTTTCGTTTGCAATGTCCAAGAACAGCTTCACATTAAATGATTTAGTCTTTAATCAGATGATAATATGGCTATTACATATACTATTTTTGTAATATTGATGATTAAGATCTATCTATCTATCTATCTATCTGTCTGTCTGTCTGTCTGTCTGTTAGTAATACTATTTATTTATTTATTTCTGCATGATGTGTACCATGGAAATACTTTTGATTGATTGATTGAATGATTGATTGATTGATTGATTGATTGATTGATTGATTGATTGATTGATTTAATTTAATTTCATTTCATTTCAAGAACAGCTTCACATTAAATGATTTAGTCTTTAATCAGATGATAATATGGCTATTACATATACTATTTTTGTAATATTGATGATTAAGTTCGTTTTTTTTAGACAGAATTTTGGGTAAAAAAAAATTAAAAGGGGACAAAGTAAGGCACAGCAGCAATACATTCAAGGTTTCTTCAAGAAGAAACCATGTCAAAGACAGGTAGATGTAGTACACTTAGTGCATGTCAGAGCCAATTCATCAGGCAGGGGCAAGTAGGCCAGCAAATTAGCAGCCCTGAACCTGGCAGCACAGGTCAGAGCTGGCCAGAGAGGGCCAGTGAGGACTACACCAGCAGCCATCTATCTGCAGCAACAGAACATGAGCAATTTTTTACAAAAAGTTCACAAGACACACACACATTGTCTGTTTGGACAATGAAAGAAGTTGAGAACAAGTATTGTCTGTTCAGTGGTTTTTATTTATAAAAAGAGAGATGAGTTGTCCAGGCGCTTGTGCAGTGCCCATTTTATGTCATCCCACTTGTGTTGGGGCACATGACTTTTCCCATGGGCCCCCCCTGACTGGATCTTGCCCCCCCTGTGCCACCCCATTAAAAAAATCCTAGAATCGCCCCTGTCTGGAATGCTGCTGATTACTAGGGGAAAAAATGAATGTCAAATGCTCAAAACACTTCCATGCACTGAAAGTGCATTTTATTTTTCAAAATAATTTAAACAAATGTATATAAAAAATCTATGTATATTATAAATAAATGTAAATTAAATTCATTTAAATATTTTTAACTAAAATGTATTCTATAGGAAATAATAAATGCTAAATGTCCACTGTAAGTTAATTTCATTTTATTAACATATTAAAAACAATCCATTTTATTAACATATTAAAATAATATTAAAAAAATATTAATATAATTAAAATATTTTGAAAAATCCATTTAATTTTTATAAGAAATACTTTAAATTCAATTAATTTAAATATTTTAAGTAAAATATAGAAATGGTTAAAAGAACACACTAAGCTCCATTGTCAGCGTCTGTAATGCTGTTGATTTCCGTTGTTTTGTTGGTGATGCCGGGACACACATCAGCATGAATAAAACATTTAGTTCTGACCAGTGTTGGATTCTGACATTGTTTGAAGATTCTCATGGGAGCAGGTCAGCATGTAACTGTGCTGTACGTCTGTGTGTGCAGATCCTCTCTCTAACACATGCATGTTCACGAGGGGGAAAAAAGGCGATACGCAGTGATATGTAGATTATATGTGTGAATGAGCAAAATCGGCTCAGGTCTGTGAAAACTGGCATTATCTTATTCATAGAGTTGCAAATCAGGTGAGCATGGAGGAGATGTTTAAATCTGCAGAGATTGAGAGAAAGAGCTGTGCGTGTGTTTCATAGAGAAAGCATATCATCTCTCACTGGAAATCTCAGCGTAAACACAAACCGCTGTTTGATTGACAGCTCTCAATGGCCCTTGACTTTGGTTTTAATATTTCTCTATTTCTTTCACTCTCATTTTTATTGCATAAGAACGAAAAGGTTGAAGATGTCAACACACACACACACACACACACAAACACACTCACTTCTGTCTGCTGCTATGATTTTATACTTATGACCGAGAGAAAATAATATTTTTTGTTAAAGGGATAGTTCACCCAAAAATTTAATTTCTGTCATAATTTTCTCAGCCTCTTCTTGTTCCAAACCTGTTTGAGTTTCTTTCTTCTGTTAAACACAAAAGAAGATATTTTGAAGAATGCTGATAACAGTTTAGCCAAACAGTTGACGGTAGCCATGGATGTGCATAGTATTTGTTCCATACTATGGAAATCAATGGAATGGTTGGTAACTTATTGGTTACCAACATTCTTCAAATATATTATTTTGTGCTCAACAGAAGAAAGAAATTTATACAAGTTTGGAACAACTTGAGGGTGAGTAAATTATGACAGAAATTTCATTTTTGGATGAACTGTCCATTTAATACCAAGTATTATAACCATGTTTTTGGATGCTTATCACATTCTTTATGGACACATATGGTGGGATGTGGCATGACAATCTCGTAGTTTTTGGGGAGATTTACAATAGTAACAACATGTATTTTGGGGCATTTACCAAGATATCCTCATTTTTTTAACCATATGAAAACATATTTGTATGCATATTGGACTTGTTTTATATGGTATTACAAACCCGATTCCAAAAAAGTTGGGACACTGTACAAATTGTGAATAAAAAAGGAATACAATAATTTACAAATCTCATAAACTTATATTTTATTCACAATAGAATATAGATAACATATCAAATGCTGAAAGTGAGACATTTTGAAATGTCATGCCAAATATTGGCTCATTTTGGATTTCATGAGAGCTACACATTCCAAAAAAGTTGGGACAGGTAGCAATAAGAGGCCGTAAAAGTTAAATGTACATATAAGGAACAGCTGGAGGACCAATTTGCAACTTATTAGGTCAATTGGCAACATGATTGGGTATAAAAATAGCCTCTCAGAGTGGCAGTGTCTCTCAGAAGTCAAGATGGGAAGAGGATCACCAATTCCCCCAATGCTGCGGCGAAAAATAGTGGAGCAATATCAGAAAGGAGTTTCTCAGAGAAAAATTGCAAAGAGTTTGAAGTTATCATACAGTGCATAATATCATCCAAAGATTCAGAGAATCTGGAACAATCTCTGTGCGTAAGGGTCAAGGCCGGAAAACCATACTGGATGCCCGTGATCTTCGGGCCCTTAGACGGCACTGCATCACATACAGGAATGCTACTGTAATGGAAATCACAACATGGGCTCAGGAATACTTCCAGAAAACATTGTCGGTGAACACAATCCACCATGCCATTCGCCGTTGCCGGCTAAAACTCTATAGGTCAAAAAAGAAGCCATATCTAAACATGATCCAGAAGCGCAGGCGTTTTCTCTGGGCCAAGGCTCATTTGAAATGGACTGTGGCAAAGTGGAAAACTGTTCTGTGGTCAGACGAATCAAAATTTGAAGTTCTTTTTGGAAAACTGGGACGCCATGTCATCCGGACTAAAGAGGACAAGGACAACCCAAGTTGTTATCAGCGCTCAGTTCAGAAGCCTGCATCTCTGATGGTATGGGGTTGCATGAGTGCGTGTGGCATGGGCAGCTTACACATCTGGAAAGGCACCATCAATGCTGAAAGGTATATCCAAGTTCTAGAACAACATATGCTCCCATCCAGACGTCGTCTCTTTCAGGGAAGACCTTGCATTTTCCAACATGACAATGCCAGACCACATACTGCATCAATTACAACATCATGGCTGCGTAGAAGAAGGATCCAGGTACTGAAATGGCCAGCCTGCAGTCCAGATCTTTCACCCATAGAAAACATTTGTCGCATCATACAGAGGAAGATGCGACAAAGAAGACCTAAGACAGTTGAGCAACTAGAGGCCTGTATTAGACAAGAATGGGACAACATTCCTATTCCTAAACTTGAGCAACTTGTCTCCTCAGTCCCCAGACGTTTGCAGACTGTTATAAAAAGAAGAGGGGATGCCACACAGTGGTAAACATGGCCTTGTCCCAACTTTTTTGAGATGTGTTGATGCCATGAAATTTAAAATCAACTTATTTTTCCCGTAAAATGATACATTTTCTCAGTTTAAACATTTGATATGTCATCTATGTTGTATTCTGAATAAAATATTGAAATTTGAAACTTCCACATCATTGCATTCTGTTTTACAGTGTCCCAACTTTTTTGGAATCGGGTTTGTACATCGGTAATGCACTTTATTTTACGGTACGTGTACTTATATGTATTTACACTCTACTTACAGTGTACTTACGTAAGAAAGTACTGGTAATATAAGGTAACTACATGGGGTAGGGTTAGGTTTAGGGGTAGGTTTAGTACTTAGTTATTACCTAGTTATTGTAATTACTATAATAAGTACATAGTATGTACAAGAGGAACAGGACTGTAAAATAAAGTGCTACCGTT
This sequence comes from Aspiorhynchus laticeps, assembly GCA_023376895.1. Lineage (NCBI taxonomy): Eukaryota > Metazoa > Chordata > Actinopteri > Cypriniformes > Cyprinidae > Aspiorhynchus > Aspiorhynchus laticeps. Next base: position 42,629,399 of record CM041793.1, read on the forward strand.
ACATGCCCCACCCCATGGGATTACACTTACAAAAAAGTACCAAAAATACTGTGGTAGTACCATGGTACTTTTTTGTAAGTGTAATCCTGTAGTGTTTTCTGGAACATGCTCCATGGTAATACTGTGGTTTTTGGATGTGTAGGCATTTTGGGGTATTTGCCATATAGTAACTCCATGTATTTAGGCGTTTATCATGGTAATAATATATTTTTAGGCATTTCATATGGTTGTACAATATTTTATGAACATTTTACCATGTTAACATGTTATGTTTTTGGACATAAACTGTGGCAATTCCAAGGTACCATATTGATATCTCATTCAAATACCATGGTATTTCATAGTGTAGTGCAAATGTATAGAGTATATATTAACTTTATTTATTACTATTTATCCCCATAATGTCTCCAAAAGTAGGCTAGATTTTGTCTTATTTAATTTACTTCTGGGGACAATTATAGTTATGTCAACGCATACAAACACATACATTTATGTACGCACATGTCTACTACTCTTCACTTCTGGCATGCTCATTCTCTCATAGGTGGGAAAAGAAGGTATTTAAAGCTCATTAGCTGTGTGTGTATGTGTACTGTATGTGTGTTTGTGTTTATGTCTGCATATTTGTGTGTTTGTGCAGTTGGACTTAATCTGCTAAGTGGGAGGAAGATTTTAGAGGCGGTGTTGAGATTCATTTAGATAATGACACATTATCTTCTTCTATCTTTACCTTACGCTCTGCATGGGGACGACACAAACAAGAATGCAGAATGTCTTCCATCCTTTTAAAGCATATCTGTCGTCATATCATAACGATTTGTTCGCTGCATCTTTGATCGATGCAAATAACTTCAAATGCATTCAGAAGGATCAGAATGCATGTCAGATCACTTTGCAGGATTAAAAAGATTATTATAATGAGCTGTTCTTGTGATAAAACACCACATTTAATAAAAAAAGAAGGCTTGGAATTCATTTACTGTACATTGTTGAGTATAATCAATTTTGGAGTTGAATCGGTACAAGCTGAGAATGAATTAAACCATAGATTTAATTATAGGCCATTTTCATAAAGGCTGCAATTTATTTCAAGTGATGAATGGCGGAAAATATGAAATATATACATAATTTCTACATTCACTTACAAGAAATGAGGGGCTGAGTGCTCAATTTGGTCACCGACTTAATTCTGAAAGACATCTGGGGAAAAGGGCAGCTTCGTGTGAGATGAATTAAACAAATCCGTTTCTTCACAGCGTGGGGCTTTTGAGGCGCAAAGTTTGACGGCTTTCACTGTGGCCCCATAAAGTATTTGGGCACTTACATTTAGAAATATATGAACGTCACTGCATTACATAACTAAATATTAAACCAAGTGACATTTATTTTAAAGTGTGTTTTAAATGATAGAATTTGATATATACATACTATATACATACTTGATTTTATATATTATTATCTAATGACATTCAGACATTTTTAAGTGTGACTTGAAATACTTGTTAAGGTTATTTTTATAATAATCTTAAGTGGACGTTTGCAAAGGTTGTGTCACACTCTCTCAGGGAGCACGGAAACACGGAACGAGGAGACGAGGCATTCACAAATAGAGTCTTTAATTATCCAAACGGTAGACAGGGATCACAGGCAGGGAAGACATTCAAGGACCGACAAAAACGAACTGAAGGACTGGGGATTTTAAAAACAGGATAACGAGGGACGAAATGAGACACACCTGGAATCAAATCAACAAATCACACAAGGGAGAAACTGGGTCACAGAACACACGTGGAGCAAAAACACAACAAAAACAATCCAGGGGCGTGACATTACACCCCCTCCCGGAAGGTGCGTCCATCCTCGCACCGTGGAAACAACATGGGGAGGGGCGGGTGGGAACTTGGGAGGTGGCTCAGGAGGAGGATGGACACCCGGGAGGGGGCCAGCTGACAGAGACCAGGGAGGTGACAAAGGAGGGAGGGGCCAGGGAGAAACAGGAGGGATCCGGAGCAGGAAGAGCCTGGCGGGACCCAGGCCACAGCCATAATGGTGGCCCACGGTGGAGCCGACGGAGGGAGGAGCCATGGAGGAGGAATGACCGCCAGCTCAAGGGGACCGACCAACGGCGGCGGAGCAGGTAGAGGCGTAGCACGAGGCGAAGACGGAGATGGAGAGCCGAAGAGCAAGGGCAACGGGGAGGATCCGGGGGACCAAGGCGGAGCCGATGGCGACCGAAGCGGAGATGGGGATCCAGATGGCCGTGGTGGAGCCGGAGCGACAGAGGAGGAGCCGAGGGGATGAAGGAGCCTGACGGAGCCAGAGGGACGAGGCGCAGCCGGAGGAGTGGAGTCCCGAGGCGCAGGATGGTCGACGCCAGACTAAGGCGGAGCCGGAGGGACGAGGGAGCCTGGCGGAGCCAGTGGACAGATGGGCCACGGCGGAGAGGAGGGAGCTAGGAGCCATGGTGGAGCTGGCGGGTCAACGGGCCGAGGCGGAGTCCGGGCCTCAGAGGCTGGAAGCGGAGTTGAGGGAAACTCCGACCACGGCGACGCTGGAGGATGGCAGTCCCGCGGGGCTTGCACCGTAATGATGTTGGGCTGAGGGTGAGCAGAGGGGCTGCCAGACGACAGCGGTGGAGGAGGCAGGAGCGGGTGGGAGGGCGAGTATTTTCGAGGAGCGGGCACTGGAGGGAACTTTCGAGGAGCGGGCACTGGAGGGCGCTCTGGAGGATCAGGCACAGGAGGGCGCTCTGGAGGAGCAGAGCTGGCTGGGACCAGCGGAGACGAAGGAGATCTGGACTTGGGATCTGTGGCCCTCCCTGGGCGAAACTCGGGAATAGGAGCCCTCACTCCACGCGCCATACTCAGCTCACCCTCAGCCGCGGTGCAGGGGGTGGAGCTCCTCTCCGCACTCTCACTGTCCGCGGTATTCTCCCTCGTGGCGGGCGTTGTTGCCGGCTCACACACCTTGACTGACGTCAAGGCTCCGCAGCGATCCTCAGCACTGTCGCTCCATGCGGCGATGGCTCGTCGCTCGTGGCGGGCTCTGGCTCTCCGTCAGTGGTGGGCTCGGGCATGCGCTCCGTGCAGCAGGGAGATGGTGGGCTGGGCACTGGGTTGGGAGTGGAACTGGCGAGATTCTCCTGGGAACAGGCGGGGAACGGAGATTCGTTTCTCGCCAGTGTCCACTCCACAAAGGCGGTGAAATTCGACGACGGCACTCTGCAGGCGATGTTCAAACTGGCGTCATAGAACGCGTCGTCTGGGTAGGTGGTGAGGTTTGCGAGGAACAGAAACAGTCTGGTGTGGCCCGCGAGCGATCTCTCCCCCTGCTCCAGCAGGAGGAGGAGATATTACGGGCGAAGGAGGGGATCCATGGAAAAACACAAAACAGAAACAAAAAACTGAGGGAAATAACGGAAACAAAATCGGAGGGAACACACGGAGGTAACTGTTTTGGTTGGTCCTTCTGTCACACTCTCTCAGGGAGCACGGAACGAGGAGACGAGGAATTCAGAAATAGAGTCTTTAATTATCCAAAAGGTAGACAGGGATCACAGGCAGGGAAGACATTCAAGGACCGACAAAAACTAACTGAAGGACTGGGGCTTTTAAAGACAGGATAACGAGGGACGAAAGGAGACACACCTGGAATCAATTCAACAAATCACACAAGGGAGAAACTGGGTCACAGAACACACGTGGAGCAAAAACACAACAAAAACAGTTCAGGGGCATGACAGGTTGTTTGAAAACATGCTTTATTTAATTATGATTGGTGACACTAGTAGCAAAGTGTTTGAATGGATGTTCTTGAACATGCTTGTTTGATGGATGTCAGTATAGGAGAGTCTTTACTACGCTCAATAAACTGCTTTTGTGGGAAAAAAACAAACATCTTATCATTTAATGAATCAACAGTCTGGCTGCTAATCTTCAAAATGTCTGGCATAAAACATTCATTTTGGATTGATGTATTTGTAGCGTTTAAAGTTGTTTGTAGTCACGGACAGTTTTGCGACAGGTAGGATTCAGTTTACGGCACTGCTCATTGATTTCTATGGGATCCGCAAACCGTGACTGATTGTCGTACAACTCTGATGGAAATTCAATGACGCCAAGACTGTTAAGCAGTGCCAATCCTCCCTATACGCAGAATACGCACGCTGCGTAGGGCCCCAGAAACACCAGGGGGCCCCCTTGCTCTCAAAGATGTTTTAATTTTAGTTTAGTTTTTAATTTTGGCCAGCGGTTCTGAAAACATGAATGATCGTTTCTTTTAATGTGGTGCGCTGTCACGCTCTCTACGTACAAATCAGCCAAATCATGTAACGTGAATGTTGTCCAGTCCCTTGCTCTTACTTAAAAAAAGAAAAATGAGAGTTTATACGAGCCGCGGAAGAGATACTGTTTCTCGAGCACTTTCCGCGAGCGCGATTCGAGACGGAGTGAAACACGGACAAATGCGTCTCATCCATTCTCACTCCCATACCGTCTCTGCAATTACTCAAGGGCTGGTTGGGCCAGTTGTTTGGCAACAATCATTAAAATCTTCCCCAAGTCTCCTTGGTGCCATGAAATAAGCCACATATATAACTAGATGAAACATGTTTGATTTGATGGTTAATGAGGGTACTTTAGTATTTCAACCCAATGAGATGACACAATATCACAAACTTGGCGATGTTGAGCTAGTAATTAAATAATGAAGCGATTGAGAACTAATTGAGGTGTCTAGACAAGGGTCAGGTTGGTAGAAATAAAGCTAATGGGGGTTTGGAAGATACAGGAGCTTGTATGCAGAGCTGAGAAGTTCATGTTTAATATTACAGGATGTTAAATGTCATGTTTAGATATGGGGAACTTTTGCATTGATAGCTTTAGGTTTATTTGCTTCTGTAGATACTGTAAGAGCATCAACAATTTGTAAGCGCAAATTGTTTCCTTATTTGGAGGTGGATTTAATAGTTATGTATTTAATAAGTGTAATGCAATATTTAAAAATTGGAGTGTCTATTTACACTTACCTTGTTGTCAGAGGCTATTTACAATAACTCTGCCCACCAACGTGTGATTGGGCTAGTCAACACTACAAAAGACTTCCACTGAACATCTGCGTTAGTGGTGTAGATGGTAAAGCGCGTACCGTAGTCTTTTTGACACAATCGACAGGGGTTCGAACCCGCCTTTTTACAAACAATAATAACTGTGCAGCGAGTTTAATTATGCCTGTTTATTCGTTTGCTGAAAGTGATAGTTCACCCAAAAATGAAAATTTTGCCGTTAATTACCCTTATTTTTTGATGAAATCCAAGAGCTCTCTGACCCTGCATAGGCAGCAATGCAACTGAAATGTTCCCAGGCCCAGAAATGTAGTAAGGACTTCGGTAAAACAGTGCATGTGACATCAGTGATTCAACCAGAATTTTACGAAACTACGAGAATACTTTTTGTGCACAAAGAAAACAAAAATAACGACTTTATTCAACAATTCTTCTCCTCCAAGTCATGTATTCTGCCATTATCGAGGTACTTTTTTTTTTTTGTGTGTGATCTGAGTGTTGTAGATTCGTGGCTAGCATTAGCATATCAGGAGACTGTTTCCCATCGCACCCTTTGCTGTGAACTAAGCATTCAGCATGCCAGTGGACTACATCAAAGTACTTTTTATTAATAAAACATTGACATGAAGCAGTTATTTTCCTTAAATATTGATCTGTGTGTTCTGAATATGGTGTAAAGATACAGTATATTGGACACATGAATCTGTGGTAAATCTGGAGGTTGTTTTTATGAGTTGATCCTGTAGTCTGTAATGTGAAATGAGTGTGTGGACTCCAGCGTGAGAATTTAAAATTGTGTTTTAAAATTTTTATATGGTAGATGATTAAAATATGATGTATTAATGATTTTATTAGAGGGCACTACTTTCATTTTAAATTGACAAAGAGAAGCTGGTCACCTCTTCTCTCTCATGTTCTCGTCGTATCTCTTCATCTCATCTGTTCTCTTTGCTTAATTCCTCCTTGCCTCGTCCTTCTCGTCTTTTCTCCCCTCATCTAATTTCTTCTCATCTCTTCTTTCCCCATATCTTCTCATTTAGTCTCTTCTCTTACACCCCTCAACTCATTGAGAAAGTCCTGCAAGAAGCTAAAAGAGGACATATTGATCTATGAAGTTAATATCTCACCTCCTCTCCTTTCATCTCCACTCCTCCTCCTTAATTCTTCTCTTCCTGTGAGGCAGCATAACTAATATTTGTTCCTCATCTTTTGTGCATTCACTCTTTGTTTTGCCATCCAGTATGAGGTCAGATTGTTGACTGACATCCTGATGCTTCCCTGTTGAGTAACAATAAAGTGTAGCAGGTGTTAATGATGTCATTTCCTGTCGGGGTTGTGTTTTTAATGGACAGTCTTATTGCAGGAACACTCCCAGAAATCGTGACTGGTGTACTTGCACTTCTAACACAGACTGTCTGGGGTAAAGTTAATATTTTTTATGACAGGTTATCTCTCTTAAGGCATATTGTGCATATTTCATGTGTACTTTTTCAGTAAATCAATTCACCTTATTTATATAGTGCTTTATACAATTTAGTTTGTTTCAAAGCAAGAATAAACATGTTTAGACACCAATTCAATTTCAACTATAAGCAGCTCTTCGGAAGATAATAGGGTCATTATTCAGCTCAATGTTAATTCAATTGAGTTCAATAACAGTGATGATGTTGCAAAATTAATGTCATTATCCAACTCAATTCAGTTGAAAAATGTTGTTCTCATCTGATAAATATAATGTACTGTATATTATATGCCTACATGAGGAATCCAAAAATGATGCATCATAAATGCAGTCAATACAACTCATGTGTGTGTTTATTTATAGCCTACGTTTTTATATGTTTATAAGTGATATATATATATATATATATATATATATATATATATATATATATATATATATATACGCAGCTAGTGAGGCTGGAAAAATTCTCATCCAGCACCCGCACCACCAGCACTGGAGCCCCTCAGGGCTGCGTTCTCTCCCCACTGCTCTTCTCTCTCTACATGAATGACTGCACATCTAAAGACCCCTCTGTCAAGCTCCTGAAGTTTGCAGACGACACCACACTTATCGGCCTCATTCAGGACGGTGACGAGTCTGCCTACAGACAGGAGGTTAAGGAGCTGGCTGTCTGGTGCAGTCTTAACAACCTGGAGCTTAACACGCTCAAAACTGTGGAGATGATCGTGGACTTCAGGAGAAACCCCCCACTCACCATCATGAACAGCACTGCACCACCATCATGAACAGCACTGCACCACCATCTCCCAGGACTTGAAGTGGGACAATCACATAGACTCCATTGTGAGAAAGGCCCAGCAGAGGTTGTACTTCCTTCGCCAGCTGAGGAAGTTTAACCTGCCACAGGAGCTGCTAAAACAGTTCTACTCTGCCATCATTGAATCCGTCCTCTGCACATCAATAACTGTCTGGTTCAGCTCAGCTACCAAATCTGACCTCAGAAGACTACGGAGGGTAGTCCGGACTGCTGAGCGAATCATTGGTACAACCCTCCCTACTCTCCAAGAACTGTACTTATCCAGAGTGAGCAAAAGGGCTGGTAAAATCACTCTGGACCCCTCACATCCAGCACACTCCCTCTTTGAACTGCTGCCGTCTGCTCGACGCTACAGAGCTCTGAGCACCAGAACGACCAGACACAGGAACAGATTCTTTCCCCAAGCAATCCATCTCATGAACACTTGGCATTGAACGTGGAACACACAACACTATTATACAATTATTTATTCACCACACATACATATATAATATATCTTTTTTTTTCATTTCAAATTTGCACGTCAGACTTGAACACACATGATTGTCTGTATTGCAGTGTTTTTGCTATTTTGTACATTGCCTATTTGTATATTTGTATATTGTTCTTTTGTTGTCTGTGTCCTGTCCTGTTGCTGTCATTCTGTTGCACTGTGGAGCTTTGTCACTATAACAAATTCCTCGTATGTGTAAACATACCTGGCCAATAAAGCTTATTCTGATTCTGATTCTGATATATATATATATATATACAGTGCACAGCATAAATGAGTACACCCCCTCTGAATAAATATAAAATATGTATTTTCTTAATGATCACAAATATAATTCATGGAAAGATGGCAAAATTGAAATGTATTAAACATATACTTAATAAAAACGACAAAATATATGCCAACATTTTCTGTAAGATAAGTAAATTAGCCAATTTAGTTTAAATGAAGGACTGCAGAAATGAGTACACCCTAGATTTAATTCAGCAAATGTATAATATTCTAGTACTTAGTATGTCCTCCAGAACTTTAAGTATACTGCTCTGACCCTTCTTGGCATTGAGTGTACAAGTTCATGACAAATTTTCACATCTGTCCTGTTTAACTCCTGGAGGACGACCTCCTTAAATGCTCTGGTCTTTAATGGCAAGTTTTGCTCAGCTCGTCTCTACAGAATCCCCCACAGCTGCTCAAGAGCGTTAAGACTGAGTGAAATACATGTCCACTGAAGGATTTTCACCTTGGGAGAATGAATATCTTCATTGTCATGCTGAAAAAATGCCCAATAATGCAGGGAATGAGGGGAGGGTAGCATCTTCTGTTTCAAGTTTTTGTATTCCATTACACAGTAGTGTGTGAATTCATGACAGCGTTGATAAAGCACAACTCCCTCATACCTTCAGCACTCATTCATCCCTATACAAGAGCTTTACTACCACTGAATGCCACTGTGGGTACCAAACACTTCTCACTGTACTCCTCCTCTAGCAACACCAGAACATTTTGGATGCTTTTGGATCCGAAATGATTGACTTGGTCTCTTGAGACCAGAGTATGGATTCCCAGAAGTCTCTATTTTGTAGATATGGGCCTTGGAAGAGGTTAAATGAGTTTATTTTGCTTTGGCTACAGTAGGGTAATTCTAGTGGTGACAACAACCAAGCATGTCACTTCTGCAGGCTGCGTCATACTCTGTGAGATAAAGTGTCACTCTTTTCATAGCTTTTGCCGGCTCTGAGACACTTGCATGTTATTTCTCCTGCTCTTTTTCTAGCAAAAATTCACTCATCACTAAATGAAAACTTAAAGTAAAGACCTGATTATTTCAGGAGCCTTGTCACAAGTCCATTGTTTTTGAATGTCTGTGCTACTTCTGCTATATTTTGACACTTAAAACAATAATTTGGTATTCCTCTTGTACCATTGTCCTCTTATGCTAAGGAATAAGTCACCTAGTAGTTCTCTCCCAACTGGTTCCACTGCTGCCAGCATTAAGTCTGAGTGTGATTCAGAGGACTAACACTTTTAATTGCCAGGAAATTACTGGTCTTTAAAAGTTTTGGTTCAATATACTCACCTGTTGATCAAAAATAGCCTTAAACATTTTTTTTTGTAACTTTCAGGAGGGTGTACTCATTTTTGCAACACAACATTTTATCACTTTGATAAGAAAATCTTATTTTGATGAATAATTTTAAAATTCTTCTTTGGTAATTGATCAAGCAGGCTTGTTGGAACATTATATCTCCAAAGAACCCTAACGTGTCATCTAAGTAAAGAGTATTTGCTGAATTTGTTAAGTATTAGAGGGGGTGTACTCATTTATGCTGTGCACTGTGTATATATATATATATATAGAGTGAGAGAGAGAGAGAGAGAGAGAGAGAGAGAGAGAGAGACAAATCTAATGCCGAGTTCACACTGCACAACTTTAGCCCCGATTTTCATTCGCCGACAGGTTTTACGAAATCGCTGATGTATGCCCGAAATCGGAGGCAAATCGGTGCTCGTTCACACGAGTGACAATCACACAGTTTGAATTATCCAAGACACGTTCGGAGAGAATCGTCAACGCGTCGCCAACGCCCGTGAAATATTTGGCATGCTAAATATCTGGAGCTGACGGTGATTCAAAATCCTGCTGTGTGAAATGAGTTCTGACTGAAACATACATTGGCGATGACCTGCAGCCAATGAGAGAGCATGATACAGGGTAGCGGGAAGTTCGGGGAGGAGTTATATGAAATGTAGTTTACAGACCAGACAGACTTGCTGGCGATTCTTCCTATTGTAAGTCATGCAGTGTGAAACCTCCTGTTGCAGATGCATCGTGCAATGTGAACACAGCAGCGACTGAATAGTCCTGCAGTGTGAAAACAATAGTGATCCGACGACTTTGAAAATCGTGCAATGTGAACTCGGCATAAGATGCTGCTGTATTGAACATGGTAAATGACTAATTTACTGTTTTTTTGTTCCCTATCATTTTGCTTTATTTGATGTTTGATTCATCGCGAGTTACCTCTTACGTCATACTCTGGGGTTCCCTGAGGATGTTAAAAAATACATAGATTATAATGCTTTTATATTTAGATAGAATGGAAGATATAGATTGTACTGCATGTTAGCTTGCTTCACGTGCCCAAGAGTATAATTGATTTAAGCCCATATGTCTTACTAACAAGAAACTATGCCTCTAACCACAGGTCGAGAACTGTAGTTCCAACCACGTTAGTTTGCGACGCTGTTTGCAAATGTTCGTTTGAACTATGGTTTCGGAAAACACCGAATCGTTAAACTATGTTGGTAACGAAGGAACTTGCGACTATAGTTGGCTAACGATGCTTTTGGGAAAAGCACCCCAGGTTGGTTAACTGAATCAACTGGTTCACTGAAAAGACTCACTACTTTACTACAAACTCTCATGAAAACACCTTAGGATGTCAAGATATTTAGTTTAAAAAGTGACTTAAATTTTGCTCTGTTCATCAGCCAATCAGATGACTTAAGAACATTTGAAATATGTTGCAAAAATTAGTCATATGGACTGGTTTTATAGTACTTTAATGCCATTGTTTGTCATTTTGATAGTCTCATTCACTTTCATTATATGAAAAGAATGGCTAGGATCATTTTCAAAAATTCTCCAGAGGAAAGCAAATCATGTTGTTTGGAACGAAATGATGACAGAGCATTTATTAATTTGAACTGTTCATTTAAAAGCTAGATTGAAGAACACAGCCCTCTTAGATCTTAATAGATGTGGTTTTGGTAGCACATCACTCAGGAGATTGTTGATATTATATGTTTCTTCTCCAGTAAGACCCGGTGGACTGGCTAGCATTTGAGCAGCAACGTCAGGAAAGCAAAGGTTGATGTTTCGTCTCTCCTGAGGATATTTCTGCCTTTCTCATGCTCTTATTTTCTCTGACTCGCTTGACATCTCAGGAACAGGTCTCAGTAACTACAGGAAATACAACAGTTTAGAGGGCTTGTGTTTTCCTCAGAGAAAGGGCTAACAAGCATATGAAAGGAATCGCTTCGTCTGACTCTGAAGTGCAGTGTCTATCACATTGTCAGAAAGTCTCTCAAATAAGGGACGATTGAGATGTTAAGAGTGAGTTTTTAGATGATCACGTTATGAGCATCAGGATGACTACATACAGTAACTTGACTGAGTGTGTGTTTAGGCATGTACAGTAAAATATAGAAGCAAGTATGTGTTAGATGTGGGTTGTTTGGTAAGGATACAGTAATTGAGCTGTTTCTAACCTAATTGCTACAATCATTCATGCACAATTTTAGTTTAACGCTGACTAAACAGCTCCGTCTACAGTTTAGAGGGTGCAAGTGTGTGTATGCGTGTGTTTGTGCGTGTGGGAGTGTGTGTGACATCTATGGTTAAATACATTTTGGCAGGGCGGCCCTGTTTAAAATAGACTGCTTTTGCTGCTAGATGCAATAATGTGATAGCACAGCCCAACTGAAAGAGCACTCGCCCCTCCATCTCTCATGCAGGTTTTGTCTTATTTATTAATAAAGACATTGTTTGTATTTTATTCTAAAAATGCTAAACTGTTTCCTTTAGTGTGTGTAGTATGTATAATTAGCTTGTAAGTCTGTAGTATGTATAATTAGCTTTATTTAAAAAGAACAGGCAAAGAAAGTAAAAATGTTTATTTACTAAAATATGGTTAGTTTCCAAGATATTATTCTAGCATGCATGTAATGAAATTTTAATTTATTTATTTTTCTTTCTTTCTTGTATTTATTTATTTATTTGTATTTTTATTTATTTACAGATTCTTGTATTTATTTATTTGTATTTTTATTTATTTACAAAACCTTTTTTTTTGAGGGGTGTCTACATTTGGAAAAACAATTAATTAACTAACTAACCATTCCTTCATTCAGTCCTTCATTCATTCCAAATTGTTCCCCAAATTAAATATGACACAACTTCATAAATAAATTAACCTTTATTTATTTTAGTGCTGTCAAACGATTAATTACGTTTAATCACATCCAAAATAAAAGTTTTAGTTTACATAATATATGTATGTGTGCTGTGTATATTCAGAATCAGAATCAGAATGAGCTTTATTGGCCAGGTATGTTTACACATACGAGGAATTTGTTATAGTGACAGAAGCTCCACAGTGCAACAGAATGACAGCAACGGGACAGGACACAGACAACAAAAGAACAATATACAAATAGGCAATGTACAAAATAGCAAAAACACAATATATAATAGACAATCATGTGTGTACAGGTCTGACGTGCAAATTTGAAATGGAAAAAAATAAAATAAAAAATATTATATATGTATGTGTGGTGAATAAATAATTGTAAAATAGAGTTGTGTGTTCCACGTTAATGTCAAGTGGTCATGAGATGGATTGCCTGAGGGAAGAAACTGTGCCTGTGTCTGGTCGTTCTGGTGCTCAGAGCTCTGTAGCGTCGACCAGACGTTATATGGTCTTTATTATGTACTGTATATATAAATACACACATATGCATGTATATATTTCAGAAAAATGGGTTATGTTTATATATTAAATATATTTATTTATAATATAAATTATATATGAATATAAATATAGACATGTAAATATTTTCAAAATATATACTGTATGTGTGTGTATCTATATATACATAATAAATATACACAGAACACACATATATTAATTAATCGTGATTAATCATTTGACAGCACTAATTTATTTATAACACTGCAGTTTATTTAAAATACAGAAATTTTGCCATATATTCCGTAATTATTTAAGTAGATGTTACTTTATAAGTTGATTTATCACTGTAAATAAATAAGGATGCATCCTACTTTTGGGAATATTTAGGGATGCCATCATTTGGATTCATAAATAAATTCATGCTTTCTAAGGTTTTAGGGAAAGTGTTAAAGTTTGAATTAGTATATACATATAATTATCTTTATTAAGTCAAAGATACACCATAAGTCTATATTGTATGATTTTACAAGTAAACGTGTGTCTCTTAAGGACAGCAGGTACTAATAGAGTATGAATAGTTTTTTATGCACTTGCGTGTGTGTGTGCACATTTAATCTGACTGCAGTTTTTGCAGGAGATGTGTGGGTGTTTGTGTGTGTGTTAAAGGGTAACGGGGTCATAAGTAGCTCCTGCCACGTCACAGTGTTTTTCTGTCACTCGAGCAGCATTGTGTGACTCACACACAGCTTTACACACACACAGAGTGAGCTGCAGGTACACATCTACACAGACTATAAATACACAGCGTTTGATGTGCATAACTGTGATATCTGCTTGAGCTCTGTGCCATTTAACGAATGTCTGTGTTAAATTTGACAAGATATCAGTGTGTGATCATTAGGGCTGTGAGCCCTCGTCCGCTCAGCTCATCTTCTTCACAGCAGTCATTTTAGAGACAGATTTTTTTTATTAATTTGTTTTTTCCTCTAAGTTATGAATTAATGCCAGAAACACATTGTGCTTGCTGTTTAATGGCTGTTTTTTTTTATTGTTTTTGATTATCATCTATATCGCAGTTATGCAGTTGACGTTCATAATAAAAGTTCTTCATAATGTCTTAAAAAACAACATGGAAAAATAATTGTAATAAGATCATGATCCTGCCTGGGAAAAAAAGCAACATATATTGGCTGTTTTGGAATTCTGGAAGGTTTCAGGGCTTTAAAGTGTCAAGACTTCATAGTTTTAGTGTATGTATTTACTGTTCACACACTACTGCTCAAAAGTTTTTTAAAGGAGGCTCCACTCACAAAGGCTGCATTTATTTGATCAAAAATACAATTTAAAATAAATTACTGTATTTATAATTATAAATAATTATTTATTTTGGAATATGTACAATTTCTTATAGTAAAAAATACAGTAAAAAGTGTAATATTTCAGTGTAATACGTTTTTGATTTTAATATATTATAAAATGTAATTTATTCCTGTGATACAAAGCTAAATTTTCAGCATCATTACTCTAGTCATCAGTAACATTTATTATCATCAATGTTAAAAACAATTGTGCTGCTTTATATTTTTTTCTGATTTCCATTTTTTTTTCATAATTTCAAGATTCAAGATTCATAATTTGTTTCGTAATGTTGAGCCAGTAATGTCTGAGCTGTTTGATTTGGTGCATGGCTTAGAAGTGTATTGAATATTTTGCCTGGGAATGGGAAAACTACTTACAGAATGATTGATTGTGATTTTGGCACTTTGTTCATAATTTTTCCTTGCAGTGAAGACAGAAAATAGACTTGATGCCTTAACACCATTCAGACAGTTCATATTCATATTTATATGTTCATGCATACAAATGTGCATTGCAAGTAGTTATTAAGGGATGGTTTAAGGGGCCTTTCGAACAGAACACATTTTTACATTGTCTATGCTATTTTTTATTTTTTTTGGACTGTCTTATTATTATATTTTTAAGGTCTGAGTGCCATGTTTTTAAGATGCTGTGTCAATTTAAAACAGTTAAACTTTGAAAAAACATTTGTGTTCTGTTTCACTGACTTTCATCTAGCTATTTTTGTCTCTAACTCTGTCTCAATGGTATTTCTTTGTGATGTTTGTCTGTATGAATGTGAATCATTCAATGGCATCTACAGGTGCATCTCAATAAATTAGAATGTCGTAGGAAAAGTTCATTTATTTCAGTAATTCAACTCAAATTGTGAAACTCGTGTATTAAATAAATTCAATGCACACAGACTGAAGTAGTTTAAGTCTTTGGTTCTTTTAATTGTGATGATTTAGGCTCACATTTAACAAAAACCCACCAATTCATTATCTCAACAAATTAGAATACTTCATAAGATCAATAAAAAAAAACAATTTTAGTGAATTGTTGGCCTTCTGGAAAGTATGTTCATTTACTGTATATGTACTCAATACTTGGTAGGGGCTCCTTTTGCTTTAATTACTGCCTCAATTCGGCGTGGCATGGAGGTGATCAGTTTGTGGCACTGCTGAGGTGGTATGAAAGCCCAGGTTTCTTTGACAGTGGCCTTCAGGTCATCTGCATTGTTGGGTCTGGTGTCTCTCATCTTCCTCTTGACCAGGGGTGGGCAATTAATTTTCCCACATGAGAAACTTGGGCGGTTGCAGAGGGCTGTGGGGCGTGTCTACGGGGGAAGGGGGCGGAGTCTTTTTGCCAGGAATATAGCCGTTTCCCCGGTAACCGCAGTAAACAAAGCAGCGCAGCACCTGACTTTGAAACTTGCAGCGCTCATATTTAATCAATTAAACCATAGACTTTTGAAGTGTAAGCTATATCTCAATTTACATGTATAGTTTTTTATTTTTACCGAAGCACCACCTAAGTCAGTCTTCTCCTCCCATTTCTACCAGTGAACCGTTTCTGTCACTGCAACATCCCAAACAGGCGAACACATACACGCACACACACAAACGAAATCGTATGCCTGATGAAAAAAAAATATTTAAAACACGTTCAAATTTTAGAAAATGTAGTTAATATTTGCATCATTAATGATTTATCTTATCCACCCGCGACCCACCCGCAAATAATCAGAATGCATTTTTTTTATTACCAGACCCACCCGACCCGCGGATTATCCACAGAGCCCGCGGATATAACCGCCATCCGCGCATCACTACTGCGCAGATATTAACAGCATCACTGGGTTGTAAAGTTGCCAAGTTGAGGGGACAAATGGGTAGAAATGTGTATGCGTCGATTGTGTAAGAAGGATGCATTTCATACAAGATCTGGCAACTGGAAAACCTTGGAATATGTTGACGTGATTATTCATATAATGAGGTTTGGGCCATACAAAATACGGGAGTTTTACCGGAGGCGAATGTAGCAAACATATAAAATATGCCCAGTGGGATTTTTTTTAATAGAAAGATTAAAAATACGGGAAAATATTTAAACGGGATGATAGCGGGATAGAATGGTAAAATACGGGAGAATCCCGGGAAAAACGAGAGGGTTGACAGGTAGCCTATTCTCCATAGTACTGGACACGCCTTTAGAGAGAAATGCAACCTTCATACAGATTACAATAATCAGGAAATATTTGTTTTTTAATTGGTTCGTTTAAAAGTAGACTTTTCACATGTGTGAGGCAGCCGTACGCTGAGTTTCGGTTCTTTTTTCTGACGCGCTCCAGATTCAGAGATGGCAGGAAGCGCATTCTGCTTTCAATATTTTACAAAAGCAACGTTCTGTTGTATTTATGAGTTTACAGAAATAAAATCAGTTTCGAACTGATTTTAAGTTGTTTCATTATCAGGAAACAAAGCTGTTGCCTTGAAAATAAAAGCAGTGCAATTGTATTGCGTACACCTAATTACACCTATTTGCGATTGACTTTTAATTCACGAATTACCTCATGCGGGCCGGTCAAGAATAGCCAGAGGGCCGGATGTGGCCCGGGGGCCGTACAATGCCCAGGTCTGCTCTTGACAATACCCCATAGATTCTCTATGGGCTTCAGGTCAGGCGAGTTTGCTGGCCAATCGAGCACAGTAACACCATGGTCATTGGACCAGCTTTTGGTACCTTTGGCAGTGTGGGCAGGTGCCAAGTCCTGCTGGAAAATGAAATCAGCATCTCCATAAAGCTTGTCAGCATAAGGAAGCATGAAGTGGTCTAAAATTTCCTGGTAGATGGCTGCGTTGACTGTGGACTTCAGAAAACACAGTGGACCAAACACCAGCAGATGACATGGCAGCCCAAATCATCACTGACTGTGGAAACTTCACACTGGACTTCAAGCAACATGGATTCTGTGCCTCTCCACTCTTCCTCCAGACTCTGGGACCTTGATTTCTAAATGAAATGCAACATTTACTTTTATCTGAAAAGAGGACTTTGGACCACTGAGCAACAGTCCAGTTCTTTTTCTCCACAGCCCAGGTAAGATGCTTCTGACGTTGTCTCTGGTTCAGAAGTGGCTTGGTAGCCCTTTTCCTGAAGACGTCTGAGCATGGTGACTCTTGATGCACTGACTCCAGCTTCAGTCCACTCCTTGTGAAGCTCTCCCAAGTGTTTGAATCAGCTTTGCTTGACTGTATTCTCAAGCTTGCGGTCATTCCTGTTGCTTGTGCACCTTTTCCTACCCAAATTCTTCCTTCCAGTCAACTTTGCATTTAATAGGTTTTGATACAGCACTCTGTAAACAGCCACACCTTTCAGTAATGACCTTCTGTGACTTACCCTTTTTGTGGAGGGCGTCAATGTTCGTCTTCTGGATCATCGCCAAGTCAGCAGTCTTCCCCATTATTGTGGTTTCAAAGAACAAGAGATACCCAGAATTTATACTGTAGGGATGGTCATTTATTGAAACTCAAATGTAAATATTCTAATATTTTGAGATTCTGATTTTTGACTTTCATGAGCTGTAAGCTCTAATCATCAAAATTAAAACAAAAAACTTTTGAAATGTTTTACTTTACATGTAATGAATCTAAAATATATGAAAGTTTCACTTTTTGAAATAAGTTGCAAGAAAAAATGAACTTTTTCACGACATTCTAATTTATTGAGATGCACCTGTATGTGTTTAAGAGTAAAACTTTAGGCTGCATTTATTTGATCAAAAATACAATTAAAAAATATATTATTGTATTTAAATAATTATTTATTTTGGAATATGTACAATTTCTTATAGTAAAAAATACAGTAAAAAGTGTAATATTTCAGATGTATTATTATAATATAAAAAGTGTTTTGATTTTAATATATTATAAAATGTAATTTATTCCTGTGATACAAAGCTAAATTTTCAGCATCATTACTCCAGTCATCAGTAACATTTATTATCATCAATGTTAAAAACAGTTCTGCTGCTTTATATTTTTATGGAAGCCAATTTTGTAGTATTCTTTGATGAATAGAAAGTGGAAAAGAACAGCATTGAAATGAAAACATTTGTAATATGAAACATTCGCAACATTATAAAAGCCTGTACTGTAACTTTTGATCAGTTTAATGAATCCATGCTAAATAAAAGCAATCCTTTCTTATGTAAGACCATCAAGGACAGAAGAAACCAAGAAGAACAGTCATGCTAGAATAAATAAGGGCCTTCTCCAAACTGTTCCCAAAAATTTGGATTCATAGCATTGTCCAAAATATCTTGGTGTGCTGAAGCTTTAAGATTTCTCTTCACTGGAAGTAAGGGGCCTAGACCAACCCCTGAAAAACAGCGCAATACCATTATCCCTCCTCTACCAAACTTTACAGTTGGCATTATACAGTCAGGCAGGTAATGTTCATCCTGGCATCCACCAAGCCCAGACTCGCCCAACAGGCTGCCAAACAAAAGCGATGTGTCACTTCACAATACAGGTTTCCACTGCTCCAGAGTCCACTAGCGGCATTCTTTACACCACTCCATCTGACGCTTGGCATTATACCTGGTGATATGAGGCTTGCATGCAGTATTTGTGCTGATATTAACGCCAGAGGAAGTTTGGAACTCTTCAGTTATGGAATCAGCATAGCGTTGGCAAAATATATACATGCATACATATATAGTGTGGATTCAGGTAAACATGAAAATGTACAAAATGAAGGAACGCCCTTTTCTTTTTTAATTTAAATGGTAATATGGGTCATGGGATCTGCATATTTTAAATTTTTTTTAATGTTTTAAATGTGCGGATGTCTCAGCTGACTTGACCTTACCGTCCCCGTCAGATCTTATTCCCCCGCTGTACATCCCCACAGGAGAAAGGGGCTGAGCAGAGCCGGAGCATGTAATTGCTCCTTTAGCAGAAACTCCTTCATGGTTTGATGGATCTCTTTTTCCTCCAGCATAGCTCAGCTCCATTTCTGAGCGTCCTGACGGCCTGTGCATCCTTTCATGGCCCGTAACCATGGATATAAGCTGCCCGGAGGAAGAGCGACACTTGTAGCAATCAGCAGGGATGCAGGAATTGGGGCTGATACAAGATGGCTTTTGTTTGTCTGTACGGCGTGATGATGTAATGGCAGATGACAGCTGAGCAATTTCACTGATGTGTGTAAATAACCTTTGTACATTCTGAGTGGGAAAGATAATGTATCTGTGTGCGAGTGAGTGGGCCGAGCGCTCGATGATCTTCACTTGCTCTAGAACCATTTTTAGTATGCCTTCTTTAAAATAAGACAGACAGTTTATTCTCAGAAAGACCATTTCATCCCATGCTTACAACGATTTCATCAAGTAGGACATGTTCCTAGGTCAAATGCCTTGTTGGTCCTGAAATGTCATTCCAATTGTATCCTTATCGACCTTATCTTTTTCCTCTGATTTTTTGTGGTTAGGATAATGGCTGTTTCCAAAACCTGACAAATTCTGCATGTCTCTTGGAAATTGGTGGAAAGAATTAAAATAGCATCTGATTTAGTAAATGCTTATTTTTATTATTCCATTTCTATAAGGAAATAAGTTTTAGTAGACATTAAAGAGATCATTTCATCATTTATGCTGATTAAACTTGTAGGATTCTTTATAGGAGATAATTTGAAGAATATCTTTGTCCCTCCAAATGACAGTGGTATCCAAAACATTTTTTTTTTTTTATTACAAAATATGTTTTGTGTTCCATGAAAGAAAGACAAAAAGTGGAAAAACATGAGAATGAGTAAATAATGACAGAACCCTCATTTTGATCCATTTAATGTAAAAAAAAAAAAAAAATCTGTAGAATTTGAATAATAAAAAAAACATTTTTATTCCATCAGATGCAATTGTAATTATTTTTATTTTAGGGTGAACTGTCCCTTTAAATGTGTTCTTGGTTTTCTCTTAAGTTTGTTTTCTATCATTAGACGTATCATTTTGATGCTTTGGAAGTTTGATGGAATTTTATATACAGTATATATATATATATATATATATACATACATACAAAATATATATAAAATGTTTTATTAAGCAGTGACTGTTTCAGTATTTAAAGTATTAAAAAGTCTTATTTGCCCTTCTGCAATTTAAGGCCTAAAAAGGTCTTAAATTGTAGAAGAAAGTCTTAAATGAATAGTCATGGAATTAAATGTTGCATGTGCTGCAAAGAAAAAAAAATCCTCCAAGCATTAAATCAAGATGCATTTACTTGAATATAACTGAAAAAAATCTTGTTTTCTGAGAAACTGAACAAATTTAAGTGACTTTAAGAACAAACTTCTGTCAATGGAGAATGAAAACTTGTTTTTCCTTTGAAATAAGCTGTTTTTTCTGCGCCTATTGACAGATATTTTAATGATAAATTTCATTTTGATCAATTTCCCATAAAACAAGACTTCTTATCTTGTCATTTCCCTTCTGAAGTAAATGTATCTTGATTTAAGAATACTGAAACATTTGCACTGAAAAACAAGACAAAATCACTTATGAAAAAAAAAATTTTGTGGTGTGATCAGAAGTTACAGTAAGTGTTTTTCTATATTCTAGTGGTTGGGAGAATAGATTGCTCAGGTCATAAGCGTTGATAATATAATTAATTGTGTGCTTTCTAGACATTTACGTTTAGAGACCATATTGATGTACCGTGTTTCATTCAGTTTATTCCTTACATTTTACTTGGTCTTAAAGTCTTCTGTCACTTGTATCCCATCATGCACAGGACAAAAGGAAAAAGTATGGTGCTGATAGTATAAGTGCATTATTTGAGTTTGCTCTATGGTAAGAGGGTGTGTAGAACATCAAATAGCATGTTTCTTTGACCCGCTGCGTGAACGTAACTATCTGAACCTTGTGTTTTAGCCTGTCAGATGTCACAGTAGAGGGAGAGAGTAATGGAGAGGCCAAACACCAGTGAAACAAGCTAAGACAGCATGTTAAAGGTTACTCCATTCAGATAAACACCACTGATACTGGCTGAAATGATTCAGACATTCATACAGAAATACAACATTCATACAAACATCTTTCATACAAGTGACAAATCACATCCATGTTAATCAGAGTTTTGACTTAATCAGCTGTGACCATGACAAGCAACACATGGAAAGACTTTTTTTTTTTTTGCAGCATAGTCCTGAAAACAGTGAAATCTCATTAGTCCAATGTTCCACTCCACATTAAATGTAATTGTAATCCAACTATATATGTTGTATTTTTTTTCTGATTTACATTTGTTTATTTTTTTTCATATTTTTTTTTTCGTAATGTTGAGCCAGTAATGTCTGGGCTGTTTGATTTGGTTCATGGCTTAGAAGTGTATTGAATATTTTGCCTGGGAATGGGAAAACACATTTTTATATTGTCTATGCTATTTATTTTTATTTTTTTTGGACTGTCTTATTATTATATTTTTAAGGTCTGAGTGCCATGTTTTTAAGATGCTGTGTCAATTTAAAACAGTTAAACTTTGAAAAAACATTTGTGTTCTGTTTCACTGACTTTCATCTAGCTATTTTTGTCTCTAACTCTATTTTTGTCTGAATGGTATCTCTTTGTGATATTTGTCTGTATGAATGCGAATCATTCAATGGCATCTATTTTTACTCTTAAACACATAGTTCGGTCGGCTGTTGAGTTCTCTGTCTTGGCTGAACATGAATGCTTTCACAGGTTCAAATGAAACCTTAAAGGTGTATGCACGTTCGATTAAGAGGAAGTCACCGGTGTATCCCAGTTCACCAATGTTACCTCATGGGAAAATGTGGATATTGAATTGCGATGTAATTTCCAGTTGTCCGTTTTCGTTGTTGAATAATTCAATCAGAGCATGTAGACAGCTTTGTCCCTTTCTTCAGATTTCACATTACTTTCCCTCCATTCACTTGCGCATAATTTCATTTCTGAATCATTAATTTCCGTTCAATTCAGTTACACTGCACTCACTTCCAATCACACTGGAGTGTTTTGGAGGGTCTCGCAGTGCACCGAGTAACACAGCGAGTCCTGGCGTTCTCATCTCCTCCTGCGCTTGATGATTTACCCTCTGGCCTCATTCAGATGAGCACACACTGAATGCAGTCTGACAGCACAATACTGTTATTTCTAGACTGGATGTATTATCCTATTACATTAGCCTCTCTCTCAGTGTGTGTGTGTGTGTGTGTGTGTGTGTGTGTGTGTGTGTGTGTCTATCACTCATTCTAAAGGCTCAATAAAAGTTTAGTGTCATTTTGTCAGTGGCAATTACATGGCCACCAAACCTTCGATCATTTACACGCTAAAGCTCACTGTGTGTGTGTGTGTGTGTGTGTGTGTGTGTGTGACTTATAAAATATCTGCTATTTTAAAACAAAACATAGGTTGTTTATTATATATACTACCAGTTAAAATTTATAATAATAAAGGTTTTTTTTTTTTAAATAAGTCTCTTATGCTCACCAAGGCTATATTTATTTGATGAAAAGTGCAGTAAAACAGTAATATTGTGATATATTAGTACAATTTTTCTATTTTTATTGTGTTTTAAAATTAATTCCTGTGATGCAAAGGTGAATTTTCAACATCTTTACTCCAGTCTTTAGTGTCACATGACCTTCACAAATCATTCTAATATGCTGATTTGCTGCTCTGCTATTACAAATGATTATTGGTGCTCAATATTAGTAACAGTTCTTATTATTATCATCAATGTTTTGAGGTTCAATAGAAGCAAGACCATCTGTAGTATCACATGATCACAGTCCCATATTGACTTACTTGATTGGTGACCTAGACATAGAACAGATTCTGAAATACTGTTTATACAATATATTTCTTTTCTTAAAATGGAACTTTCTGCATTAACTACAAATCATGAGATAAATAATTGTATTATTGTAATCTCCTTACAACAACCCTAATTAGAATACATGAAGAATAGGCTTACTTTTCTAGAGAGTGTTAATGATATTCTTTGTTGTTGTAAGTGAGCATTTGTTCTGTTCTGTTTAGTTCTCAGAACTGGAATCTCAGAGGACATTCTGAAATCTCTCTTGGGAGATGAAATGTCCATTCCTCTTCAAGCCAAATCCTAATACTAATAGCCTTGAGGAAAGCAAACTAATAATAAATAAGGTTCCTTTAGCAGCCCTAATGACTGACCTTTGAGCTATCGACATCTGGTGTCAATACCATCTCAACTGCAAACCACTGCTGGAATAACAGTGGCTGGAAAAGGTCATCTTTGCGTGTGTGTGTTTCCTCACACTAAATTTGATGCGTTTTTTCTGATGCCGTCGTCTTTTGTTCTTGTTCTGTGTCTAATTATTGCTATTATTTTAGTTTTAGCATTTTATATTATAGTGTTACAATAATCTCTCAGACTTTTCTCCTCGACATCAATAAGATGTAGAGCAAATGGAGATTTATTCTCTTTCTTATAGCTAAGAAATACAAGTCTTCTGCTTCTCAAATCTTTCCCTTGAGTGATTCCAATCTTTCCAGTAATGTCACATGCTTCTCCTCAGAGTAGATCTCAACAATGTCTCAATCTCTGCTCAGATTAGTCTGAAATTAAAATTCTGAGATTTCAATTTGAATTTATCTTCTCAAATTCTTCAACACCAAATGATCTGAGCAATGCTAATCAAAATGATTGTATAGTACTCTTGCTGTGTTAACAGTTGGCGAATGTTTGGCTTATTTTGTCCTTTTGTCTTATTTTTGTTTCTCATAAAATAAAATAAAAAAATAAAAATAAGGCAAAATTGATTGAAATCTAAGTGTAAGTAAGGCTCTATTAGTATTCACCACCAATGTCGAAAGCAAACCTAAGCCCTTGTGTGTGGTTGTAGTGATCCGTAATGGCCACCCTTCTCTTGCTGACGTTCTGTCAGAGTAAAGCGCTCTTGTGTGCCACACGCTGACCTTTAGGTAATGAGTCATTGTGCTGTGTGTACTCTGTAATCTAGTGCTTCCAGCATCTCCACTACTGTCTGTGTGCTGTGCGATCTGCACTTAGCTTCTGCTGGCTGCCCCTCCATCTGTTTATCTGGAAAGAATGAGTCAAACATTAAACCGCTCAGGGACAGATTTTTATCTGAACGATGGATATTCACAAATATCAATGACTTTGTGTTTTGTGAACAGAATAGAGTATATATATATACTCTGAAAAGAATTAAAGTGTATTGGACTGAACTGAATCAAAGAACTGTTATGAAAATTAATTTTGTCACTTTCTGAAGTTAATTTATTTGGAATAATTTGAATGAACTAAAACTGAATTGTGTATATATTTCAGAACAGAGATTAAGTCAATTGGGCTGAACTGAATCAAATGCATTTGAAACAGTTCATTTAATTTTATTTGAATCTGACTGAACTGAATAAAAAAACTGTTACAAAACATTTTTAAGTGAATTTAATTTGAATGATTTGGAGTAAAACTGATTTGAAAAAAATATAAATGAATTTGAATTAAACTGAATAGAATTTGTTTTGTTTGGCTGTGTTTGTGATTATAAGAATGTTGGAATAGAATGGAATAGAACTGATTTCGATTTTACTTGATTTAGAATTAATTGAACTACAGAATCAAATTGAATTTAATTAAAACCTGAGCTAAATTAAGTTTATATTGTTTGTTGCATATTTGGCTGCTTTGAATATAAGACTGTTGGAATGGAATAGAACAGAAATATAATTAAACTGTTGGCAATAGAATTGAAACAGAATTGATTTTTAATGAATTTAAACTGAATTGCACTGCATTTGTTTGGGCACCACATTCTGGTTGTTTTTCTAGACTATAAGAATGTTTTCTTGCTTGTTTCAAGTGCAAACACTCAGACATCTACGCTGCACGTTTATTTTCAAGAGGGAATCACTCTACACGGCTGCAAACAAACACAAAAACAACCGCACACACATACAAGAGCCTGCTAACTTTTAATTGCTTTTGAAGGCTTTTACAATGCACAGACACTATAGGACTGACAGCAGTGTGTGGGACATCAGATATGATTCTCTAAAAGGCACAGCAGGTGCGTACAAACAGCGGGAATCTGATGAGAAATTAGACGCTTCAGTCCTCTGAGAGACTACATCTAAAAGGGTGACTGAGTTCATTAAATCACATGGCAGGATGACATTTGTGTGTGTGTACTTGTGAGAAAGCAAGTGCGTGTTTATGTACAAATTCATTCATGCGAGAGTGTGTTTGTGTCCAGATGCATGCATGCATTTGTGTGTGTGTGTGTGTGTGTGTGAGAGATTTTCCATGTGTGTACAAGTGTGTGTGTGTGTGCAAGAGTGTGGCTAAGCATAGTTTTGTGTGTGTATTTGTTCATACAGCATTGTTCTAATTATGAACAAAATGGTGGACCTGGTGTAGATTCCAGACTTCAGATTTCCGTCAATCCCAGAGGATTATTTTATTGCTCAGATGTTGCTCTTTTTTATTGTTTTAAAGCCACTGTTTTGGCCAAAGTAATGTTACAGTGACCAAAGGATCATTATGTTTGGTGATTTTGAACTAAACCACCATCGTCAGAGCCATCGTGTTTCATTTTTGTTTGGGAGGTTGCTTTGTAGAGCACACTCTTTGAAGGGTTGCCATGTCCACTTATTATAAGCATTTACCAGAGATGGGAAGTAACGAAGTACGAAGTACTTCTTACTCTTGTCTTCCTCCATGCATCCATCTACAATAAGGGTAATATAAAGAGAGAGTTAAAAGTGGGGCCACTGTAGGGCTGCACGATATATTGCATGCGATTGTCATGTGCATCTCTTCAGTAAAGCCGGTTCTGTGATTAGTATTAAATCCCAGCAGATGGAGCGGAAGTTAATACACAGAGCCGTAGTTCACTGACAAGCTACGCAATTCGTGCTCATAATCACAGATGAATCGCCTTCGATAATGAACGTGATGTTGCGTAGCTTGTTAGTGAACTACGGCTCTGTGTATTAAATGCCGCTCCATCTGAAAGCAGGTGATGGAGATTTACTGCTAATCACAGAACCGGCTTTACTGACGTGATGCACATGACTATCGCATGCAATATATTGTGCAGCCGTAGGCCACAGTATGCTTCATGATTAAGCCTATGAATACTGTACTACAGCTAAACAGCTTGGGGAAATGTAAGTATTTGGCTTCACTAATTTACATGTTGGAAATGTATGTGTAATAGCATAACCTCTCACAATTCTTCATTAATTATTTTCTGATGATTAAATCATAACCTACAAGAGGTGACTATTCAATTCATCATCTAATGCACATCAATTGATTAACTTAAAAAGCACAATGTATATAATAAGTGTAAATAATTTAATTGTCTTCATAGCTCCATTGTAGAAGTTAAGAAGACCGCAACTATTTTAATGAAACTATAACACTAATAGCCTTTTATAGGCACACTTGGTTCAATAGCCTATATCGTAATCTTGGCCTATGTGACAGTATCTTAATCTTTGCCTATGTGACAGTATCTTAATCTTGGCCTATGTGACAGTATCTTAGTCTTGGCCTATGTGACAGTAATTTCCATTAGTTTTAATTTACAGTGCAGTGCAAATGAAGGCATAAAACATTAATTTAATTTATCTTTTAATCAAATGAGAGTTAAACTCTATTTTTGGCAAATAAATGGGTTTACTATTAAAATTAAAACATGGAAGAAATAGCGTATTGTGTGATTATTCTTTTAAACAAAGTTGTAATAATTGTTGTAGTAGTATTACTAGATAAACCAAGCTTTTATTTTGACAGGTTGCCATGAGGACCTCTTAAGTTTCTGTAGCCTATGTATGATATGACGATCGTTTTACTCAAATGAAACGGTCAAATGCTCATGAAGTAACTCTCAGAGCAGTTCTGGGGATGTTGTTCAAGTATTTATGTCCTCATTTAGTGAGACGGCAGATGCTGAAAACACAGCGAGCGTCGCGCACTTCTCTCTCTCTGTGTGTGTGTGTGTGTGTGTGTGTAGTAAAAACCGCGCGTCTGTGCCATTCACATATACAGAGACACGCAGAACATGCAGACTTCATATTTAAATAGTCTTTTTGCGGCTTAATGTTTACAGATACTAGTCCATAGCGCGAGTTGTTTTAAGTGTACTGACCTACTTTTGATTAATTCATCCAAACTTTGACAAATTCCGTGACTCCGCGTTATACAGTAAATTCCATTTATATGACTGGATTCCGCGATTCCGTCCGGGTTTTCCCCATCGCGGAAACCATAAATAGATAATATTGAGGTGTTTTGCAACTTCAGTGTAGTGGATTGTGATTTATTGCAACTTGAGCAACGTCTTCTGCTGCCTTTGAGAGACAACTGATGCGTGATCACTGAAACAAGCAGCTCCAGTTAGAAAGCGCTTTCGGTGTGAGAGTGCCTTTAGTCTCCCACGCTGATTGGTCGGACTCGTGACTCCCAACAAATCAGATGCGTGGTGGGCGGAGACTGCTCTAGCCCACAGAGTGGTGAGCTCCGACAGGCTGCATCAGAGCCAAATAGCGCGTTTCAAAATTAAATTATTTTATCGGCACATCGATTTTGAAAATGGCCTATACCGATTATCATAAAAATGCTTAATATTTGGACAATAAACTGGACCACATCCGACTACTTCGCTCAACTCAGAGGACTGTAAGAGACTGTTGTGTTTTTGTGTTTACGGAAACATGGCTTAACAACAGCGTTCCGGACTGCGCCATTCAGCTCGAGCAGCTAACATGCTATCGAGCAGACAGAGCTCTCGTCGAGGGAGGTAAGAGACGCGGCGGCGGGCTTTGTGTTTACATCAATAATGTATGGTGCCGCGACGCTGTTGTGGTCTGCAAACACTGCTCACCCCTGGTGGAGTTTATGATTATTAAGTGCCGGCCGTTCTATCTACCGAGGGAATTTACAGCCATACTGCTCGTTGCTGTATACATCCCTCCCAGCTCTAACAACAACAACAGGAGTGAGGCACTGAATGATCTGTACCAGCACATCAGTGGGCAGCAGACAGCCCACCCAGATGCTTTTCTCATCTTGGCTGGAGACTTTAATCACGCAGACTTAAAGAGTGTTTTCCCAAAAATTCAACAGCATGTTGACTTCCCAACAAGGGGAAAAAATACGCTGGACTTTGTTTACACCACCCAGAGAGGAGCATACAAGGCTCTCCCCCTCCCCCACCTCGGAGCCTCAGACCACATCACTGTCATGCTAATGCCTGCACACAGACCGCTCGTTAAAGTCATCAAACCAATACACAAGCAGATACAAGTGTGGCCGGAAGGGTCGTCAGAGGCACTTCAAGACTGTTTCGACACCACTGACTGGAATATGTTTAAACAGGCTGCCACATACAACAACACCACAGACCTCCAAGAGTACTCAGAGACTGTCACTGCCTACATCACCAAGTGTATTGATGATGTAACGGTCACAAAGACTATCACTGTCCGGGCCAACCAGAAGCCGTGGCTGACAGGGGAGGTCTACAGACTTCTGAAGGCTCGGAATGCTGCCTTTAGAGCTGGAGATGAGGAGGGCCTAAGGACAGCTAGGGCCAACCTATCCCGCGGCATCAGAGAGGCCAAGAGACAGTACTCCAGGAGGATAGCCCACCGTTTCAGTGACAGCAGAGACACTCGGAGCCTGTGGCAGGGGATTCAGACCATTACGGACTACAAGCCCCCACCACAGACCTGTGACAGCACCATCCCCCTGCTGAACGAGCTGAATGCCTTCTTTGCTCACTTTGAGGCACAAAACAGCACCACTGCACAGAAGACTCCACCTCCTCCAGGCGACCAGATGATGACGCTGTCCCCGCACAGCGTGAGGAGATCCCTCAGCAGGATCAATGCACGCAAAGCTCCGGGTCCTGACAACATTCCTGGGCGTGTACTGAGAGACTGTGCAGTGGAACTCACTGATGTCTTCACACACATTTTCAACATCTCACTAAGCCAGGCTGTTGTCCCCACATGCTTCAAAGCTACCACTATCATTCCAGTCCCGAAGAAGTCATCTCCATCCTGCTTCAATGACTACCGTCCAGTAGCACTCACTCCTATTCTCATGAAGTGCTTTGAACGGTTAGTCATGCAGCACATCAAGTCTGTCCTCCCCCCCTCCCTGGACCCCTTCCAGTTTGCATATAGGTCCAATCGCTCGACCGATGATGCCATCGCCACTGCCCTCCACCCAGCCCTCACACACCTAGACAAAACGGACACGTATGTCAGATTGCTGTTCATAGACTTCAGTTCAGCATTCAACACAATCATCCCTCAACAGCTCATCCATAAACTGGTCCAGCTGGGGCTCAATACGTCGCTGTGCAACTGGCTGTTGGACTTCCTGACCGGGAGACCTCAGGCAGTACGGGTCGGCAGTAACACATCCAGCACCATCACACTGAACACAGGGGCCCCCCAAGGATGTGTGCTGAGCCCCCTCCTCTTCACTCTGCTGACCCACGACTGCACACCGTCACACAACTCCAACCGCTTCATTAAATTTGCGGATGACACGACTGTGGTGGGTCTCATCAGCAACAGAGATGAGACAAACTACAGGAGCGAGGTGAGCCGCCTGGCCGGGTGGTGCAGTGACAACAATCTCTCTCTGAATGTGGAGAAGACGAAGGAGATTGTCGTTGACTTCAGGAGAGTGCACACTCAGCATGCTCCTCTGACCATCAATGGTGCGACCGTGGAGAGAGTGAGCAGCACCAAGTTCCTGGGTGTACACATCACAGAGGACCTCTCCTGGACCAACAACACTGCAGCACTAGCCAAGAAAGCACAACAGCGTCTCTACTTCCTCCGCAAACTAAGAAGAGCCAGAGCCCCGGCCCCCATCATGTGCACCTTCTACAGAGGCACCATCGAGAGCATTCTGACTAGCTGCATCACTGTGTGGTATGGCGCCTGCAACGCGTCCTGCCGCAAGTCCCTTCAACGGATAGTGAGAGCAGCTGAGAAGATCGTTGGTGTCTCTCTCCCCTCCCTCCAGGACATTTACAACACCCGTCTCACCCGCAAAGCCCTCAGCATTGCAGGTGATCCCACCCACCCAACATACAACTTCTTCAGTCTGCTTCCATCAGGGAGGAGACTAAGGAGTCTCCAAGCCAGGACAAACAGACTGAAAGACAGCTTCATCCACCAGGCTGTCAGGAAGCTGAACTCCCTCCCGTCCTTGCCCCCCCTCCCCTCTCTTACCCCACGAATCACTGAACTCGGACCCCCACCCCACCACCACCACCCACACGAACACACACTCTCACACACACACACACTCACACTGAGACAAGCACCGGTCACTTGTACAACATTGGACTGACCTCATTCATTCAACTACCTCGTCTGGCAGTCTGAATAAAAAAGACTGCTCCTGTCACTTTAAATAGTCTTATAAGCTCTTTGCACTACACCATTATATTCTGCACTGTTGTTTGTTTGTTTATCTCACTGATTTGCACTATTGCACTATATTATTATTTTTATTTTCTTTATTTAATGTTTTATTTTTTTCCTACATGTCCTTATCTGTATATTTGTAATAGTTGCATTTTGTGCATGTGTGTGTGTGTGTGTGTGTGTGTGTGTGTGCGTGTGTGTGTGTGTGTGTATTGATTTGTTCTTATCTGTATTTTTGCGTTCTACTGTTTGTGTTTAGTGTTATCTGTATGCACCAGGGAGTAAGAGGGTAACGCAATTTCAATTCTCTGTATGTATGTACGGTACATGTGGCAGAATTGACAATAAAGCTGACTTTGACTTTGACTTTGATATCGACGGTGATAATCGGCCAGGCCGATAATCGGTCGACCCCTAAACACAACCCTTATGAAAATTCAAACCAAAAACCACGGTTACTAGTTAAACCATGGTAACCACAAATTAACCATGGTTTTGATACACTAACCATAGTCTAACCATGAAATGTGTAGTAAAACTATGGTTGTAAATTAAAACTTTTACTGTAATAAACCATGGTTAATTTTGGTAAGAGAAAAATATGACTCATGATAATGCAATAACATGTACAGTATTAGGATTTTTCTTTAAAGATATTGTCATGATGTAATTATTATTGTACTAATTTTGACATTTAGGCAATTTAAAGAGTATAGTTTCGTTAAATCTATAGTATTTAAGTCACTATAAGATAGAACAACAACACATAGTCAGAATGTGATACTTTAAATTGAACTAAAATAAAGTTATGTTATTGCAAACAGAATACAATGAGGTGGTTGTTTTGCAACACGGTGGAGACAGTTCTGTTCATAACAGTAGATGCTGATGGGAAAAGTGACGGGTACAAGAAAATTAGTGAAAAAAGTAAACACACACAAAGTGAGATGTAGAGAGATATGATGGAAAATGAAGAGAATGAAAATGCAAGTGAAGGTGCAGTTCAACAGAGAAACTTTAATTATTTTGAATGGCCCCAGCCTAAGGTTTTAAACCTTTTTTTTAAATGTGATGGCCATACAAAAAAAAAAAAAAAAAAAATGGTTCTCCGTGGTTTCAGAATTTGTTGTGGGTGTATGGGATGACCTGGATGAGTGTCAGATTTCCTTGCCTGAAATGTTGTCCCAGTCCTGCCCTGTTCTACATGGTGGTTGTTCAGTCATGATACATTCATTAGCTAACAAAATATTAAATGTAAGTTATTTTGTATTAATGTGTCAATATGACGTGAGGTCCAGTTACCAGCGTGACACTAAACCAGGTAGTAGTAATGGGTACTTATTACTTAAGTACATGTCAGAGCCCATACTTCTTTACTTTAACTTGAGTGAACAAGTGTAGTCAGTACTTCTACTTTTACCAGAGTATTTTTAAACACGAGTACCTATACTTCTACTTGAGTGAAGGATGTGTGTACTTTTGCCATCACTGGTACTCATTATAATCATCTTTGGGCTTGTTGTTTGGGCTCGGTTCATAAAGTGATCCAGTTTATGGAATTAATAGTAGGCAGGTGCAGGTTTCGATATTTTGATATGTGGCTTATTTTTAAAGATAACGCTTTTGTAGTGCCCTATGAAAACAGTTTTTTTCTGCTTTTTTTCAAATTCATTTTTTTTTCTGTTTTAATTTTTCTGAATTCCATTTTTTTCCTGTTTAAATTGATCTAGACTTTGTTTTAATGGTTAAAGAAAATGTTTATTACTCAACAAGCATGTCCAATTAATTGAAATCATGAAACCTGTACAATTTAACAGCAATTTATTACAAGTTTAATAAAAAATCAATTTAAGACCCTGTGATTTTCTTTTTCTCTCTTTTTCTTTTTATTTTGTTTATTTATTTATTTTTTTCAAATGTTTTCCATTATTTTTCTGGATTCTATTTTAATGGTAATTAATGGTAATAAATTATCTATTTAATGGTAATAAGTGGTCATTTTAATTTTAATAATCAAAAGCATCTCTAATTAATTGATTTTATAAAAAATATTTATTATTATTTTATTCATTATTTATTTATTTATTCAGAAATACTGTGTTGTGTTTTTACATTTTTCTGCTATATAATTTCTGGTAAATATTCCTTAAAAATAATGTTTTAATAATAATTATTAATAGTAATACTATCATTAAGTAATATATTTGTCACAGCTTCTTAAAGTTAACCAAACTTTTATTTTGATGGGTTGCTGTGAAGGCCTGTGAAGTTTCTTATTGTATATGACATGACTATAGTTTTTCTCAAAAGAAACACTCTCAAAACAGTTCTAGTGATTATGTTCACGTGTTTATATACTCATATATTGAGGTGGCAGAGGCTGAAAACACTGTAAGCGTCACACTTGCTTCTGTATGTGTGTAGCA
The DNA here is from genome assembly GCA_023376895.1 of Aspiorhynchus laticeps. Taxonomy (NCBI): domain Eukaryota; kingdom Metazoa; phylum Chordata; class Actinopteri; order Cypriniformes; family Cyprinidae; genus Aspiorhynchus; species Aspiorhynchus laticeps. Next base: position 42,662,465 of record CM041793.1, read on the forward strand.
AACGAACACGCACGGAACACGCAGTACATGCAGGATTCATATTTACATAGTCTTTTGTGGCTTAATATTCACTGACACTTTAGTCCATATCGTGTTTTGATGTAAGTGTATTTTGTTTTTTACATCTGGCAACACAGTCAAATTGTAGCTGGTTCACTGTGATTTCTTGCACCGTGCAAACAGAAGAGAGACAAAACTCTGATACACATTTAAATATGTCATTAACAACTAGTGGTTCAATTCAGTTCTGTTCACACAGAATTTTAGGAAATGTGCTTGTGATTGCCTTTAATTTTCGGAAGTCAATTCAGTTGTAGAATGCAGTTGTCATTTCCGTAATTTACTGATCTGTGTGTACAGAACAGGATTAAGCACTAAAAGATGAATTGACAGTGAGTACATGGCCATTGAAATCTCTTCTGAAACTCTAGAGAAGACACATATGCCTACATGTGCGATTACTGGGGTCTTTTTCTCTGACGTAACATCTCAGAAGCAGTAGACTTTTCACCATCTCATTGCTGAATCGATTGAAGTATTAAAGAGATCTAATCTGTGATTTTCTTTGCTGTTTGTTCAGTATGATGGAGTGAGATGCAGATGCAGTCTCCGTGCTTCTTTAATATGTTCTTTTCTTCAGGGACAATCTGACTGTCATTACCTTAATCTGCCCTCAATCAATAATGCTGCTCATCTCTGATTGGCCAGCGTAACTCCTTGTCACGGCAAAGGGACATGCTCTTTACTTACTGATTAACATGAAGCCCATAGCAGGGATGGGAAAGGTTTCATGTATGTTAGCAGTGTTAAAAAATAAATTAGATTTTTCTTTACAAATTATCAGCCATCCATTTTTGCACATTCACTCATGTAAAACTGTAAATAACAGCAGTGAGTCAGTTGTTGCTGAAGTTATTGTGACTATTATTGCCCTAAGTCTAGACTGGAGATTAAATTTTGATAATATTTTTGACATTGGTTTTATTAAAAAATTAGAGACTTGGAATCAAGATAAATCAATAATTTTTGCCAAATCAAGAGAAGTTAAATTACATTTTAGATGACAGCAATAGTTAATAATGTACCACTAGTGTTATATTATTTATATACTATAGGACTATTTACTCATATTTTGAATCAGCCTTTTTCAACATTTTAGTTTGTGTTGTAATTTTGCTATATACTGTACTTTGTCATTTAAATATTTCTGCTTAGCTTCATTTGTGTTTTAATTTTAGTAATTGTACTTTTTTTCAGTTAGTTAACAAGGCAACAAATTAAAAATTTCATTAAAGATTTTGAAGTTTAACTTTTTTCATCAAATGTTTATATTTTGATTCAGCTGTATTTCAGTTAATTTTATTCATTTTATAATTTTAATAATTAATAAAAATAAACAAAAATAGTTTTTGTTAACAACACTCTGTATACCCGTTTATTGATAATATATGCTGTTATTTTGGAGTCTTGTTGACTATATTACAATGGTGAATTTTTGTAAGGGCTTTCTGTCACAATTTCAACACACACACACACACACATACACACCTCTGTCTGTGCAACTGGCCAGTGTTCTGTTGAACGAGTGGCTCTGTTGTTGCAGTGATGGAATAATGAGATTATCATATCAGAATAAACATGATGTTGTCTAACCAGGGCTGACGAAAAAGTGATTATCGGTATACCGATAATCACTTTTTCGTCAGCCCTGGTATGATATATCATCAAAATGATGCCTGCTTCGAATAATTGACAAATCCATGCTGTGTAGTGAGTCATGAAATGCATGTGTTTACTGCAGAACCAAATGACCTTACCTGTGTGATACCTCTAAAAACAAATGCACATTGTTTGCTTTCCACGTAATACAGCTAGCTAGTTTTTGTTAGTAACATTGTAGTAAACTACGTCATGATTAGGCCTTAACCTTCCATCATCACAGCACCAAGAAGAGTTAAATGATGATCTAATTGGTTAACCTGTGCATTTACTCGGTGTGCATAACAGCAATGACTCAGCAGTTGTTGTTGTGAATATTATGTAGGCCTATCGTAATATTATTGCATCTATTAATCAAATCTGCCAATAATGACTCATTTAAAGTAATTACTGCACGGGTTATAAAAGTGTCGAAGCTCAATATTAATTAGCACTTGCATAATGTGAACTAGAAGGCGACGGATCCCAGATGCTCAGCTGAAACGTGTGACACACTTATGAAGGTGAATTTTAGGGCCCTACACACCTTGAAGGAGTTCGTAAAACTCTAGAAACACCTAGAAAGGTGCAATGCGCATGCTGAAGTGTTAATGTTCGTAAATTCATCCCTCTGCAGTGTGGTTTTAAAATACAAATGACTCCCGGATGCTTCAAAGTGGTTTATTTTGAATCGGAATCATTTTCACAGTTTCCCATGCGTTTTTCCATTAGCTCAGGCTATGTTGTAGCGAGAGAGACCACACGCACACGCTGTATGACTAAGCTCATCAACAGCCAGGACTGGAACGAAAACCCAACCGTGTAAAAGATCAACCCACTGCCACAGATAGTGATAAAAATGCTTTTAAATTCTCACTGTATCAAAGCTCTGCAAGGCTCTGCATTGACAGTAAATAAACCACCTACGTGCATCAGCTCTAATCTCCTCACATCCCACTCAAGAGCTCTCGCTAAAGCAAGCGTTCATCCTCGGAAAGAGGAGGAGGAACGCCACCGAGGTGAACAGGGAATCACACGAATTGTATACTATGTTTGTCGCTTGCTGAATCAATATTACCACAAACGGTTCAAAATCACTATGCTGTAGTTTATGTACTGACATCAGGGGCTTGCGTAGTCTTCCGTAACCAGACTTTTGACTTGAGGAAAGGTCTAGTCCACATTTTAGATTGATGAAGATGAAGACTGCCTTGACTGATATGTAATTTCGTTTTGGTTCGTTTATGTGCGCTAGTCATTCAGAAGAGAGCTCAACATGTTAGCAGGCCAGCGTTTACCTTATGCAGATGACTCACGGCATGCAGCTTCAGCCGTCTTTGCTGTTTTTGGCTGTGTTGACAGTGAGCATGTGGGAGGAGAGAGTGTCCGCAATGCTCAGATGATGCAGGTGAGACACGAAAGCTTGCATATCTCCATTGCCAGCTTGTGTTGTCATGAATAGTGATGTCGCATTATAGTTGACACTATAAGTTTGGAATAATTAGGATTTTTAAAAATGTTTGTGAAAGTAGTCTCTTAATACGTTTCACAAAAAAAAGAAGCAGCACAACTGATTTTAACATTGATAATAATAAGAAATGTTTCTTGAGCAGCATATCAGAATATTAGAAATCATTTCTATAGGATCATGTGACGCTGAAGACTGGAGTAATGATGCTGAAAATTCAGCTTTGCACCACAGGAATAAATAGCATTTTACAATATATTTTAATAGAAAACAGTTATTTTTTTCAAACTGTAATAACATTACTGTTTTTACTGTATTTTTGAATGGCATTGCATGTTTGGGTGGCACTTGATTGATTCAAGGTGATTTGAAAACTTTTTTTGCGTTGGGTGCAAAGTGCTTTGGTTTTCTCCATTTTCACTTCTATGTAATTCCAAATATATTTGTCTATTACAGGATATTATACAAAACTAATGTCACATAACGATGCTGGAAGAGTTTGTGGAAAGGTGAATTTCTCCTGTTTTCACTATTAATAAGAAAAGCACAACTGAAGTCATGTTACCCACTAGTCAACAGACCCAACTAGTGGCGGAACTACTCGATGTGTTGAATCAGAATAGTTTGTATTTTATATAGTAATTAATAAAACAGATTAGATTAGATGCTATTTACACCAAGTGAAAATATAATATTTTCTTAGTAATAGATGCTATTTACACTAAGTGCAAATAGCAATGGATTGTATTTACACTAAGTGAAAATAGCAGTATTTTCTTAGTGATATGCTATTTACACTGTGTAAATAGCTATAGATTCTATTTACTCTGTGTTAAAATAACAGGATCTCTGCTATTTACTTATTGCAAATAGTGGCAGTTATCTTATTATTTTAGTAAATTATAAAACAGTATGCAATAATAACGTATTGTGTAAATTATAATTTTAATTTAAATGATCAAATGTTTAATTTTTTTTTGTTAATTTGTTTTAAAAAATCACAATTTTAACCAGAAAAATACAAATTAGATTTTTTTCCCCTACTTTTGCAGCCCTAATTTAAAATAGAAGTCTTGTAACATTATTCATGGCTTACTCTCACTATCACTATATAAGGTTATACATTAAAGGTTTCTCTATGCAGTTCTTTTCCATAAAATTAAGGACTGAGCTTTCCAAAAGTGTGCTGTTAAAAATGCAGTTATTGAATTATCGACAGCTCCACAATATTTTCCATCTTTAAAATGCAACTGTATTGAATGTAATTTTGTCTTCAGATAAAAGTCATTCTATCCAAGTGCACTTTGACCTTTCAATCTATTGACCCCAGCAATATTTTTCTTCAATATTTCAGCACGGCTGAGAGTGATAACATGAAATTTACACACCCATATTTCCAATACGTGCCTGTGCATGTGTGCGCACACGAGGTCAAAAGAGCAACTCCAACACAGTAAGTACCCAGTGAGATAGAAAGGAAAACTCTCCCTGGTGCCGCTTGCAAATGGAATCGATCAGGCTCGACTTCTATAAATAGAATCCATAACCGCACACTTGAGTGGGCAGGCGGCCTTTAGGGGAACTGGGAGATCAATCCTTACAAGTCCAAAAGATCAGTAAAAGCCAGTTAAGTTCGCACAAGTGCTCGGCAGGAGTTGAGCCGCGTGGCCACACTGTGTTGCGGTAATGAATGCATGTGTTTGTGGGTGTTGAGCACTGTGGCGTGGGCTATCCAGTGGGCGTTCAGATGGTTTTCAAGAGGCTATATGTCAATTGGATGCTTTCTCATTAAATCTGCTGCTATTTCTGTAGAGATATGAATTTTAGATGGATAGGTACATTTAGATGTATTTTATATAGTTCTAACAGCGTGATTGCAAGTATGACATTGCTGTTTTTTTTTGTTGTTTTTTTACAATTGCAGAAGCTGAGTAACTTATCTTTTAGACAAAATTTTCTGTGATTTTGACTGAATTAGGTTTCGTGAATGATTTATTGACTCAAAGACAGACACTTGGTTCAGTACATACCTCAGTTTTGATGTCACGGTTTGGTACGTTTTTTTTAGTACAGTAGGGACAAAAAAATGAAAAAAAAAATTCATTAAATAGTTGCTTACCAAACAAATTGTGGCTCTGTCTTTAAATTCATTTCAGCCTTTATCCATAATAATTTCCTTACGGACAAAATAAATCTACCTCAGTTAATGCTGTCAATTATAGGGTGCCCAATTACTTGCACATTACTATAATATTAATGGTTACAATTAACAACAAAGCGCAAACAATTAAATTCAATTGCAAAAAAGTAAATTGCACAGAAGGCAGTTTTTACATCAGCTTATAAATTGTTTCTATTCCAATTCTTTGTTGAAATTAGTGCTGGGCAATGATTAATCATGATTAATCCCATCCAAAATAAAAGTTTTTGTGTACATAATATATGTGCGTGTACTGTGGATATTTATTATGTATATATAAATACAAACACATGCATATATATATTTAAGAAAAATATGTTATGTTTATATATTAAATATATTTATATATAATATAAATTATATGAATATCAATATATACATGTAAATACATGTGCATAATTTCAAAATATATACTGTATGTGTGTGTCAAAGTACACACACATATATTATATACAGTGGTGTGAAAAAGTGTTGGCCACCTTCCTGATTTTTTTTTTTTTTTGCATGTTTGTCACACTTTAATGTTTCAGATCATCAAACAAATTTAAATATTAATCAAAGATAACACAAGTAAACACAACATGCAGTTTTTAAATGAAGGGTTTTTTTATGAAGGGAAAACAAAATCCAAACCCACATGGCCCTGTGTGAAAAAGTGCTTGCCCCCCACCCCCTGTTAAAACATAACTGTGGTTTATCACACCTGAGTTTAGTTTCTCTAGCCACACCCAGGCCTGATTACTGCCACGCCTGTTCGCAATCAAGAAATCACTTAAATAGGACCTGCCTGACAAAGTGAAGTAGACCAAAAGATCCTCAAAAGCTACACATCATGTTGAGATCCAAAGAAATTCAGGAACAAATGAGAAAGAAAGTAATTGAGATCTATCAGTCTGGAAAAGGTTATAAAGCCATTTCTAAACCTTTGGGACTCCAGCGAACCACAGTGAGAGCCATTATCCACAAATGGTGAAAACATGGAACAGTGGTGAACCTTCCCAGGAGTGGCCGGCCGACCAAAATTACCCCAAGAGCGCAGCGACGACTCATCCAAGAGGTCACAAAAGACCCCACAACAACATCTAAAGAACTGCAGGCCTCACCTGCCTCAGTTAAGGTCAGTGTTCATGACTCCACCATAAGAAAGAGACTGGGCAAAAATGGCCTGCATGGCAGAGTTCCAAGACTAAAACCGCTGCTGAGCAAAAAGAACATAAAAGCTCATCTCAGTTTTGCCAGAAAACATCTTGATGATCCCCAAGACTTTTGGGAAGATACTCTGTGGACTGACGAGACAAAAGTTGAACTTTTTGGAAGGTGCGTGTCCCATTACATCTGGCGTAAAAGTAACACAGCATTTCAGAAAAAGAACATCATACCAACAGTAAAATATGGTGGTGGTAGTGTGATGGTCTGGGGCTGTTTTGCTGCTTCAGGACCTGGAAGACTTGCTGTGATAAATGGAACCATGAATTTTGCTGTCTACCAAAAAATCCTGAAGGACAATGTCCGGCCATCTGTTCGTGACCTCAAGCTGAAGCGAACTTGTGTTCTGCAGCAGGACAATGATCCAAAACACACCAGCAAATCCACCTCTGAATGGCTGAAGAAAAACAAAATGAAGACTTTGGAGTGGCCTAGTCAAAGTCCTGACCTGAATTCTATTGAGATGCTGTGGCATGACCTTAAAAAGGCGGTTCATGCTCGAAAACCCTCCAATGTGGCTGAATTACAACAATTCTGCCAAGATGAGTGGGCCAAAATTCCTCCACAGCGCTGTAACAGACTCATTGCAAGTTATCGCAAACGCTTGATTGCAGTTGTTGCTGCTAAGGGTGGCCCAACCAATTATTAGGTTTAGGGGGCAAGCACTTTTTCACACAGGGCCATGTGGGTTTGGATTTTGTTTTCCCTTCATAATAAAAAACTTCATTCAAAAACTGCATGTTGTGTTTACTTGTGTTATCTTTGATTAATATTTAAATTTGTTTGATGATCTGAAACATTAAAGTGTGACAAACATGCAAAAAAAAAAAAAAATCAGGAAAGGGGCCAACACTTTTTCACACCACTGTATTTTAAAAAAAACTTTTATTTTGGATGCGATTAATCTTTGCCCAGCACTAGTTAAATACATGTGCATAATTTCAAAATATATACTGTATGTGTGTGTCAAAGTACACACATATATTGTGTATATATATATATATATAAAAAAAAAAAACTTTTATTTTGGATGCGATTAATCGTTGCCCAGCACTAGTTAAATACATGTGCGTACTTTCAAAATATATCCTGTATGTGTGTGTCAAAGTACACACACATATAATATATATATATAACGTTTATTTTGGATGTGATTAATCGTGATTAATCTTTGCCCAGCATTAGTTAAAATATATTTATTTACACATGTATTTAACAAATAGTTCACAAGTTAATTTCTCTAGTGAACTAACGAGCTGTGAGCACTGAATGACTTGCCTGAGGTAAATGTAATGTTACATGAAATAGTTACCAAGCTGTCTTTCTGAAGGTGAAACACTGATTGAGTGATTACATGAGACACGAGATGTTTATTCATGTTTATTTCATGCTTTAACTACTAGTAGTATTGTGTTTAGTATTGTGAGGCGTCTATACACAGCGATCTGTCATGCCACAATAAACAGTTTCAAAACAGCATTTGTTAGGGATGTCCTGAGCCGATCTCATGGATCAGGATCAGGGCGATCAAGCAATTTTTTATTTATTTTTTTAAACTGATCTGTATCTGGTCTCCTCAGTCCGACTTCCATGTTTAGTGCGCACATACAGTTGCCGGTCTTATAATTAGAATTTCATCAAAAAGTTGATTTATTTCACTAATTCCATTCAAAAAGTGAAACTTGTATAATGTATACATTCATTCCACACAGACTGATATATTTCAAGTGTTTATTTCTTTTAATTTTGATGATTATAACTGACAACTAATGAAAACCCCAAATTCAGTATCTCAGAAAATTAGAATATTACTTAAGACCAATACAAAGAAAGGATTTTTAGAAATCTTGGCCAACTGAAAAGTATGAACATGAAAAGTATGAGCATGTACAGCACTCAATACTTAGTTGGGGCTCCTTTTGCCTGAATTACTGCAGCAATGCGGCGTGGCATGGAGTCGATCAGTCTGTGGCACTGCTCAGGTGTTATGAGAGCCCAGGTTGCTCTGATAGTGGCCTTCAGCTCTTCTGCATTGTTGGGTCTGGCATATCGCATCTTCCTCTTCACAATACCCCATAGATTTTCTATGGGGTTAAGGTCAGGCGAGTTTGCCGGCCAATTAAGAACATGGTCCTTAAACCAGGTACTGGTAGCTTTGGCACTGTGTGCAGGTGCCAAGTCCTGTTGGAAAATGAAATCTGCATCTCCATAAAGTTGGTCAGCAGCAGGAAGCATGAAGTGCTCTAAAACTTCCTGGTATACGGCTGTGTTGAACTTGGACCTCAGAAAACACAGTGGACCAACACCAGCAGATGACATGGCACCCCAAACCATCACTGACTGTGGAAACTTTACACTGGACCTCAAGCAACGTGGATTCTGTGCCTCTCCTCTCTTCCTCCAGACTCTGGGACCCTGATTTCCAAAGGAAATGCAAAATTTACTTTCATCAGAGAACATAACTTTGGACCACTCAGCAGCAGTCCAGTCTTTTTTGTCTTTAGCCCAGGCGAGACGCTTCTGACGCTGTCTGTTGTTCAAGAGTGGCTTGACACAAGGAATGCGACAGCTGAAACCCATGTCTTGCATACGTCTGTGCGTAGTGGTTCTTGAAGCACTGACTCCAGCTGCAGTCCACTCTTTGTGAATCTCCCCCACATTTTTGAATGGGTTTTGTTTCACAATCCTCTCTAGGGTGCGGTTATCCCTATTGCTTGTACACTTTTTTCTACCACATCTTTTCCTTCCCTTCGCCTCTCTATTAATGTGCTTGGACACAGAGCTCTGTGAACGGCCAGCCTCTTTTGCAATGACCTTTTGTGTCTTGCCCTCCTTGTGCAAGGTGTCAATGGTCGTCTTTTGGACAACTGTCAAGTCAGCAGTCTTCCCCATGATTGTGTAGCCTACAGAACTAGACTGAGAGACCATTTAAAGGCCTTTGCAGGTGTTTTGAGTTAATTAGCTGATTAGAGTGTGGCACCAGGTGTCTTCAATATTGAACCTTTTCACAATATTCTAATTTTCTGAGATACTGAATTTGGGGTTTTCATTAGTTGTCACTTATAATCATCAAAATTAAAAGAAATAAACACTTTAAATATATCAGTCTGTGTGGAATGAATGCATACATTATACAAGTTTCACTTTTTGAATGGAATTAGTGAAATAAATCAACTTTTTGATGATATTCTAATTATATGACCAGCACCTGTATATTCCATATTTGATGCGCACTTTCATAATGATTCACTCATTAATTTATCATTTGCTTACTTTGCCATCAGACAATCTGAGATTTCATTGTTATAACGCGTTGCTACAGGTTGCATCTTCGCATTTGACTGACAGACTGGCTTTCTGACACTGCAAGCTTCATGCTTTCTAACTATATCTCCAGATTGTTCCCTTTATGTGCCAATTATTCTGCTTATACAGTGTGTCCATTTACACATGGAGAGAGAGTGTATCACATCTTTATATATGAAGAGTTCATTTGCAAAAACAGATAGGCATAACTCTATTTTTATTTATTTTCATAAATCATGTTTTTTTATTGTGCATTCCAATAATATGTCAAACTGCAGTTGGGTTGTTTTGATTAAGTAATAATAACTCAAACATATACAGGTAACCTACAAAATTAAAGTTCATTAAAAGTATTTTTTTTAAGTTTGTTTTATAGCAAAAGCAGATAACTCTAACAGTAATTTTTTGGCAAAAGCAGATAATTCCACATTTCTTTTTCAGAGTTAAACAAAAATACTCATTTAATCTTTGTAATCTCCTCAGTTGAGAATGAGAATGAGAATGAGCTTTATTTGGCCAGGTATGTTTACACATACGAGGAATTTGTTATAGTGACAGAAGCTCCACAGTGCAACAGAATGACAGCAACAGGACAGGACACAGATAATAAAAGAATAATATAAAAATATACAAATAGGCAATGTACAAAATAGCAAAAACACAATATATAATATAGAAAATTATACTATGGGGCCGTTGAATGCTTGAATCTGATTGGCTGACGAACGTTCTAAGGTGTGCAAATATTTTCAGGGAAACACACGGTGAACATAGTTCCAGGCACCGCATTACATGTCCATATCACTTCACCAAATGATTTGCGTTATTTCAAAGGTCCTTACAGCCTAAAATAGCAAAATAACCAAAACCCACAACGACACTGGCCAAACAAATAAATATAGTAAACAAAAGGATAAAAAACGACAGATCATATCCATGTTTTTGCCACAAAATTACGTTTTATTATGTACAGAAAGCACATAGTCTATCTCTCCTGCTCTCTCTCTCCCTCACAGACATAGCAGCACAGCATAGTTTGCACACACGTTAACATAAGTGCAAAAGTTGAACACTTTTGAGAGACGCACATACTCACAGAGGTAATCTCCCTCTCTCTCTCCTCTCATAACTTAGTTATTAACTGTATTAACTGCATCTGACTGCATTAGTCTGCTATCAACGGCTCAAGCCTCCGTTACGGTTTAAAATGACGTTTTGGAATTAGCAAGAGAGTCGTTGGATGAAATGCAGAAGAAATAATCCTACTCACAATAGCGATTTAAGTAGAAAAACCGGACGAATGCCTTGAAATATATCATCTGATCGATGTCTTGAGGTGTGGCAACCGTAGTATAAGCGGAATAATTGACTTCGGTCAGTTGAATTATTAGAAAAATAATGCACACCCGAGGTGTAACGGCCACTCCGCTTCGCGTCGTGACCGCATCACCACCTCGGGTGTGCATTATTTTTCTAATAATTCAACGGCCCGTCGTCAATTATTCCTTACTTATGTGTGTACAGGTCTGATATGTGCAACAAAAAAAAAAAAGTATGTGTGGTGAATAAATAATGTATAATAGTGTTGTGTGTTCCATGTTTATGTCAAGTGTTCATGAGATGGATTGCCTGAGGGAAGAAACTCTTCCTATGTCTGGTCGTTCTGGTGCTCAGAGCTCTGTAGCGTCGACCAGACGGCAACAGTTCAAAGAGGGAGTGTGCTGGATGTGAGGGGTCCAGAGTGATTTTGCCAGCCCTTTTGCTCACTCTGGATGAGTACAGTTCTTGGAGAGTGGGGAGGGTTGTACCAATGATTCGCTCAGCAGTCCGGACTACCCTCCGTAGTCTTCTGAGGTCAGATTTGGTAGCTGAGCTGAACCAGACAGTTATTGACGTGCAGAGGACGGATTCAATGATGGCAGAGTAGAACTGTTTCAGCAGCTCCTGTGGTAGGTTAAACTTCCTCAGCTGGCGAAGGAAATACAACCTCTGCTGGGCCTTTTTTACAATGGAATCTATGTGATTGTCCCACTTCAGGTCCTGGGAGATGGTGGTGCCCAGGAATCATGATGGTGAGTCGGGGAGAGCAGGGGGGTTTCTCCTGAAGTCCACGATCATCTCCACAGTTTTGAGAGTGTTGAGTTCCAGGTTGTTAAGACTGCACCAAACAGCCAGCTCCTTAACTTCCTGTCTGTAAGCAGACTTGTCACCGTCCTGGATGAGACCGATCAGTGTGGTGTCGTCTGCAAACTTCAGGAGCTTGACAGAGGGGTCTTTAGATGTGCAGTCGTTCGTGTAGAGAGAGGAGAGCAGTGGGGAGAGAATGCAGCCCTGAGGAGCTCCAGTGCTGATGGTGCGGGTGCTGGATGAGAATTTGCCCAGCCTTGCTAGCTGCTGCCTGTCTGTCAGGAAGCTGGTGATCCACTGACAGATGGAGGTGGGGACGGAGAGCTGTGTCAGTTTATTCTGAAGGGTGTCCAAGATGATGGTGTTAAAAGCGGAGCTGAAGTCTACAAACAGGATCCTCACATAAGTCCCTGGTCTGTCCAGATGCTGAAGGATGAAGTGTAGTCCCATGTTGACTGCATCATCCACAGACCTGTTTGCTCTGTAGGCAAACTGCAGGGGGTCCAGTAAGGGTCCAGTGGAGGCCTTCAGATAAGCCAAAACCAGTCTTTCAAATGATTTCATGGCCACAGACGTTAGAGCCACAGGTCTGTAGTCATTAAGTCCAGTAATTTGGGGTTTCTTTGGGACGGGGATGATGGTGGAGCGTTTGAAGCATGAGGGGACTTCGCACAGTTCCAGTGATCTGTTGAAGATCTGTGTGATGATGGGGGCCAGCTGGTCAGCACAGGTTTTTAGGCAGGCTGGTGACACACCATCTGGGCCTGGTGCTTTCCTTCTTTTGTTCTTTTTGAAGACCTGGCACATGTTATCTTCTCTTATCTGCAGTGTGGGTGTGGGGGGGTTGCAGGAGGTGTGAATGGTGTTTTTTCAAACCGGCAGTAGAACTCATTCAGATCGTCTGCCATTTGTTGATTCTCCACAGTGCTGGGGGATGGTGTCTTGTAACTGGTGATGTCTTTCATGCCTTTCCACACTGAAGCAGAATCACTGGAAGAGAATTTGGTCCTTAGCTTGACAGAATAATTCCTCTATGCCACTCTGATCTCCTTTTCCAGTGTGTATTTGGCCTGTTTATACAAGACTTTATCCCCCTTTCTGTAAGCATCTTCTTTGGCCTGACGGAGCTGTCTGAGTTTTGCAGTGAACCATGGTTTGTCATTGTTGTAGGTTAAATGAGTCCTGGTAGGAATACACTTATCTTCACAGAAACTGATATATGATGTTACAGTCTCTGTGAGCTCGTCCAGATCGGTGGCAGCAGCTTCAAAAACAAGCTTTTAAATCTTGCTCTGCTTCATTAGTCCATCTTTTAACAGTTCTTAATACAGGTTTTGCAGATTTAAGTTTCTGCCTGTATAAGATGAACCAAACAGTGATCAGAGAGTCCTAAAGCTGCCCATGGGACAGAGTGATATGCCTCCTTTATCGCTGTGTAACAGTGATCCAATATATTACTGTCTCTGGTGGGACCTGTAACATGCTGTCTGTATTTTGGCAGTTCACAGGAGAGATTTGCTTTATTGAAGTCCCCGAGAATGATTAAAACAGAGTCCGGGTGTTTTTGTTCTGTGTCTGTGATCTGATCAGCGAGTTTCTGTAAAGCTGAGCTCACGTGCGCTTGCGGTGGAATGTAGACACTCACGAGAATGAATGAACAAAACTCCCGTGGCGAATAGAACGGCTTGCAGTTGATGAAGAGCGTTTCTAGATCAGAACAGCACATCTTTAACACAGTTACATCTGTACACCACCTCTCATTGATGTAAAAGCACGTCCCGCCGCCACGCGATTTCCCCGTTGATTCTGCGTCGCGATCTGCTCTGATCAGCTGGAAGTTAGGAAGATGTAGCACGCTGTCCGGTATGGTGTCATTCAGCCAGATTTCCGTGAAACACAGAGCAGCAGAGTTTGAAAAATCCTTATTTGTCTGGGAGAGTAGAAGGAGTTTGTCCGTTTTGTTGGGTAGAGAGCAGATATTCGCTAGATGGATGCTAGGCAACGGCATTCTTAATCCGTGCTGACGAAGCTTCATGAGCGCGCCAGCTCGCTTCCCCCATCTACGCATCCTGAAGCGTTTGACCAAAGCTACGGCTCCGCCAACTACAATGTCCAGCAAAACGTCCGAACAATCAAAATCCGGTAAATTATTTTGTGGTGTGTTCTGCTGAATGTTCAGCTGTTCATCCCTGGTAAAACTGATAATTTTTGAGAAACAAAAAACAGGAAAAACAAACAAAAACAGTACGAACACTGAAGACCAAAGCACTGTAGCTGCCATCTGCGGCGCCATGTTAGGCTATCCATGTTAGGCAGTTGACAATGTAGACACCTGACAAACGTTGTTGTTGTGATTACACGCAATACAGGTAGCTTTTCTCTCACCATTGTAACACGCTGCTTTTGCAAAGTAAAAAACTTTTATTTTCCTTTTACACCCTGAAGAAGATATAACAGTTTCATCAAGTTCAGCAAAATTATCCATCCTCGATCACTTTTAGTCAGCTTTGACAAAACTCCTCTCAGCTAGCACGTCTTTTCAAAGTGAAAGCAGCCTTGTCCCCTGACCTGAATACAGCACACTGATTCGCTAAAATAGACTTATCGGCTTCTGTTCACAAACAACAAGGACGCTTCTGCTGTAAAACGTGAACTCATGATGCCTTGAAGGCACTAGCGTAGCCAGAAATGTCAAAGTGGGTGGTCCTACATAAAACTGGGTGGGCCAAGAGTGTAGCATATGAAAACTGCATGTCAAATTGCCAACACAAAATACAGCACCAAGGTTCATTCCACAGTACTTCTAAAGCATGCATTAACATTAGTAATTTGTTATATTAATGTTCATTTCAAAATTTAGGACATTATTACAATTCAAAGTTGTATCTGTTAACATTTGCATGAGCTGGTTAACAAAGATGAATAAACACGGTAACAAATGTGTTGCTAATGTTAGTTAATGCATTAACTAACGTTAACTAAAGGAAGTGTATTAAAAAGCATTACCTCAGTGTGAAACAACGGGGATTCGCTGATGATTTCATAATCAAACGCCTCTGTCAGTTCACGCACATCGAGGACCGCAGAAATGTGCGCAGCTGCAAATTATGCAGTTTGTTTTGGCGACCAAGATCCAGCACAAAGATTATGTGTTTCTTTCCACAAAGGATGCATCTTTTTAGCGGATCAAACACTGTTCCTATGCTAATATGATGCTTCAAACACGCTTGGTTCAGAAGATTCTGATCGATAAATCCAGCAACCGCAGGTGGTCTGGCGGGTTTCATTTGTAGACGGTCCGGATTTATTGCTAAGACTTTTACTTTTTAAAGAATTGATCTGATTTATGATTACTCAACTCGGCTATTTTCAAATTGAACTACACAAACTTGCGCATTTTACTATTATATCCTTACATCGTAAACATAACATTGTGGGTGGGACTAACAGAAACGGACGAATCATCATCATTTTGACAAGCGTGATGCATATATAGGAAGAGGGAAAACTAAGAAACGACCTGTAATTGACCATGAAAGCAAGAGTTTAATATTTTTTTTTATAAATATATAAAATTACTGTGAAATAAGACATTTATTAGTATCGTTTAATAAATTACATCCATTTGGAAAATTACCAACTTCTCATTGGGTGGGCCACAGATGAAAGTGGGTGGGCCCGGGCCCACCCAGGCCCACCCGTAGCTACGCGACTGCTTGAAAGTGGACAGTACTGGCTTTTTTAACAAAACATGTTTAGTACAGTGGCCGAGAGAGCTCAACGTGCTGCAACTTCAGAAAACACATGCAAATAGAAAAAGCACCAGCAAATCAAGAAAACATCTTCTTCAGTTTGACAACAGGTGCTGCAAATGCTCACAACGCAAACAAATAAAGAAACACGCTACAAATGCTCACAACACAACCAAATAAAGAATTTTATTTGCAGCGCATTTCTTTGTTTGGTTGTGTTGTATTTGCAGTGCATTACTCTATTTGGTTGTGTTGTGAGCATTTGCAGCACGTGTGTTGTCAAATTGATGAAGTTGTTTTCTTAATTTGCAGGCATTTTTTTTCTATTTGCAGCGCGTTGAGCTCTCTCAGACACCGTAGTTTAGGGTTCAAATCGTGCTATAGGTACAGTATGTGGAGAATAATGCACAGCAGTCAGTTCAGTTCAAGTGGCATTTATCGGTTTTAGCAAAACTCTTCACATTTATATATATATAGGCTATATATATATATATATATATACAGTATATATATATATATATACACACACGTTATATGTAACATATATTTATAGTTTCACTCTATATAAGTCTTTGCAGCAGACTGTGTGATGTTTCACACTATTAATTGTACTCCAAAAACACATGTACATCTTGAATCTACTATAATATAATTAACTTTTTGTGTTGCTTTCGGCTACGTGTGATTAGCCATTAATGAAAAATATGCTTTTTTTGCCTTAAGATCTACTAACTGCTGAAGCTAACCAGCCAAACAATGAGCACCTGCTGTAAGCAGCACAAGAGAGCAAGAGAGATACAAGCGGCTCATGCTTTTTTAGCCAATCAGAAAATGTTCTTAGCATGTCAGTGTTAAGGTTTGTTAACATATATGGTGGGTGGTTTTTGTAAGAAGGCTTTTGATTAAAGGGACAGTGTGAAGTCTAGTGTAAGTTAGCAAAATGTCTGAAATCGCTTACAGCAACTTTAAGCAAGCATGTTAAAAACACTTTAAACCACTAGGTATGTTTTGAGTTACTATCACACAAACATGTATGCCAGTGTAGCTACAGCTCTTTGAATGATACCTTCTTAGTGCTAAGGAAAGAGGGAGGATGAATACTTGCCTTGGCATAGTGAGGTGGGATGTAATACATTTTTACTATAGTCTTGTCACTTATTTTCTTGCTCATCAGCAAAGATTGTATTAGAAAAGCTCGCTGGCTTCGAAGTGAGTCAGCGAATTTAGCATTTTTACTTCCAGATAAAGTCTAATTAAGCTAAAAGCTTTACTGGCTCCACCATCCTTTCTTCTTTCTTTCTTTTCTAAACCTGTAACGCCTACCTTCCTGTCTCGCCCCCCTAAGAAGAGGGCCAAGGGGGCAAGAGAGGAAACCTGGCACTAATTGGATGCCCCCCTCTAATCTCTGAGCCTAGAATAAGATCAAAGAGGCACCTGGTTTGCGTGACCTATACTCAGTGTTTTGGCTAAGAGAGTGCGTGACTCAGCTCATATTTTCTGCCTGAGTGTGTTTGCAGGTGAAGCCAAAATTTGAGGAACTTTCACTTCTTGGAAATTGACTGATTGGCTTCTTGGAATTTGGTGATGATAGAAATTATAGAAATTGGCAGGTCACCAGAGTACAATTAGATTAAAGAGCGAAAGCACACCATGTTGCTAATTTCTGCTTGCCAATATGGGATCCGTTTTTGAATTCTGGAGGAGTTGAAAGCAGTTTCTTGGTTCTACTTTACTACTTTGTAATTTAGCTAACACTTTTATCCAAATTGGCATACAGCACACTTATCCACGGATAATCAGTCTAAACAACTTGTGAAAAGTGCCTTCCCCCCAAAAAATTATTTGAGTCGATACAGTACTGTATATGACTCTTTAGAGATGAAAATGTGATGATCAGTGCATCTCCAATGATCAAAGCTCTCCAAATGGCATCAGTTTGTGAAAAATGACTTCTTTTTTTTCCTGAAAAACAAGTAAAAAATCCAGGTGTTGTTTCACACCTGCAACATTTGGTGACCAACCCAGATCTTTAACCAGCAGTATTCTCAGCATACTCCGTTTTGTTGTTTCTTGTCATCTTTGATCTGATCACTTGTCTCTTTGGTCCTCAGGTTATGGCCACGCGGCTCCAGGCACAGATGCTGGAAAGGCGTTCTGCATGTTTTATGCAGTGCTTGGGATCCCTCTGACACTGGTGATGTTCCAAAGCCTTGGCGAGAGAATGAACACCTTTGTGAAGTACATGCTGAAGCGCATCAAAAAGTGCTGTGGGATGCACATCACGGAAGTCTCCATGGAGAACATGGTGACCGTGGGCTTCTTCTCCTGCATGGGAACGCTCTGCATCGGCGCAGCAGCTTTCTCCCACTACGAGGACTGGAGTTTCTTTCAGTCCTATTACTATTGTTTCATAACGCTCACCACCATTGGGTTCGGGGACTTTGTAGCCCTGCAGAAGAACAAAGCTTTGCAGAGAAAGCCCCTCTATGTGGCATTCAGCTTCATGTACATCCTAGTGGGGCTGACGGTCATCGGGGCCTTTCTCAACCTGGTGGTCCTTCGTTTCCTTACCATGAACAGCGAGGATGAGCGGCGGGACGCCGAGGAGAGGGCTTCCCTAGCGGGGAACCGCAGTAGCATGATCATCCACATCCAGGAGGACACGCTGCAGAGGAGTCGACGGAGACGAGAACAGCAGCAGCAGCGCTACAGAGCCGAGGTCACCGATCTCCAGTCCGTTTGCTCCTGCATGCACTACCATTCTCACGAGTTCGGGAGCTCGGTCGGCCTTGGGTTGGGAATGGGAGGAGGAGGAAGTGGTGGTGGCGCATTTCCGCACCAGAACTCGTTCGGCTCCCAGTTGAGCCCTCATCAGTACCATCACTACCACTCAACGGTGTCCTACCGCATAGAGGAGATCTCGCCGAGCACACTGAAAAACAGCTTCCTTCCCTCCCCCATCAGCTCCGTCTCACCCGGGTTGCACAGCTTCACGGAAAACCTCCGGCTGATGAGACGACGCAAGTCCATCTGAGGACCGACGGCAACAGCTGAACACACATATCCAATGCTGCTGCTCTACCAAACCTCATTCCGGCACTTTTTCATAATTTTCTGGCTGACGTCGGACCAGCAGGACATTTGAGCGCTCGGTGGATATATCGGAACTTCATAAAAAAGCATGAAGCATGGATATCTATTTTTTGCAGAACATCGCCTGGGCCTTCTTCACCCTTTTGAGCAGCACCCAAGTGGATTTGGATATAATACTACCATCCTGATATCTTGTCAGATGACGTACACTTGCATTTTGAATAATACAGAAGGAGATAGATATATATATATATATATATATATATATATATAATTTTTTAAGGGACGTGTGAAAATGTGCGTTTTATCAAACGGTGAGCAACCTCTGGTTCTTTCTTGAGATTCAAGTGCCACACCACCGAAGGAGAAATAACGATACAACTGATTTGAAAAGGACTACACAGTATCAGGTATTGTTTTCTATAAGCAATTCTATTTAAGAAAAACGAGACATTGATTCACATCATGCCAAAATATTGTTGCCAACCATAGCATGTACATTAGTTGTCGTTTGATGTGCGTCATCGTTTCTGTTAACCTTTTTGTTTTCTGTTTCTATTTGTTTAATTTCGATCTAAGGTTTTCTGTAAATTATACATGTATGTAGAGACTTTCCAAGTGTGTTATATTTAGAGGTGACAGATGAGAGACAGCAAAAGTCGGTTGTGTGAGGAAAATTATTGCATGTGCTTTGTGCAAACTGGTATGCGTATACTGTCACGAGGCGAAGCGATATCACTGGATCCAATAATAAATGCAAATAATCCTTTAAAAAGTATTTTTAAGTCGAAAGTCGAACTAAACATCCAATAAAACAGGGCCTCACAAATGGGAACGTAACGGCATTGCGGATGATTGTTATTCGTCATTATTTATACAAACAACAGCACGAATATTACTCCATTGTGAACAATCAATGTATAATGTACGCTAACCCTAGCAATGATTGCTTTTCTCTCAACCATAACCATGGCATTTATTTGAATGAGACTTATTTAAATGCATCAATAAAGACAGTTATTTATGTATTTTATACTTTGATGATGTCTTCAGAGGATGCCCTGCAAATGAGATGGTACCTCATAGGCCTAAAACTGCTCTGATGTTGATTGAAAAACATAGTGCACCTCTTTTAGGAATGGTCTGGATGTAATCAACAGTTCTCATTCTCTGATTGCAGTAGGGAGTGTTTTTGTTCACTAACCAAATTGCATCTCTGATATAACAGCAATCATGTCACTTTTCAGTTTTAAACAAAATCTATTTAATTATTTTACTAGGCTTTACTGTATTCTGGATATAATATCTGAGTATCTGTGTTACAGTTAGGATCAGCCAATAAACCAGAGTTGGAGTCAAGACCATACCCTACAAGACACAGACCAAGACTTGACACTTTGAGGCCCAGAACCACACCAATACCTGTCCATGCATGAGTTAATTAATTGCAATGAAGTAAAATAGAAAATATGCTGGATTTATTGCAGCGTTCACATTGTGCAGTGGCTAAATAGCTGCTCAAAGCCATAGACATTTCATTAATGTTCTGTCATCATGAAGGTACCTTGTTGAATTTGGCTATCATTTTTGGTACATAAGTTCACTCTTTTCTTAGTCCCTAAACCAAGATGAAAACTGGACTTAGGTGGAGCAATGCACCATTTGTGTGGTCTTGACGGGTCTTCAAGACTCCAACACTGACAATAACTAACCAATAACATAACATAGCAAATAACAGCTAAGGGATGTTTTTAATGGCTGTAGAAGGCTGTATTGATTGTCTTTTTTTTGGTTTGTTTTCCTTGTTAGGATTTGACGGCCATTTCATTCCACCAGTTTTAATTGAGAGTTGGTCTCTAATTTCAGTTCTGTTGACCAAATAAATCAAAAGCATTCAGAGCGGTGATGTTTTCATCTAAAATCCAAGATTCTTTGGCAGACAACCAATAATTTATTAGATGAAATGTGACACAAAAAGCGTAAATCAGTTATTAAAAAATTAGCCAAACGTTTCAGGTGGTAAGTGACATTTGGACTGGACCCTTGCCGATGTTTTCTTGAAAAATAAATCTTAAATAATTGTCTTGATATGGATCACTGAGGTATGCAAAGCCCAAAGTGCCCGCTAAAGTAATTCGGTTTCAGACAAGACTAATTAATGAGAGAAATTCCCGAGGGACTCCGCCGCTCTCGTGCACTCTTTTAGTCAATTTCCGAGTCTGCCAGCGGGAAGCGGTTTCAGGCTCAAACAGCTCACCCTTCTAATACTAACTTGATGTCTGACATTGTGGATTTCACAGCATATGTTGCAGCACTCATGTAAATTTATGTAAATCGCTACAATTTTATAATATTGTACAGTGCATATATTGTAAGTAGTTATATCCTTGACAAATTACAAAGGCATATTTTAAACTCAGATGCATTCCCATTTTTACAGCATTCAGCATACTGTATGTGCCTTGAAAGGGTATCTTTCAAATGTGGAGTTTGTATTTCATTAAGGCACATACTTAAATTCATATTCATATATAGAAGCAAACAAATTAAAATACTTCATTGTCAAAGCAAAAGCTCCCCATGTATTCACATGGAAAACATTGCATCAAATAAAACCAAAGCAAGTAATCCTCACGAATGCCGCCGCCGCCCAAACAATGCACAAACATATATTTTAGCGTAAACACTGTCTGAAATACGTTCATTGTTTCACTAGCACAACAAAAAAGCTTTATTTTCCACTTTTTATTGGTTGTCACTTTAACCTATGTATGTACATGATGGTTCCTGGGGTCAGGACAGAATAACATGTATTTTACATCAATAAACTGTACTTGCATTCTATATGTAATAGCCTGATGATAACTACTCAGACAGATGAGCTTGTATGTATGGGTTAGATGAAATGTAATAACTTTATGATTGGCAACAGATCCACTGCTGTGGAGGGACACTGACATAAATCATGTATCCAAATCAGTCCACTTTACTTAATTTATAAGATAAATATAGATATATCATTTAATAATTATTTTATTAAAATGCTAATTATTATTATTACTATTATTATTATTATTATGGGTATTACTATATTACTATTTTTATTATTATTACAACCAGACTTAAAGGAATAGTTGACCCCCAAAATTGACAATTTGCTGAAAATGTATTATATTTATTTCTTCATTGGAATAGATTTGGAGAAATTTAGTATCACTTTGTTACCAATGGATCCTCTGCAGTGAATAGGTGCCGTCAGAATGAGAGTCCAAATAGCTGATAAGAACATCACAATAATCCACAAGTAATCCACGCCACTCCAGACCATCAATTAACATCTTGTGATGTGAAAATCTGCATGTTTGTAAAAAACAATTCCATCAAGATGTTTTATAACTTTAAACCATCAATTCTGGCCAAAATACCTGCCCACAATCCACAATAACGCTTCCTAAAGTAAAAAAAGTCCAACCCCTATTGTCCTCTCACAACAAAATCCTCCAACATATTTATTTAGAACTGTTTTGGACTGCTTTCTCTCATAAATGTTGCTTGATCTGTGCATATTTCTCTCCTGATTCAGACAAGATGAGTAATAATGAATTTATTACAAAAATGCAACTTTCGGATTGTGAAGTTTTTATCAGTTGTTTGGACTCTCATTCTGACGGCACCCATTCACTGCAAATGATCCATCGGTGAGCAAATGATGTAATGCTAAATTTCTCCAAATCTGTTTTGATGAAGAAACAAACTCATCTGTATGTTGATGGCCTAAAGGTGAAGTACATCGTCAGCAAATTTTCACTTTTAGGTGAACTATTGATTTAATATTAATATGATATTGTCACTTGAGACATTCAAAGTGTGACAACTAGCCTCGGCCTCCCCTAATAATTTAATTGTCTATTGCAGTTTTGCATTGTATTTTTATTTAATCTAACAGCAGAAAAACACTCCACTATATTTTTGTCTTAATGCTACAGGAATATTGCACTATTAAATCTGTCTGTCCACCCACAGCAGCATGATTCACGCTGCCGTATAAATATGATTATTCACAATAATTATCAATAATTGCTCTGTATTTATTTCTACAGTAATATCTTTCTGCAATAGAAAGCATTATCAAGGGATCTTTTAGGATCCCACTGCATCAAATAATCTGTGTGACCCTGTCCGACTAAAGAAGGGGATCCGTCATGATACGGATTCAAATTCCGGACTGTCCGAACAACATACTGTTTATTGTTTTTGCTTTTATTGGAAAAACTTGCAATGAGCATTTAAATTGGTTTGTTTGTCTTATTTGTTGTGTGTGCATGACATAGTGTGGCCGACTGACCTCTTCACATGACTGGGGTGAATTCAAAATTTGAATTAAAAAATGTCAACTTCCCTCTTTCGCTTACAGAGTGCTCTCTGATTCTGTATCATATGACAATTTGCATAAACATGCATTAGTTTTATTTGTGATGGCAAAGTATATGCACACTTGTTTTATGTACTGAAAAAGTGTTATTTTAGTATCATTGAGAAAGTATTAGATTTTTTTTAATATTTTGAATTAGTTTTTTATTTCTGTATTTTCCATTGTAATTTTAAAGGTTTAATTTTATTGTGCATGTTTTTTTTTATTTCTATACAGTTTATTAATTTTTATTACAGTTTTAGTTTGTTGTTTTGGTACATCAAGTAAAAATGTTGCTTTGGCAGCTGAAATAAGTTCAAGGTTTTTTTTTTTATTTCAAGCTTTTGTTTTATTTTATTTCAGTTAACAATACATTTTTAAATTTCAGCAAATTTGTTTAAATATAGGTTAATCAGTGTTTTTTTTAGTATCGCTGAGATTCTAGTATAGTTTATATATATATATATATATATATATATCAAGTAACAAAAATATATTTTCATGATTTTAGCTTTTAGTTACAATAATAACCGCGTCACACTTGCACTGACTAACACAATAAGCATCTGTGCACATAACTTTTTGACAATTACTTTAGCAAATAACCATGTTGGCAAAGTCTTTTTCTGTTTCCAGTTTCTTGTGTTCCCATATGTGCTGCCAATAAGCGTGCGGAGCGTGCATTCTCTCTGGGCCCAAAATTAGTCTGGTTTCTCAGTGCATGATGGGAGGTGAGAGGTGCTGCTATAATCGGTGGTAAATCAAAGCGCTATCACACCACACAATTCCTCCCACCTTATCTCTCACATCAGGATCTCTCCAGCAGCTGTCAAGAGCCGTGTACGAGTCCTTTGTGTGCCGTACAGAAAAATCTGTAGAATTCCTCAAGATGCCATTTAAACTTTAACTATGGTGAATAAATCAAATGCTGCAACGTTTATTGCTGTATACAGTCGTTCTGCTGTAGTTATGTACTCTACAAATGGAGGATCTCAGAGCAAACAGAAGATCTCATAATGTGATAAACTGATCAAAACAGCGTATCAACAGATCACACAACTTTGCATAATATCAAGCAATGGCATAAAAGATCATTTTCCACTTTTGATGATATTTTATTGCTAATCATCAAAAGTGATATTTCCACTTTTGATTATATTTTATTACACACACACACACACACACACACTAATCTGGTTAGCTAGTCATGTTGGTTTGGTTAGGATGGTGCTTTCTGTTGTTGTTAAACTGGGAGACCAGCTAGACCAGATCATTTTAACCAGGCTAAAATTAGCAAAACCTAGGCTATTTCAATATATATTTTTTCTCAGTAGGTTTGTATCTTTATTATGACTAATTCACACTTGAAATTGTTAACCCTTGGTCATTTAACCCTAGGTTAAGAAAATTCTCAGATTATTTTAGTCATACAGTTCATCTTTTACCCTTACTTATTAATTCAGACTGTATTGGCGCCAAAATTTGTGGTTATCGTCACAACAACTCTTAAGAAGGCCTCATAATCTGTGGTTAAAAACGCTAAAGCTATCATTAACGGTAGGCCTATTCTTAATGCTAAAACACTTTCAATATTTTAAATGTGAAACAACATTTTTTAACATTTTAACCCATGTACAAAGCTACCTAATTCTGCGTAACTCTCAAAATCAAATGTAGGATAGTCCTACCTGTATCTCTGACTTCCGACCACAAAGATTTTACATTAGGCTATTTGACGCTCAGAAGACGACATACAAAGAAACATGCTAACATTTGCCTGCAGGTGTTCGTTTGTCATCACAGACGTCTTCTTGAAACCAAATTGCAGGATAAATGATTCTTTGCAATGCTAGAACTTCTGCAGGTGTACGATTATCAGCAAAGAAGGCAATTTATACACCTGTTTCTTATCACATACGAACCTTGACACATTGATGCATTTTATTTGCTCAAAAGTGAATGTTTATCATTAACACTGTATATCACCCTGCTAAAAAAAAAACTGCCAAAGGTACTTTAATAAATAATCTGTGAAAAAAGGGGGGAAACATGGTCTTAAATGATATTTGCACAGAATCTGCTTGTTCAGAAACTTTTTTTATATATATATGAATTTATTGCAAATATATAAAGAGTAAGGCCTGTTCACACCAAGGATAAAAACAAATGATAAAGGTATTATTTTAAAAAACATTCTGAATTGAAAAGAATAGTCCACAGAACTATGCGCATGGAAAAGATAATGATAACGACAGAGGAACAATAGCGTTTAATCACTTTTGCAACATTACTTTCCAGCCCATGGAGGATAAAAACATTGACAGCAATCAGAATCCATTCTGCTTTAACGAACACACGTTTTTAAAATAAACACATTATCGTGCATTCCTGTGGTAGATGCTAACGTAATTATCGTTCTTGGTGTGAACGGGCCTTAAATATATACAGTAGGCTGTGCAGAGAGGAAGGATAGTTAGTGTGGATATACTGTAGTGTGATTTAAGTGAGAGCAAACCTGGCTTATACACAGTAGAGCTAACAGAGGCAACATCACCTTCTCAATGTGTGAAAACTAAATGAAGAATAGTGAAGGAGCAAGACTTTAAGAGAGACAGAGTAGGAGCTGAATGTGCCTGTGAATTTCACCGCAAGCCTATTTGTGGAAACCACACTCATCTTGAGTGGAAGAATATGAATCTGTAATTTTCTGCCAATAAAAAGTGTTTGCCTGTGTTTTAGTGAGTGAGAACAGTCTGCGTTTGTTCCAGACAGGGAGCTACTACATCTGTGGCAGTAAGGACGAGCTCTAAGTTTTTATTAGCACATGTATATTTCATCATGCATTGTTCAGCGCAGTAAAACTTTAATAAACAAGATAGATCTGGGTGACCATACATCTTTTTTCCCAGACAACACCAAGTTTTGGCATAGTTTGCCTACTGACATGCTCTCTGCATTATTTGCGTTGTTTATTTGCGTTGTTTTTGAGATTTTTTTTATTAACTTGTGGAATCATTGCTAAATAGCAGTAATTACAAATTAAGTAATTTGATTTTTTTTATTTTCTTATAATTATAAATGTTCTTATAAGTGTAGATTTATAAGATTAGCAAGTTATTACATGTAAACAGATATTTGATTTCACAAGATTTTTTTTTTAAATGTGATGGAAATCTTAAGATTTTTTACATGTCAGTCTGGTGTTTTTAATATGTTTTAAGACAAACCATGTGCAAATTCATCAGTCAGCACCATTGCTGAGCATTTTTTCATTAAAACTGCAACGTATCAAAGACAGTCTCAAAAATGTGGTTTAAAACGTCCCGTTTTCTGTCACAAACGTAACCAATCCTGTCAATTTACAGGGCAGGCCTTTAATATCATTAGCATATCTTTACATAGGCCTATTAGCATTATTACATATCAATGTATATCAGACAATTCAGAAACTAGCTTCCATAGGCTAGGTCAGGGGTCGGCAACCCGTGGCTCCCGAGCCGCATGCGGCTCTTTCATCCCTCTGTGGTGGCTCCCTGTAGCGTGGGTGTACAATAAGCGGGTGAGGTGTCCCCTCGACTTTTAATACAACCTAAACTCTTCCCCTGCACTTTTTCTCGGTCAAGTGTGTTAAAGTAGAGGTTTTCAAGGGCCAATGTGAATAAATCTAGATTTAAATGAAAAGAGAAAAGATAGTCACATCGTTTTGGATACATTTTATTCGTATCCAAAACGATGTGAACATCATGGAGAGTTGAACACTCTCATGCGCTGTATGATTCATTCATACTCGAAGCCGGAGGGCGCTCTCGCGCAGAAACTCCAAAACGGACTCGTATGAGAAGTAATAATAACTTTTAACAGGCATCCCACTATCACTGTAGCTAAGCTGAATAACAAGCTTAAAACTTAACTGATGAAACATGAAGACCATATGGTTTGTGGTTTTTTTCAAGTCTTCTCCAGGTAATAAATATGAATGATACAGTGGTAATTGACAGCATTAATTACAGTACAGAAGCTATAAAATAGATTGTCTGCCTTATTCTGTGATAAAAATGGAAAAAGTGTTTGTAGTATATATACTGATTGTATGATAACCATAAAAGTGTCATTAGTAAAATATTTATCAAAAATATTATACAAGACAAATTATTGGTTATTTTCCAGCAGTGTATTTTATTTCTTAGCCAATTAAAAGTAAGAGATAATTTTTTTGTCAATTATACATAAATAAATATTATAATAATAATTATTATTATTACTACATTTGACATTTCTGTCCCCCTCACTTCTGAAATGATTGCTACTCCCCTGCCCTGTAACATAATATAAAAATAAAACTTTAGCTATATGCCGTGCTATCTTTATTTGGGCATCAAATATTTTGTGGCTCCACATGAATTTTATTAGGTGGGAAAGGGGCCAAAATGGCTCTTTTGACGTTGAAGGTCGCAGACCCCTGGTCTAGGTGATGTCAGAGGAAAAAGTAAAGTCAAGTTAGCATTTTATTTGTACTTTAAAACAACATGAATGAGGAATCACAATAAGACCTTATGAAAGTTATGTGAACTTATGAAAGTAAATAGAGTCCATTTCGAATTTACTGTAGGCCTATGTTGATTTATCTTCATGGCACAGTATGTTTTCTACAGAGCTGATTTCTTATGCTAATCACAGCGCTGTCATTGGTAACGCAGTACATTAGCTAATGCGCTAGCAAATAGATATTCTTTTCACTCTTTTTCCCGGTTCCCCGTACGGTTGCAGTTCAGCAGCCTCTATGACATCAGCATCCCCAGTGTTTCGTGGGTCTACAGCTGGATGCCGGCCTTTATCGAGTAGGTGGAAGTGAATGTTCCGCGGCCCTATTCATCTCCCACGGCTCCTCGCTAATTAAGCTGTCAGGCTGCTGTTTGAGGCCGGGGGAGAGCGACAGCATAAGAGCAGTGGTGGAGGGAGGCTGGATCTCTGGTGCTGGATCCAGCCTGTAATTTAAACGCAGCTCAAAAGAGCTTCAGCACCCAGCCAAGCCACCCGAGGAGCGGAGCTAACCTCTCTCTTTATATATCATTGATATGAACGGCCTGTCTAATATGCAGGTGCTGAGAGAGAGATATTAGGCAAGCTTATGTACACATGCATGTGTTGCATAATGCATATGCACATAAAGTGAGAGCCGGAAGTCAGAGATCAAACTGAAAAGCTGTGATTTAAAAAGAAAAAAAAAAGTGAAAAGTTTTTAGTTAAAATATTTATATATATATACAGGTGCATCTCAATGAATTAGAATGTCGTGAAAAAGTTCATTTTTTCTTGTAAGTTATTTCAAAAAGTGAAACTTTCATATATTTTAGATTCACTGCATGTAAAGTAAAACATTTCAAAAGTTTTTTTGTTTTAATTTTGATGATTAGAGCTTACAGCTCATGAAAGTCAAAAATCAGTATCTCAAAATATTAGAATATTTACATTTGAGTTTCAATTAATGACCATCCCTACAGTATAAATTCCGGGTATCTCTTGTTCTTTGAAACTACAATAATGGAGAAGACTGCTGAGTTGGCAATGATCCAGAAGATGAACATTGATGCCCTCCACAAAGAGGGTAAGTCACAGAGGGTCATTACTGAAAGGTGTGGCTGTTTACAGAGTGCTGTATCAAAGCATATTGAATGCAAAGTTGACTGGAAGGAAGAATTTGGGTAGGAAAAGGTGCACAAGCAACAGGGATGACTGCAAGCTTGAGAATACTGTCAAGCAAAGCTGATTCAAACACTTGTGAGAGCTTCACAAGGAGTGGACTGAAGCTGGAGTCAGTGCATCAAGAGTCACCACGCTCAGACGTCTTCAGGAAAAGGGCTACCAAGCCACTTCTGAACCAGAGACAACGTCAGAAGCGTCTTACCTGGGCTGTGGAGAAAAAGAACTCAGTGGTCCAAAGTCCTCTTTTCAGATGAAAGTAAATTTTGCATTTCATTTGGAAATCAAGGTCCCAGAGTCTGGAGGAAGAGTGGAGAGGCACAGAATCCATGTTGCTTGAAGTCCAGTGTGAAGTTTCCACAGTCAGTGATGATTTGGGCTGCCATGTCATCTGCTGGTGTTGGTCCACTGTGTTTTCTGAGTCCACAGTCAACGCAGCCATCTACCAGGAAATTTTAGAGCACTTCCATGCTTCCTTCTGCTGACAAGCTTTATGGAGATGCTGATTTCATTTTCCAGCAGGACTTGGCACCTGCCCATAGTGCCAAAGGTACCAAAAGCTGGTTCAATGACCATGGTGTTACTGTGCTTGATTGGCCAGCAAACTCGCCTGACCTGAACCCCATAGAGAATCTAACGGGTATTGTCAAGAGGAAGATGAGAGACACCAGATCCAACAATGCAGATGAGCTGAAGGCCACTGTCAAAGAAACCTGGGCTTCCATACCACCTCAGCAGTGCCACAAACTGATCACCTCCATGCCACGCCGAATTGAGGCAGTAATTAAAGCAAAAGGAGCCCCTACCAAGTATTGAGTACATATACAGTAAATGAACATACTTTCCAGAAGGCCAACAATTCACTAAAAATGTTTTTTTTATTGGTCTTATGAAGTATTCTAATTTGGTGGGTTTGTGTTAAATGTGAGCCTAAATCATCACAATTAAAAGAACCAAAGACTTAAACTACTTCAGTCTGTGTGCATTGAATTTATTTAATACACGAGTTTCACAATTTGAGTTGAATTACTGAAATAAATGAACTTTTCCACGACATTCTAATTTATTGAGATGCACCTGTATATTATAAATAAATCAAATATGAATTCTGTAATATAATTTAAAGGGGTCATCTGATGCAAAATTCACTTTTCAGGTTGTTCGAACATAAATCTGTGTTGGAAGTGTGTGTACACATCCATCCTATAATGATAAAAATCCACCCAGTGTTTTTTTTTTAATCCCTATTTTAAAATCCCCTTCCTCAAATTAGGCTGTTCTGAGATTCCTGTCAGAATGACTAGTTCTGCGCAGGCCCCTCCCGCGATAGTTGATTGACACTAGCTTCTTACCTTAGACCAGCCCTGAGTGAGCTGTCTTCAGTCCGCCATTGTGTCGACTCCGGTGCAGGGGAAGACAAGAATGTCTCCAATTAAGCGATTGAGGTGTTTTGTTGTTGGATGTAATAATGAATATAGCACTCATCATTAACTCCCGACATCTGAGCCGCAGAAGATGCAGAGGATTAACGTTACTTTTGTCGCGAATCATTCTGATCCAGCTTCATCTACAGAAGAAGTGAGTAGGGCTGCTCGATTATGACAAAAATCATAATCACGATTATTTTGGTCAATATTGTAATCACTATTATTAGCGGGCCATATAACCAAATTTTTTTTTTATGCAAATCTAAAGTATTCAGTTAACAGCCTACTATAGAATAGTCCAATTTACTGTTACACGCGTATTTTCAGTATCATCTGTTTACATTCATTTATTACATAACCGACGAGGGTTTACATGAATAATCACTAAGCGCCGCATTTTGACACATTTTTGCGTGTATTTGACCGTTTAGGCGCATACGTTCAGCTAAAGGATGAATTTACATGTCTGTGCTCTGCTCCGTCTCTGAGCGCATACACAAATATTCTCCTGAGGAACAGCGCAAGTTCTCTTTCGCGCTTTTTAAAAACATTAATAAATCTAATCAACTTTAATAACTCAAGCACGTCCAATTTTGCAAAAGTCACGTTACATGATTTTACTGATTTACACGTGAAAATGGGCTTTTATGGAGGAGTGAAAGCGCACTGCTGGAAAGGGGGCGGAATGGGGCGCCATAATCGTTTTATCTCGATTATTGTATTTTCATAATCGTTGGAGGCTGAAATCGAAATCGAAACTGAATTTCGATTAATTGCACAGCCCTAGAAGTGAGTATAAGGGTTTTTTATGAATCTTTGCAAATCACTTTTCCTAATAACGTGCTAGTTAGCCAGTTTCGTGGCTAAAGTAAACAGTACTGCTCGTCCCCCCACGGAAGAGAGGGACGGGGTCAGCAGAGCTCATTAGCATTTAAAGCAACATGGACTAGAATGGCTTGCTAAAAACAGAGCTGATTTTGACATGGTAAAAAAATGTGTTTTTTACACTACCATTGAGAAATTTTAACCAAAGTATGTTATAGACTTTTCATTAAGACCCTAAAGAATCATATAATCTTGTGCAAAATAGGCATCTGATGACCCCCTTTAAGAATTGAAATTTATATTATTTAGGTATGTATTATATTTAGAATTATAATATTATAAAAATAAATGTTTCACAATGCAACGTGTCATGCAACAAGTTATAACGTGTGTGTGAGAGTGTGTGTATAATATATATATCTATATATATACTGTATATACACACATACATACATACATACATACATATATTATGTATACATATATTTCATAAGCTATTTAAATTTTAATAAAGAGTAATGAAAAATTTAGCTAATGCACTTGGGCATTCTGGGACAAAATGAATCCACCATCATCAAAAATGACTTGGGTCTTAATTCTAGCCAAGAGTACAGGCTGTTCTTTCATTTTATATAATATTCTTTTGCACCGGATTGTCATTATATCAAATAAATTATATTTGCATAAGACAGCATTCAAATGTGCTGCAGTGAAACCCAGAAGATTGAATCTATGAAAAAACAAACCACATTGATGTTTGGTCAGTCATTCATATCTGAGTTTATGACTTTCTCTCCTAACAAAATCAATGTGCTAAACTATTTATGTGGGGTGGATTAAAGTAATAATTTACCCCAAAACAAATATGCTGTCATTATTTGTTCACTCTTATGTTTGTAGTGCTGGATTGAAGCAGGTGAAAGCACTGTGGAACTGTGGGCGTCTAAATTCCCTCAAATAAATGGTGGTCAGTGACCCCTCCATGGGAGACTGTGAGTAAATGTGAGCACTTTTGTCCATCGTGGGTCTGTCTGGAGAACCGCAGAGCCAACCGTCACAAACCCGGTGAGATTCTCGTCTTTGCTGTAATAACCTCTTTTTCTCTTTACACTACAGGTGTTTGACATTTCAGGAGAAACAACTTCAGGCCGAGACACGTACAATAAACTCCACCAGGCATCTGACAAGAAAATCGTATTTTTCTCTATTAGGATTGCTGGAAACATCTTGGGAAAGCTGCAAGAACAACTCGGAGACACAAAATTGTACGTGATGTACCTGGTGATAAAAGAAAATTGGACAAATTGTCACATTTTTAGGTATGGAATGACAGCTTAGAATTATACTGAACATTCATATTTTTTGTGTCTTCTTATCTCAGATCAAGCAAATTTTTCACCTGGTGGATGACAAAATAGGTGAAAATTTCCATATACTTGGACCAGTAAGGAACAATTTAGCAACACCCTAGCAACCACAACTGATAGCCTTAGCAACACCCTAACAATCACCCAGATCCCCTTAGTGGCCACTTCCAGACACCCTGAACATGCTAGTAACCACTTAGCAACACCCTGGCAGCTACCCAGAACACCTTAGCAACACCCTGGCAATCACCTAGAACACCCTAGCAACTACTAAACAGCACCCATGTAGCGACACCATTGCAACCACCCAGAACACTTGAGCAACAATCTGGCAACCACCAAGAACACCTTAGCAACATCCTGGCAAACACCCTGGTAACCACCCAGGACACCTTAGCAACAGCCTGGCAACCACCTAGAACACCTTAGCGACTACTAAACAGCACCCATGTAGCAACACCATTAGAACCACCCAGAACACTTGAGTAACAATCTGGCAAGCACCAAGAACACTTGAGCAACAATCTGGCAACAACCAAGAACACCTGAGCAACACCCTGGCAACCACCTAGAACACCCTAGCAACTACTAAACAGTACCCATGTAGCGACACCATTGCAAACACCCAGAATACTTGAGCAACAATCTGGCAACCACTCAGAACATCTGAGCAACACCCTGGTAACCACCTAAGAACACCATAGCAACTACTGAACAGCACTCTGACAATCACTTAGCAACGCCTTTGCAGTCATCCAGAACACCTAGGCAACACCCTGCCAAATACTCAGAACACTTTAGCAACACCCTGGCAACCACATAGCAACAACCTAACAACCACTGATCCACACTCATTTTAAAGATTTTTAAATCAGCAAAATGTAAGTATTAACATTTGATGCGGTGTTCACCAGAACTCTAGTGCAACTCTAGTGGCACAGATGGTAAAATATGTGTTGTACCTATTATGACCCGATCGACCTGGGTTTGAATCCGCCTTTTGGCAAACTTTTTTTCTCCCTTGATCCGCATCAAAGATTGCTGGCTTTGAAGTGAATGTGTTCTTGCTAGTTTCTCAGAGCCCAAAAATAGAGCAAAAATTAAAATAGAGAAAGGAAGTGCCCACAAAAGCAGCATTATCAGCTGCTTCCATCGGAACACTCACATCTGTGAGCGAGCAGATCAGGACAGATGGATACGGCTGCCTTGAAGGCCTGGGGTTTCAGGCAGATTGTTACAATTCTTCAGCAGATTTGAGAGCCTGTGCGGCGCTGATGCTTGTTAAGCCCATTGCCCTTTTGAAACCAATTTCGGTGGCTCTGCACCCATGCCTGTGTGCAGGGGCGTAAATTTCGTCTAACAGTAGGGGGGACAATATACATAAAATTTCTCAAGAGCAGTTTTTGAAGGGGACACAAATAATACAGCTAAAATGGTTCTTGTAAGGATGTATACACAGAGGAAAGCTACTACTATTAGTGTAGCAGGGAGACTAAGGCGTTATTTTAATGACAAATGTCGAGAGCGCATTGTAGCACGAAAGCGTGTGCTTGGGCTAGTCAGAATTACAAAAGACGGTTAACAGTTGTCAGCTCTAGTGGCACAGATGGTAAAATATGTGTTGTACCTATTATGACCCGATCGACCTGGGTTTGAATCCGCCTATTGGCAAACTTTTTTTCTCCCTTTTCAAATTTCTGTGAATCTCTTCCCTAGCACACGCTCTCAGAAACACGCTGCTCTCGCAAAGAGAAAATAATCACTTCATCCGATGTTTAAGTGAATAAAATAGCCAATTGACAGCCTTACTTACTGGAGTTCCACAACTACTGAGATTCTCTCTCTCACCGGACTTGTGTGTGTGATATAAAAGAGGAAAGCATTTGGACCAAAGCACTGTGAGGCAAGGGAGGGGGAGACTCAAAATGTTTCTAAAAATTCGCATTTTTGCCCCGTTTGCGTTTGTGTTGTTTTACTACTTACACAATTATTTTAAGTATAAAACATTATTTACAATACACAGCGTGGTTATTTAAATCATATTTTTAGTGGGGAAAAAACCTTAGA
Source organism: Aspiorhynchus laticeps (assembly GCA_023376895.1). Taxonomy (NCBI): domain Eukaryota; kingdom Metazoa; phylum Chordata; class Actinopteri; order Cypriniformes; family Cyprinidae; genus Aspiorhynchus; species Aspiorhynchus laticeps. Next base: position 42,697,112 of record CM041793.1, read on the forward strand.
TAGGGGGTCTTGTACACCCCGACCCCCCCGGGATTTCCGCCTATGCCTGTGTGAATATGTAGTCAGCTTGCTTTTTCCGGCACTTGACTCGGGTTTGGATTACGACAGCACTTTCCCTGCTCTGGGTCACCGGGATCAGCCTCACTCAACAGCACAGCCATACATATAATCCCATCAGCCCCAGCATGGAAGAAGAGGATTTCAGGGTGACTATGAGGATTTGGACAGAAGATTAGGCCACTGAATATCTCATTCCATCTCACAAATGGAGAGTAAGATAATCAAATCTGGGATCATTTGCTTGCTTTACATTTCCACATGTGTAGATTTAGAGTTTATCTGTTGTTTTTAGCCAGAGAATTTAGAAATGTTAGAAAAATGCTGAATAATTTGCCAAAATGTGCTGTATTCACTGTCAGAAAAAAAATGTTAATAACAGTACCAAATTGTACCCTAGGGGTACAACAGCTTGTCACTGGGGCAGTACTAGTACACTCAAAGGGATACCTTTGTACCTTATTTATCCCTAAAGGGTTAATAATAGTACCAAATTGTACCTTTAGGAGTGTAACAGTTTGTAACTGGGGCAATAACCTCAAAGGGACACCGCTGTACCTTCTTTATCCGTAAAGGGTTAAAAATGGTACCAAATTGTACCTTTAGGGTACAACAACTTGTTGCTGGGGCAGTACACTCAAAGGGGCAACTTTTTACCTTCTTTACCCATAAAGGGTTAATAGTGCTAAATTGTACTTTTAAGGGTACAACAGTTTGTAACTGGGGCAGTACCTTCAAAGAGATAAAATGGTATCTTATTTACCCCTAAAGGGTTAATATTAGTACAAAACGGTACCTTTAAGAGTAGGACAGTTTGTCACTGGAGCAGTACCCTTAAAGGGATACCTTTGTACATTCATACCTTTGTACATTCTTTATTCTTAAAGGGTTAATAATAGTACTAAATTGTACCTTTAGGACTACAACAGTAACTGGGGCAGTACCCTAAAGCAGGGGTTTTCAAACTTTTAGGACATGCGCCCCCCCCCCCCTAAGAAAAAACATTTTTCTTTTGCTCTTTATGATTAACATTATTTACATAAGAAATGCACGGATCCGTTATACTTATGTTCATTTGATATTTACTTTACTGTTTACGTTCACTTGAAACAACCGACTGTGCTTACGAGGATATTCCTCAAGACAGCCACTGGTATTCACCTGCTGTCTCAGAAGGCTATCTGTTTGTGCGCGCAGGCGTGCAGAAACGCTCTATCACAGCGCGTGAGTACCGCGTTGAGATGTTTTGGGCTTAAATGGCTTAAAATTACTTTATTGTTTAAATTGACAGTACTTAAAACACGTGAGAATTAAAAACTTTCTTGAGGAAGCAGCACTGGCCTGATCGTTAAGATAGTTTTGGGGGGCTGAAACCCACCTAAAAAGGGTTTAGAACCACCCCTGCCTGGTATAGCGTGCGTAATTATACTGAAACATAAATATATAACCAGTTTACCTGATTCAATGTGATGGCTGAGCCTGTTTCTGAGATAACAACATGCCAATCCGTGGTTGGATTTCCGACACGACTAACCGTAAATCATTTTACACCATTCTCACTGTCGCCTAACAGCGGGAGTCAGATTGCCCCCTAGCGGATGGCTTAAGATTTGAAAGCTCGTATTCATAAATCTTCAAGGCAATGTCTCTGAATTAATTGATGCTCGCGCCCCCCTTGACAGGTGCCCCACAGGTTGAAAACCCCTGCCCTAAAGGGTTAATATTAGTACAAAACTCTACCTTTAGGATTTAAACACTGGGACAGTACCCTTAAAGGGATACCTTTGTACGTTATTTTCTTCTAAGAGTATACAAGCAAAACATACTACAGTAAATTCCACAAAGTAATATGCTCAACTTGACCTTCCAATTTCAGAAGCATCTCTATTTTAATTCAATATTTAATTTTTGAAATGTAAGTAATGCAGTTGCTTCAATGTAAATAACAGTTGTTATTTTTTTTTCATGTTTTGTAGGCAGCATAAAGAGAACAGTGTGCAGTATTCAGGTAGTAGTAAGCTGCAGTCTGTAGCGCCATCTAGTGGCTGCTAACAAAATATTCACATTTCTAATAAAAGTTTGAAAACTAAATGTGTTTGTCTATAAGAGGAAAGAAGACCATGTGTTCATGAGAGCACATGTGAGTTTGTGAGTGAGTGTGAGTGTGAGTGTGTGTGTGTGTGTGTGTGTGAGAGCTGGCTTTGTCATAATCAGAGATCACAACACACCTGCACACTGACCCCAATCCTCATCATAAGGATCTTACTGCCAATCACTGAGACGACTGTTTAACACACTCTCTCTCTCTGTAGAGTCACGGTCTCGTGCAGGACAGAGGAAAAAGCAAACACAAGCGGTCTGATGATTCGACAAAAACACAGGCAGGAAATTATGGCATCAGTTGTGAGTATATAAGCCTTCTATTCTATTCTATTCTATTCTATTCTATTCTATTAGAGAAAATCATCGTTCTTATTACAAAATTACAAAAATGTGTTAATTTATTGTCACAAAATATCTGTGGACAAGCCACAAATCCAAAACAAAACAAATAATAAACAAAATCTTTTAAATGAAGTCTTAAAAAAATGTAGTTTTATTTTAGTATTAATAACAAGCATGGCAAATTATTGTAGATTTATATATTTTTGTTAATGTTATGTGTAACAATGATTGTCCTATTTTGCATTTATGCATACATACGCCACTTTAGCAATTAAACTGATGTGTTTTTAAATCAGTAATAAAACAGTCTGTGGCACCGAAGTGTAACAAAGCTACTACAATGTAGAGAAATATAAAGTTTTTGTAGCTTATCAAAAATGGCCATAATAAAAAGAAAATGTATTTGTGTTTAACATGAGGGTAAATGTTTACTTTGATCAAATATTACAATGATTTATAAAAGAAGCAGTTGTAAATAAAATATAAATATATCCCCTAGTATAAACATGATTATTAACTTATATATTAATATATATACTGTATATAGTTGTACATATATAAGTGAATATGGGAATTACAGTTACAAAAGTTTACATACAGAATCTGCAAACTGTTAATTATTTTACCAAAATAAGAGGGATCATACAAAATGCATGTTATTGTTTACTGACCTGAATAAGATATTTAGCATAAAAGATGTTTACATATAGTCCAAAAGAGAAAATAATAGTTGAGTTTACTTCCCCTTTTTATTCTTAATACTGTTGTTACCTGAATGATCAACAGCTGTGGTTTTTTTTGTTTAGTGATAGCTGTTCATGAATCCCTTGTTTGTCCTGAACAGTTCAACTGCCTGCTGTTCTTCAGAAAAATCCTGCAGGTCCCACAAATTCTTTGGTTTTTGAACATTTGTGTGTATTTAAACCATTTCCAACAATGACTGTATGATTTTGAGATCCATCTTTTTACACTGAGGACAACTGAGGGACTCAGATGCAACTATTACAGAATGTTCAAACACTCACTGATGCTCCAGAAGGAAAAATGATGCATTAAGAGCTGGGGGTGAAAACCTTTGAACAGACTGAATATGTGTACATTTTTCTTATTTCGCCTAAATATCTTTTTTTTTTTTCATTTAGTACTGCGCTTCAGAGGCTACAGAAGATACTTGCATGTTTCCCAGAAGACAAAATAAGTTAAATTGACCCTGATCTTCAAATTCAAAAAGTTTTCACCCCCCGGCTCTTAATGCATCCTTTTTCCTTCTGGAAAATTATTTTCTCTTGTGGACTATATGTAAACAGCAAAAATCAGTAAATAAAACAATTAATTGAATTTTCATTTTTATCAACAAATTCATCTTTATGCACAATATTGTTTCTACAAAACCAAAATGTTTAAGTATAAACCTTCAGATCATCATAAGAAACAAATTCAAGTGTGTCCAAATTTTCCACTGGTAGTGTGCATGATTGATAAACTTTCCATAAAACAATATATATACTTGTCACACTTCTGCATATGTGTGTGTGTTTTACAGATGCAGGAGAGTTTGACCTGCCAGAGGAAAAATGCGATGATCCATCTAAGTGGCTGTGGCATTCAGCTAGTGTCTAAAAAGGGCTGTCTCTCACGCGCACCTGCCCTCCATCTGTTATCAACACATGCTGAGGATTCTGTTCACTTGACGCTCTCCTCTTCCTACTCCTCCTCCTCCTCTTCCTCCTCCATACAGGATCAGGGTCGAACTCCTGCTCAGGCCCCCGAGCGAGAATCTGAGAATCTCCCCCCGAGACGCCCTCTGAAACTCGCTCCGCTAGAGCTCCCCCTAGAGGTGCAGTGGCAGCGCTCAGGAGGCCAAAGAGATGTATCTGAGAAAGGCGAAAGTTTGTTGGCATGACGGCCTGGACAAGTCGCCAGAACGCTCCCCACTGAGTACCATCACAGAGCCACTCAAACCACTGCTACCTGTCAATCAAGTCAAACTTGGTTCTGATAGGCCAGCGGGGCAAACGGAAGGTGATTCAACCGTCTGCTCAACACGTGCTCTCGAGAAAGTCTGCCAATCAGAGAATGGCAACAGCCAATCAGCTGCTCCCACTAAGAACCAGGATGCAGTCAAGAGGAGTCTAAGACTGCGAAGAACCCAGAGACTAGAGGAGGATCAAAGCAAATCCAGCTCATCAACAGGTGGAGTATCTGCTGATGAGAGCAAACTGGCCCCAGCCGGCCCTGCCAAGGGTCAGGGAGCTGCCGAGAAGGCCCTCAGAAACGCCAGCCGTGTGCTGGAAAAGGCATCGTGGAGGAACCCGCTGGAACCTGGGACCGAGGCAGTGGGTAAAGTCGGGAGAAGGATGGCTGTTAATGATATTCAGGAAGCCATACTCTGACTCTTTGACCTGAAGAGGAAGTGCAGCACGTGGTGTTGGGGTTAGAGACTTGAACATGGCAATAGAGTCATGTTTACAGAGGATTTTCCCTCTTGAGTTTAGATGGGAAAACAGCTCAGATGAAGCCCGCAGTAATGTCGAAAACAGCACAACATTCCTGATCCAAATATTGGTATATAAGGGATTATGTTCTGAAAACCTATCTTCTTATAAAAAAAAACATCCAAAATACACAATTAAATGTTTATTTTATTTATTCAATTTTATTTGTGACTGTAGATTTCAATTACAGTACATCTCTTTAAGGCTGTTTCATAATTATTATTATTTTTTTAATTCTAATGCACTGAGCCAGAATGTGCAGATTTGGGTTATGGAAATGTATGCATACTAGTGCATTTTCAATTAAATAATGCCCCCATTTACTTATTTAAAAACATTACAGAAAAGTTTACAAAATGTAATTTCTTTAAGTACTGGGGAACGGTGATCATATCTGTTAGTTACCCTATTCACCTGTGGTATCTTGAATTAAAATATTATTTAGGTTTAAAAGATTTTATCAAAGAGAAAGATGGAGTAGAGCAAATCGGTCAATTGTGAAGTTTTTAATCATTATACACAATTATTTCCAGTGAAACAGATAATGAAATCAAGTTCTTGCTACAATGCTACAATAATAGAAATGTTTTTGTTGTTGCAAACTAGATAAAAATAGAATGTCCACATTGACAGTCTAAGCACAGAATTTGTCGATGCTGTTCACGGCAGCCAATAAAAATGTAAATGATCACTGTTTCTTTTCCTTTTTTACAAAATGTTATGCTAAAGTCCCTTATGAAAAAGAAGTTTATTCAAGTGTGCTATTAGTATACTTCTTTTAAACTAAAAATAGGAAAGTGTTCTTTTAGTCTACTTTTCATGTAATTCTCAGAAATGGGCTTTATGTACTTCTCAGAAATATACTTAAAATGACATTTAAGTATACTTCACTTATACTTAGGAAAAAGTCTAAATGTATATGAGCTACAGTATACTTGTGCTCCTAGAATCTGTGTTTTCGTTGTTATACGGTAGGGGGCGCTAGTACACCTCATCACAAGTGAAGAAGAAACCGAAACAACAGATACTTCCACATGTAATCTAACACAATCATCAGAAATAAAACAGCATCAAAACTGTGTAACGTTATGGAATAAAATGTCACAAGTGAAGAGGTAATAATGGTTTAATTATCATTCTGAATCCAATTCATATTCTTTTTTCAGCTTTTTATTCAAAATGTTGTTTATTTCTTTATTTTTTATTTATGAAACTTACCCACATTCAAGTGTTTAAAAAAAGAATGCATGAAGCTAGAATAAAATGTTTTTCTTGACAAGCAGATACTCTGTTCTTTCTTTTGATGTTTTGTATGTTCAGATATTCATATAACAAAATATATACAAACAAATTAATACTTAAATAGAGACATAGTAGTATACTTTAGGGGTGTCCCCGACTAAGGATTTTCATAGTCTAATCGGAATTTTCGAATCTTGCCGATATTCGACTGATAGGCGAATCATATGTTTGGGGGCGGGGCAAAATACATTACCAAGAATTGACAGTCATCACTGACTGTTAACACACAGGGAAAATGTGTAACGGACGCCTAGCAGATACAAATGGGGTAAATAATGTTTTATGTTTTGATTAAAAGATAGTTAACATTAAACATCAGCGAAACTCTAAGAATTCACAACATTTTTTTTTTACAATAGTGCTCTCAACATAACGTTATGTAGCCTATATGACAGTTATTAATATTCTGCATTTCTGTTTTGAGCTGCGCCGCTGAATATGACCAGAATGAAGCATATGATAGCTTAATCAATGGGATTTAACTCATTTATCTCATATATATATATATATATGAAATATATATAATTATATAATTCATATATATATATATATAGAATACGCTTCGTTATTTATACAACATAACGTTAATATTACGACTTATAGGCTATCTGCACAAAATGCCCCGAATGCACGAACGTGTCTACATGGCTCTGAATGCAACAACAACAACAACGTGCAGAAACACTGCAACTAAACTCTAAAACTCTAAACTCTAGGGTTTTATTATAATAGTGTTCTCATTATAATGTTATGTATATGACAGTCCCAGTTATTAATATTCTGCATTGTTGTTTGTCCTGCTCGCACTGTGCGCTGAAGAGATAATCACGTAGTACTACAATGAAGCGCTTTACTGCAGCTCATCTCAACCAAATGCATCTTATACGAGATAAATAATATATACACGATATACATATAAACCAGCTGAAATGTTTTGAAATCACTTGTAACCTAACTGATCGCAAAAAATCCAGTCTTTCACTCTGCCTGTGTCAGTTTGAATCTTGTTAAAGTTAAAATCCCTGCCGCTTTTCTGTCGGTCACAGATCATCAAAAGTGAAACTTAAATCTATAGGGGTGGTTGGATTTATTCACGCAAGTTAAAATATTTATTTAAAGCTTCTCTCTTTTCAGATTCTTATTTACAGCACTTTCATATTATGCTGTATATTTACTTATTGGGAGAAAACCGGTAGTTCTATGTAAAATCAGACATTTGAGCACCCCCATATAGCCAAAATGGCATCCTAACACCCCGCGAATATTCGACTGTGAGATTGGGAGTCGAATCAGGCTCCTCCTATCGAAGCATCGAATCGTCTACTATTCGGGATCACCCCTATACTGAACACATTATTGTATTTTTGGGCTGACTGATATTTTTGTGTTGCTGTTTGCTCTAGCTCCCTCTCTTCCTATACAATAAATCCATGTGAATATCTGCCTGCTAAATTTATTAATGTAACTTTCCAATCGATAATGATGTCCTTTAGCACAGTATTCTGACTGATGATAATAATGGGGTACTGACAGCCTAACATGTGCTAGCAGTTTAATACTCAACTAGGTTAATAAAGACAAAACTACAGTAGCCTATTACAGATGAAACTGACCTGCACTTGAAGCCCAGAACAGGTTAGTAATTTCATTACATTTCACCGCTTCTTCTGGCCGTTTCTTCTCCTTCATCGAGTCCCGCGCGTCGACTCTGTTCAAAAATGTTTGACGGAGGCAAGGAACAGACGTGAAGTGCGTGCTGCTAGTCAAGACTAACCGATTTATGATTTATTATCGATTTGTTAGGGAATGCCACAATCTGAAATGATCACTTTGGCACATTGGGAAGGCAAAAAAAAAAAAAAATAATAATGAAAAAAAAAAAAAAAACACAGGGCAGCGGGCCAAATCAGCCGCCAGGCCACCGGGAAACGTCCCGGTGCTCCCAATGGCCAGTCCGCGCCTGCTTACAAGTATACTACCAGTACACTGATATTTGTATACTTACTACATAAAGTATACCTAAAAATATACTTGAACTTTACTTAATAAAATAAACTTGAAGTATACTACTTTTTGGTAAGGGGTAACAGGCAACACATGCAAAAGCGTTCTTTCCACAATTCTGTTGTAAGCTGTAATTTAATATTTCCATAATGAAATATTCATATCTGAATCACCTTTATATTCTTACGTCTCCCCTTTTGAGCTCCAAGCACTTCACCTCCTTGTCAATCCTTTAGATCTGCATCTGTGCCGACCCATTAGTTGTCCTCTGCTGGACTTTGCCCTGTGCTAAAGTTAGTGTGACCTCCAGTGAGACCCCTTACAATGGTAGAGGATGGAAATAGATCCTGAGACGAAGCAGTTACTTCCTGCACGATTTTATTGTCTGATGTTTATTGCTGTGTGACTCCGTTGTTGATATGTTTTACTGTGCATAAAGATGGGATTTAGTGAGTTTGGAAAGTGCGTGTTTGTGAGATTTCGTGTGTGTCCGATGTCTGTGAAAGTACTCTGTGGTGAGACATCCAGATGAGACTTGAAAAGTAAGACAGGAGGAAGAAGGAAAGGGAGAGAAAGCAGGGGTCTTCAGAGACACACCGTGCACACAGGATATCTGGCTTGTTAAGCCTCAAATAACAAGACGGTCAGACAGAAAAAACTAAAACTTAAAAAAAAAAAAAAAAACAGAAGTCCTGGATGCTTATGTGAGCTCAGTGTTGTTAACACAATAATCTTTTAAGGTAGGAAAAGTAATTTTTAATTGAGTTTCCTCTGAGAGATTAACTCCACTAATACTTTGACATTTAGTTAATGCTTGTGTTTAAAGAGATTAGTACAATTTGTACAAGAACACACATTCTGGAGTAAGTTTCCTTCTATTAAATTTGTCTGTCTATTTTTCCATCCGTCCAAGTATCTGTCAGTCTGTCTGTCAATCGTTCTGTCTATTGTATCCATCCTTTCATCCGTCCATCCATCCACCTGTCATTCTATCGTTCTTTCTATCTATCTGTCTGTCTGTAATTCTATCTACTGTATCCATCCATCCATCCACCTGTCATTCTATCATTCTTTCTATCTGTCTGTCTTTCTGTCTACTGTATCCATCCATCCACCTATCGTTCTATCTATCTGTCTGTCTGTTAGTCTATCTACTGTATACATCAATGCATCTGTCATTCTTTCTGTCTGTCTGTATCCATCCATCCATCCATCCATCCATCCATCCACCCATCCATGGTTTTGGGTGTCTTGAACCAGGTACAGTAAATGTTTTCTAATTTGCATTTTAATTTAGTTATATGACTGGATGTCTTAAACCCAGGACAGGTTTTGGAATATTTGAGTTCAAATATGACTTCTGCTTAGACTATTCTGTCTTAAAGTAGATGTAACCCCCCCCCCTCTTAAACCAGAATGGATGTTTGTAATTGTTTGTTTGTTCTTTTGTAAATGTGGGGTTCAAACCAAGTGAAAAAACAACTGAAAAAATTGAAATAGTTAAAGGGATAGTTCACCCAAAAATGACAATTGTCATCATTTACTTGGCCTCATGTTGTTCCAAACCTGTATGAAATTCTTCTGAAACAATTAAGGCCAATTCTTTAATTCTGAATGTTTCACAACCCTGGAGCAAGTACACTCTGCTCACATTCTCTTAATTTTTCAACTTTTCAAAACGGAAAATTGTTTATTCAGTCATTTGACACACCACTTCATACAGTGAACACTCACTATAGGCACAAATGTTGTGGCTAGCAATCACCCATCAGCCCCATTGGCAACCTGTGGTCGGCTCAGCCTGGCCTGGAAAGACTAAAGCCATGGAGACAAGAGGGAGAGAGTGAAGGAATGGGAGTGAGAAAAAAAGAAAGAGACGAAGAGAAAGAAAGTGACGAAAATATCCAGGAAAGTTGCTCTATAATTGGCGCAGTCTGTCAGAGCCCTATTTTATGTGCATGAGCAGGGCAGGGCAGCCATCTCGTCCCCACTGAAACCCAACACTTACAGGAGCAGTTCCTCGTCACTCCCACCTCCCAGCAGAGGAGAGAAGACTCCACAACACTCTGCTCCTCACTGCAGGATTACTGTGTGTGTGTCATCACACCTGTGTGTGACCTTACCTGGAGCTTTATTTCAAGGAGGATGCTGCTTTGATACTTCAGGTGTCTGTGAGGTGTGTTTCTGGAGGAGGTTGAAGAAGATCTTCTTGTTCCCACGGACTGACATCACAGGTAAGAGTGAGGTTTATCATTCATATCCCATCAGTACACATGCCTCTATTATAGTGTTTAATTGTTGATATTTTACACTAGAATATTTAGCCATCATGTCTTGATAGCTCAGTCTGGTCTTCAACTAGTGCTTTCTTTGTTCTTCCACTTTTTTTTGGAGAACTTTAGAAGAACGAAAGGCTGTTTTTTACATTTCAGAGTGAAGCTTTCTGGTTTATTCATCTGCAGGTTGCTCCCATGCTTGTCGTTTAGCAGAGATTTTGAGCTTGGCCGGAAGCCGGGCCCTGGAGTGTTAGTGGAGATAGACACACTGAAAGGTTTCAGAGCCTCAAAACTAGAAATGTACCTGCAAATTATAGAAAAATTATAAAAACTGACTTTTGGTGGTTGTGAAAATTGCAAATTGATCAATAATGAAATGACAGAGGTAAGTCAATTGGGTTGGTGACCAAAATATTGTAGGTTATAGAGCTGATAAAAAAAATAATATGTTATGCTATACATCTAATAACTAAAAGGTGGTTGAAGAAAAGCAGGTTATAGAGCTGGTAACCAAAAGACTATAAGTTATTGAGATGGTAAAACAAAAACAGTACTGTATGTCTAGTAACTAAAAGTTGTAAGTTCGCTGATGAAGAGAATGCAGGTCAGCTGGTGACCAAAATATTGTAGGTTGTAGAGCTGGTAAACCAGAAAAATAGTATGGTATACTGTAGTAACTAAAAGGTTGTAAATTGGCCGATGAAAAGAATGCAGGTCATAAAGCTGGAAACCGGTAATAGAGCAGGTAAACCAAATACAGTATGTTATGCTGTATTTCTAGTATCTAAAATGTTGTAAGGTGGTCAATGAATAGAATCCAGGTTATAGGCCTGGTAACCAAATGATTGTAGGCTGCAGGGAAGGTAAACAAAATGTTTTGGAGCTGGTAATCAAAAGGTTATAGGCCGAGGGACTGGTAATCCAAAGGTTGTAGGACTGGTAATGTGAGTAAACAATTGTAGGTTGTCAGGCAGGTAAATAAAAGATAGTAGTTCAAAGGGCTGGTAATCAAATGATTACAGATTGGTTAAAGACTGAAGATTGAAGAACATTTTAATAACTTAACCCAAAGAAACTTTTTCCACAATAAAGAACCTTTTGTGGAATGGAAAGGATCCATGGATGTTAAAGTTTCATCATGGAGCCATAGATGCCAATTAAGAGCCTTTATTTTTAGACTGTAGGGCTGGTAAACAGACGGCTGTATGTGACCATGACCTTTGTGCCTAAAGGTCTTAACTTAAGCCCATGGTATACTTTGGCCATCTATATGACATCATTTTCATCATCAGGAGGGTCTGTGGATGTCCGTGCACACTTTACGCATACAGCATATTTTTTGTCTTCATGGACTAGGCTAGAATATAATTGCTTCTGGAAGATTATAAAAAAAGCAACTGTACTGTGCATGTGTCAAACTCGTCTATCTGTGCTCATCCACGGTTGAGTATACTTTGAAAGCTGTGCAGACACAAATGAGCACGAGACGGAGTGGAACCCGGAAAAACAAGTATACCTGGGCCTTTAACCCCAGGTTCCTACTGGACATTGACCATATAATGTGTACTGTAAAATGTGTTTTAACCAACATTTGTAGCAGTGAACAGAATGGCTAAAATGGGTGTTCACTCCCACAAACATTTCATTTTAGTTATGAAAATAATTTTTTTATTTTAATCTCTTTTTAACCAAGTGCGGGTCCATTAGTTTTAGAAAGCAGCAGGTAATTTAGGCTAATAGCTTGACCAGAGGGCTAAAGAGGGTAAAACAATGTGCCCTTTAATACTTTGGACTGCTAAACTGACTATAAGAAAACAGAAGTCTTTTTCAACAACATTTGATGTCCATAGAGATACCAGTCAACATACCAGCTGGTATACCACATCTGAATTAAAGGAGGTTACAGATGGCTGTTTCTTTCCACAAAACATAAATGTTGTTTACTGCAAATATATAAATGCTCTGGTTATACTTTGGAACAGTAATGAATGCGGGATACTTTCACAGCATCAAAGAAACATAAGAAGACCTGCTCTGGTCAGAGGGTTCAAAGAGCTCATCGTGTTGAGAGATACTGTGGGCTTTTAAGACCAAAAGCAATGAGCAAGCACGGCTTTCTGTCATATGATAATGCAAACCTTCATGAAAAAAGGAGGAAGAGGAATGAGTTATGGATAGCAACAAAGAAAAGACACTGAATTGTGTGAGAGGAGGCGTCAGGCCGGCAGTTCACGAGGAACAGGACTGTTTTCCTATTGGCCTGACAGATCCAAAAATGGGCAGTTTTTCATTTTTAAATGCATCAACTACTGGAAAGGTATAAGGAGGACTTTTAACTCACTAACTGAATCAATGCCATTTTTACAAGGCATCAGAGTCCCAGTTCACTCTATTGTCTTTGATGAAGGTTTTGCAAAAGAATGGTAATTTTATGCACCTGAAAGTTAGACCGCTTAGATGAAACTGCCTGTGAGGATGAGATGCCACATCATCAAGGCTCTGCAAACCATAATTCAATGCTTCCCAACGTTGCCCCCTCAGTCTCTGATGATAGTGTGCTCCCTGGGGTGTACTATACACCACTAAATCAGAAGAACACCCTATTTACAGCGAAACATCAGTTCAGCTTAGCCAGAGGAGTGTGGTTAGTCACCAGTGGTGGAATGTATAGTTAAGTGAATGGGGGAATAAATTACGGTTGGACATAAAACTTTCTCAGATTTTTCTTTCTGTTACCCCTCCTTGTTTACTCTGGTTTGCTGATGGAGACCTATAATATTTCATTATGTGTTATTTATAATATTATGCATTTTTCATAAATACTGTATTTCTCCTCACGTGCATCCTAGAACTTTTGCTAATGTATATGTCTATCAGAAAACAAACATTATTTCTTCACCATGCACTTAACAATATACCTGGTAGTTTAGAGCAATTACATATCAGAGGTGTCCATCACACATATGGATGAAGGATGAATTTCAAACATATATAGGTCACACTTCATACCAAAAATAAGATAAAAATTATATTATATATGAATATATGTGTGTGTGTGTGTTTGTTCATTGTAACATAGTTTTCATGATAATTAAATATATATTCCTCTGCAGACATTAACAACATCTATTATAACACGTTATTATAAGTCATTTTTAACACATTTTACTTTTGTTACCTATTATAGTACCAAGAAATTAAAATGATTAGAAATGTATAATTAATGTATTTTTTTTGTCTGTTTTTGTTAAAAAAAATCTTAATTAAATTTATTATATTGATATATTTATTTAAGATTGTAGTATATTTTTAAAAAAGTGATGTTATATTATTTAAAGTATTGTGGAGAGTGGTGTATTTAAAGGTCAAGAAAAACAATGCCTTAGCCTAAAGCTTAAAATGGTAAATAGCCCTGCAATTCACTTACTGTTTTTATGAGCATGGCTCATCTTGTTACCAGCTCAAACTGAAACGGCAACTTGGAAAGTACAAATCAGGATTAATGTGGGCTGCACCGGCAGTACATCAGTTAGTGCAGAGCTAACATGAATCATACACTCCACTTCTGTTTGCAATCGTTCAATATAACTCAGCTCAGAGTCCAAATGACTGATCACCTCACATTTGTTCTCATGTCTCCACAGGAGCAGCAAGTTGATGATCATCGCACCTTAGCAGGAATATCAGCAAACAACAGCGGAGAAGGAGATGAAGTTTCGATTTGGGCTCCGGATCTTTTTGGTCCTGACCATACTGGCTCTGACTCTGTATGGAGGCGGTGTTGAAGGACAAAGGGCAGGTGAGGTCACATACTAGCCTAAATATACAGTTTTCATGACCCCTAACCACATCTCTGTTTAACTTTAGCTTGGTGGTTCTAATTTTGACTCTCAGTGAGTCTGTTGTAATGTGTGCAGACTGAGGTTTTGAACCTGACATACTAGTAGCTTCAAGTTCTTTGCAAAATTCAGCCCATGTATTATCCAACCGGACCATGGCGGAAACAAAAGCCTCATAAATCTGTGGCTAAACTGTGTACACACACAGTCTGTAAAATTTCATGTCCTTTGTCCCAGGTTGCAAGAACGTCCACTATGATCTGGTATTCATCTTGGACACCTCTTCCAGTGTGGGCAAGGAAAACTTTGAGAAGATCCGGCAGTGGGTGGCAAACCTGGTGGAATCTTTTGACGTAGGTGCGGAGAAGACGCGTGTGGCCGTGGTTCGCTACAGCGACCGTCCCACCACCGAATTCAACCTGGGCAGGTACAAAACCCTTGACGAGGTCAAGCGTGCTGCTGGGAACATCCGCTACCTGGGTGGGAACACCAAAACTGGAGATGCCATCAGCTTTACCACCAACAACATCTTCACAGAAAGGGCAGGGACGAGGCCTGCCAGTAAGGGCATTCAAAAAGTGGCAATCTTACTAACGGATGGCAGGAGTCAAGATTTTGTTTTGGAGCCATCAGTTGCTGCAGCGGCTGCTGGAATCAGGTTGTTCGCTGTAGGGATTGGGGAAGCTCTGAGAGAGGAGCTGGAGGAGATGGCGGCAGAGCCCAAAAGAGCTCATGTGTTCCATGTGACGGACTTTGACGCCATTGACAAGATCAGGGGCAGGTTGAGGAGGAGACTCTGTGAGAGTGAGTATTGATGAGTTTGATTTCGCACCATGAACTTCTATTTAACTTCTATTTAAAAAAACTTCTATTTAAAAACTTCTATTTAAAAAGAAAAAAAAAAAAAAAAAATCCTAGCTACGTGTACTGTGCTAGACTAACTGAGACTTGTCATGACACTTGTATACTGTTGCTCTCTCGATGGTCTGATTGCTTCTATTGTTCTCCTCATTTGTACGTCGCTTTGGATAAAAGCGTCCGCTAAATGATTAAATGTAAATGTAAATGTAAATGTAAATGAACATTCTTAAAAAAATATATAAAGGTTACAAAAAGGGGTTTTCACAGCGATGCAATTGAACAGGTGTCCAAACCTGTTCCTGGAGAGCCACTGACCTGCAGAGTTTAGCTCCAGCCTTAATAGACCACACCTGAACCAGCTAATTAAGGTCTTCAGACTCACTAGAAACTTCCAGGCAAGTGTGTTGGAGCTGGTTGAAGCTAAACTCTGCAAGACGTTGGCCTTTAAGAACTAGGATTGGAGACCCCTGCCATAGAACAAGCCTGGAAAATTCTGGTCCTTGAGTTCTATTTTAGCTCCAACCCTGATCAAACTCACATGCCTATAGCTTTCTTGTAAACCTGAAGACTTTGATTACCTGGTTCAGGTGTGTTTTATTACGGCTAGAGTTAAGCTCTTCAGGAAAGTGGGCCAAAGTTGCCCATCCTGCCTTGGAAGAACTATTTTGCATTCTCCAAAGAACCTTTCAGTGAACAGTTCTTAAAAGAACCATTTATTAGTGTGAAGAACATTTTGATAATCTAAAGAACCGTTTTTCCACTACAAAGAACCTTTTGTGCAGTAGAAAGGTTCTTGATCAGGGGTGTCAAACCTGTTCCTGGAGGGCCACTGACCTGCAGAGTTTAACTTAAACCCTAATTAAACACAACTGAACCAGCTAATCAATGTCTTCAGACTTGCTAGAAACTTCCAGGCAAGTGTGTTGGAGCTAAACTTGGCCCTCCAGGAGCAGGACTGGTCATCCCTGTTCTTGACCGAACTGTAGATGCCAATAAAGAAACTTTAGAGAGGACTTTCTTTACACAGTCAGATATAGGTGGGAGTTGACATAACATGTAATTGACTTGACAGTTAACTAAAAACATCAGTCATTTAATCTGCTTTTGTTGGCACACATTTCCATTCACAAGAAGGTCTGTTCTGTGCCATACAAGACTTGTTGGACAGGAACTGGAAGCTCTTTGGCCCGCACATTTTTGTGGTTTCTTGCCTCGGTGAGCTCTGAGTAAAGAGGTGTTGTAAGTACAAGAGAGCTCAAGCGCTTTTCCAGATCACATCTGCTACACAGGGAAAGATAACCTAAAAGTGCATGTGGGATAGACTTTGGAGGCCATTACAAACAACAAGCTTGCATTAGAGCTATGAATATAGATTAAAAAGTACATAAACCCAAACCGTTGAGGTATGTGGCCTGTATTGACCGTCCAAATGCAAATTATGTGTACGCATAGTATGTTTTTAGTGCTGATGGATGCTTAGCACACAGACTTGACATTCCTCACTAAAATTAGTGAGAGCGGGAAAACGCAACACTTGGAGCTCTTTAGTTTGAAGTGGAAATCTGAGTCCATAGTAGCACTAAAGCTATCCAGAACTCTTGTGTAGTAAAATTAGTATTAAAACATGACACATTTTGTTGAAAGCACACTCTTTAAACAATCATTGGTATTTGAAGAGGTTGTAACACAAGCCTTTTCCGATGCCTTATTAAAGTCAGACAAACTTGTGGGAAGATAGGGAACCACTTGGACTTGGCAGGGAGATGGAGAGATTAAAAGAGAAAGAGATAAACTGATTCATTGTAAACCCAAACCTTGACCCTGCCCTGATTCCAACCAAAAGTCCTCTTCTCAATGACTCTAACCACATACACGACTCAGTGTGCAGATCAACTTGACGATCTCACTGCCAGCTATAGACTTTGTTGTCCCATCAGGGATTATCCTTCAAGCATTTAGAAAGGCTGAAACTGCATATCAGGTCCAGTTCTGAGATAACCAAGATCATCTGGCACTAGTGTTGGCGTCTAAGAACACTGGTGGCTAGAAACCATGGCATCTCCAAGGTCCAAGTTATTTTTGCCATGAAAATTTCAGTCCTAATGTTTCAAGTGGAACAGTACTGTTTTTACTTTTTAATCTTTGGCTTTAAATTGTTTTATGTGAAAAGATCAAAAGCATTGCCTCTTTGAGGAGCGCAATTAGTATCATTTTAACTTTTGAAATATGATTACCCATAATGCATTTTTTCTAACTTGGGATGGCATATATATATATATATATATATATATATATATATATATATATATATATTGTGGCATACATGATTCAAATAAATTTTCTTTTTATCCATTTAAATTGTATGTTTTTGTACAGAATTTTAAATTTTTTAAACAAAGTTTTTGACTAGGATGTTACAATAATGACAAAATGGACAAAAAGTAATGCTATAATGCAAAAACTTACATTACAGTCCTTATAGTTCTTTCACTGGGCCATTTTTAACATACTTGAAATCAATGAAAAGTGTGTATGTTTGACTGGGTAGTTTCATCACTTATTGTGTATCTGGGCTTTGGTTCAGGTCAGTGGTCCACCCATGGCCACAGCATGCAGATCTGTAATCAGTGGTGGAACGCTGCTAAACAGAACAGCAGTGTGCTGTAATAGGGTTGGGTGTGCTAATTTCCTCATGTTTGCTTTAGCATCTGTTGTTCCGGTTTCCTAAATCTGGTTTTGATTAACATAATGGGCATTTCAAACAGGAGAGAAAATATTTGGTTAAGCCCTTCCCCTTCTTGTGTCTCTGAGGATAGCTCACACACTTGCCTGGAGGACTCGGATATGCTATCCACGAAGATGAATATTTTGTGTTGGACACAATAATGAAATGATTTTGTTTCTGTATGCCTAGTGCATCCAATAAAACTTGGACGTGAGGTGTTTCAGTTGCTGATACTGGCATTCTGAATGGTTTTAAATGTGTTGCTATGTGGTTTCTATAGTGTTTTGTTACTGGCTATTTGAGTACTTTAAGTTAGCGCAAAGATACAGTTGGTTATAGTTTTACAAAGTCCTCTATATGGCACAGCACTTTCTAAAATGCTGCATCATTCTCCAGCCTGAAATGTCAAGGTGATTAATTGTTGATTTCCTTGATCAGCCGTTACCAGTTGGGCCCTTTTAAGCATGAATAATGTTTGATCTTTAAAATAGTATTTTATAAACTGTCTAAAGTCTTAACACGAAACAGTGCAAATTGTCCTGTGCGTTTGCATTCATTACATTGTTAACTAACAACATCTGGAAATACTTCGCAGGTGCATCATGATTTATATTCAGTTAAAGTCATTTTACCAACTGATTATCCTAGCATCTCTATGATTTTTATGTGATCCAATCACGATTTGATGTGCTTTAAGAAATAAGCAAGGGACAAACAAGAAAATAAATGCAAAAGTATTTGGAAAAAACAATGTGGAAATGCAGCAATTTGAAGGCTATTTTCTTTAGTCCATCATTTTAGTTTCATGGCCACTCTCTAAATTACAGCCTTTATGCCACAGTTGAAGGAAGTTGCCCTCGATGGAGCTCAGTTAGAAATCACTCATATGTGCTACCATTTAAACAATGATGCACTCCTGGCTTTAGATTGCTTTGTCATTTCACCAGGCAAAGGAAATGGGTGTCTCAAAAACAACTCGTTATGTATGACCACAATTTTTTAGTTACTTGTCATTTAGCAGCATGTTAATTGTGGGGTCAGTCCCCCAAAGGAAACTATGAGGTTAAATGCACAGTTCAGTTGTGAATCATTTGAGTCAGATCATTCCAGTGAATCCTTTGATACAGCCATTCTAAATGATTCATTCATAAATCATGAGTTCCACTCACCGTCTGAATGTACACCATTAACTTTGCTTCTACAGCTTACTCTATACCCACTAGTTTAGTTTTCTGGCATGACTAAGAACTAGTAAGTAGTTTGTTAGCAACCTACTTTTTGTGTTTTAGAAAAGTTGAGGGAACAACACCTGTTTGAAGTAATACAGAAACACAAACCTTAAATTTCTCAGCATATTAGAATGATTTCTGAAGGATCATGTGACACTGAAGACTGAAATTCGTGGAAATTTGTAACCGCTCAAACTTATAGCCTGGGAAAGAAACAGAAGCCATTCGCCTTATTAGAATTTGTGTATCATATTTCAAAGTAACAAAACAAATCAAAAATATAAATACAGTTTCCAATATAAAAAAAACAGTTATTTTAAATTGAAATTATTTCACAATATTACAGTTTTATTGTGTTTTTGATTCAATAAACACAGCCTTCAGTATAAGAGACTGCTTTAAAAAGTATTAAAAAATCTTAAGTATTCCAAACGTTTGGTATTGTAAATCTGCCAACGATATGTGGATATCCGCTGCACTGGTAACATAACTTGGCTCACATAATAGATACAACACAAATATAGACAGCCAGGTGCTCTTTTCTCCAACCTTTATTTATCCCTGGGTGGGCGGCTGAGCTCTTTATTTTTTGGCAGTCAGGGTGAAGTTTGGATCGGGCTGGGACTGGCTCGGGGGTGTGGGGGTTTGGGAGAGTCATGCTGAGGACACTGTATCGGACAGAGATGTAATTGTGTCAAGTGACCTAGCCTCTGTAAAGTGGAATTTGTAGCAAAGTTGAGGCCTCTTAAATGCTACAAAGCGCTTTTTATAGGAGCGATTAAAGAAAATTACAGGGTCTGATCGTACATGATTGTCAGGGACGCGATCAGCCGCTGTGGTTTGGGCGTCTGCCTGCTTCATGCCTACAGTGTGTGCATGTGTGGGAGAGTAAGAGAAGGATTTAAAAAACAACAACAACAACAACATTAATTAAGGAATAATTGACGACGAGCCGTTGAATTATTAGAACAATAATGCACACCCGAGGTGGTGATGCGGTCACGACGCGAAGCGCCTCGGGTGTGCATTATTGTTCTAATAATTCAATGGACCGAAGTCAATCATTCCGCTTAT
This sequence comes from Aspiorhynchus laticeps, assembly GCA_023376895.1. Lineage (NCBI taxonomy): Eukaryota > Metazoa > Chordata > Actinopteri > Cypriniformes > Cyprinidae > Aspiorhynchus > Aspiorhynchus laticeps. The sequence continues at coordinate 42,717,419 of CM041793.1, forward strand.
ACTACGGTTGCCACACCTCAAGACATCGATCAGATGATATATTTCAAGACATTCTTCCAGTTTTTCTACTTAAATCGCTATTGTGAATTGGATTATTTCTTCCGCATCTCATCCGTTGCTAATTCCAAAACGTAATTTTAAGGCTTGAGCCGTTGATAGCAGACTAATGCAGTTAATACAGTTAATAACAGTTATGAGAGAGAGAGAGAGAGATTAAAGTTACCTCTGTGAGTCTGTGCGTCTCTCAGTAGTGTTCGGCAGCAATGTCTCTAGTTATAGTGAAACTTAAAGTTCATTTTCTTCACGAACAGAGCCATTATTGTTACCTCGCTTGTGAGAAGTCATGTAGTTTTTAAGTTGTTAAACTGTTACTGATAAAATCGTCAGAGTAGCGCTAACAACATTAGCACTTATGTTAACGTGTGTGCAAACTGTCTGTGAGGGAGAGAGATCGGGAGAGATAGAGTATGTGCTTTCCGTACATAAAGCGTAATTTTGTGGCAAAAACATGGATATGATCTGTCGGTTTTTTCCTTTTGTTTACTATATTTATTTGTTTGGCCAGTGTCGTTGTGGGTTTTGGTTCTTTTGCTGTTTTAGGCTGTAAGGACCTTTGAAATAACTCAAATCATTTGGCGAAGTGATATGGACATGTAATGCGGTCAAGAGCTGCCTGGAACTATGTTCGCCGTGCGTTTCCCTGAAAATAATTGCACACCTTAGAACGTTCGTCAGCCAATCAGATTTAAGCAGTCAACTTAAATCTGATTTAAGTAGTATAAAATCATTTAATCAATGGAATATTTCAGTTTTATAGTATGATTTTGGTGCATTATTCTACTGGTGAAAAGCCATTTAGCCTTTTCAGGATGAAATGGGAACCTTGGAGTAGGCCTAATTACAGTAACGTCATTTACACATCATTTACTTTAAATTTGAATGTCCCAAAATATTCATAACCAGTTTCCAATCTGAGACTAATTCCCACTCACTTGTTCTATTTTCAGGTTGGGCTGAGTTAGTTTAGCACTTTATAAATGTACACCTGAAAACCTAAAACCAAAGTTTGACCACTCTGTGTCATTGTGCCTGTCCAGAATAGATCAGTCAAAAATAAAAAAAATATTTTATTGTTTACTTGCCTTTATGTCCTTTCAAACATTTATGTATGTCTGTATGTATTATTTATTTTTGTGGAAAGGCAAAAGTAGATTTAAAAAAAAATATTTGTTTCCACATTTTCAAAGTGCAGCAACAGTTCATATCTGTCAAATTCCAAAAAGTATCATAAATGTACTTTTACTAATTTAAAACAATGATAATTTTATGGCTCTTTTTTTTTTTTTTTTTAGCTTGACAGATGTAGATGATGTCATATGGAAGAGTTATCTAAAAATTCTTAACAAACAGCTACCTTTGTGTTTCACAGAAATATAACATGCACATGGCACAAGGGTGAATGACAACTGAATGTTTATTTCTGGGTAAACTATGTTCCTCTAAAAATAACAACTATGGTGCTTGTGGGTGATTCAGATCTGATCATCTGGCACACAATGTTCACCAATCAGATCACCTGTACATCATTCCTTTTCAACTAAAGGTGACAAAGACTAAACAAAAGCAATAAGCACTCATCTAGTATAATCTAGGCTAATATTAGCATCCTTCCTTAGCACTAGCAAGTTCTTCTCTACAAATAGCACATTCTCATCACAGATGCCGTAGTAAAGCAAGTCTGCTGGTGTTGCGTTTCCTCCTGTCATCACTGCTGTCACTAGCTATGTGTCGCTATTTGAAATCTGCCTGTTTGTACGTCTTAAATTATCACCGCTGTGACGTTAGCATAGCAGCACTCCACCAAACTCTAAGCTCACTGGACCAATCCGTAACTTTCCCCATGTCTGTGTGCCAGCATCCTAGAGTCATAAGTTATGCCACCACTTCTACACTGGAGTGCTTGGAATTGACCCTCTAACAGTCTTCAAGCTCAGAGAGGAAGATGGATAATATTACAGTGACAGTCACTCTCAACTGTTCATTTCCTTCAGCTGCCAGTAAAATCATACCTCTTCAAAGTCAAGAATGTTTACTGCTCATAAAGTATTATGATGATATAATAAATACTGACTCAAATAAAACCATTTTTTTCATATTGAAAACATGATATGTAGATATGTGTGTATATTATGTATAAATATACATGTATACGTATATAGCTATACCGTATATAAATATGTACAACCCCAAATCAGAAAAAGTTGGGACAGTATGGAAAACGCAAATAAAAAAAGAAAGTAGTGATTTCTAAATTTACTTTGACTTGTATTTCATTGTAGACAATATGAACACAAAATATTTCATGTACATCCTTTCCTGTCATTCAGACCTGCAACACATTCCAAAAAAGTTGGGACAGGAGCAATTTAGGGCTAGTAATGAGGTAAATTGGTTAAATAATGATGTGTTTTGAAACAGTTGATGTCAACAGGTGATTGTAATTATGATTTGGTACAAAAGCAGCATCCAAGAAAGGTCTAGTCCTTTAGGAGCAAAGATGGGCCGAGGATCGCCAGTTTGCCAACAAATACGTGAGAAAATTATTGAAATGTTTAAAAACAATGTTCCTCAAAGAAAGATAGGAAGAGATTTGGATATTTCACCTTCAACAGTGCATAACATAATTAAAAGATTCAAGGAATCTGGAGGAATTTCAGTGCGTAAAGGACAAGGGCGCAAGCCTAAGCTGAACAACCGTGATCTCCGATCCCTCAGACGGCACTGCATCAAGAATCGTCATTCATCTATAAGCGATATCACCACATGGGCTCAGGACTACTTTGGCAAACCTTTGTCAATTACCACAATACGTAGTTACATCCACAAATGCCAGTTAAAACTGTACTGTGCCAAAAGGAAGCCCTATGTTAACAGTGTCCAGAAGCGCTGTCGACTTCTCTGGGCTCGGAGGCATCTGGGATGGACCATCACACAGTGGAAACGTGTACTGTGGTCAGATGAATCAGTATTTCAGGTATTTTTTGGGAGGAATGGACGCCGTGTGCTCCGGACCAAAGAAGAAAAGGATCATCCAGACTGTTACCAGCAACAAGTCCAAAAGCCAGGGTCTGCCATGGTATGGGGTTGTGTCAGTGCCCTTGGCAAAGGTAACTTGCACTTCTGTGATGGCACCATTAATGCTGAAAAGTACATGGAGATTTTGGAGCACAATATGCTGCCTTCAAGAAGACATCTTTTCCAGGGACGTCCATGCATATTTCAACAAGACAATGCAAAACCACATTCTGCACACATTACAAAGTCCTGGCTGTGGAGGAAGAGGGTACGGGCACTTGACTGGCCTGACTGCAGTCCCGACCTGTCTCCAATAGAGAATGTGTGGCGCATTTTGAAGCGCAAAATGCGACAACGAAGACCCCGTACTGTTGCCCACCTTAAGACTTGTTTGCAGGAAGAATGGGACAAAATTACACCTGAAACACTTCATCACTTGGTGTCTTCAGTCTCTAAACGTCTTTTAAGTGTTGTGAAAAGGAATGGCAACATTGCAAAGTGGTAAATGCTTTACTGTCCCAACTTTTTTGGAATGTGTCGCAGGTCTGAATGACAGGAAAGGATGTATATTTACAAATGACATGAAGTTGACCAGACAAAACATGAAATATTTTGTGTTCATATTGTCTGCAGTGAAATACAAGTCAAAGTAAATTTAGAAATCACTACTTTCTTTTTTTATTTGCGTTTTCCATACTGTCCCAACTTTTTCTGATTTGGGGTTGTATATGTGTCCACTGTTTCGAAGAAAAATTATTCGAAACTTTTTTTTGTGCTAAAAAAAAAGAAAAATAATAAAAAAAACTCATACAGGTTTGGATATAAATAGAAAGTCAAATCAATTGGTTTTGTAAAAATATGATGTTCCTATTGACATTTATGACTTTTGATGACATACTTTGGTATCTTGGCAAATTTGAGCATAGTTTGAGACATTATTGAGCTTCTGAAACTCAATAATAAGTTTGTCTTTTAAATTCTGCTGTCTAACAACAAGATATTTAAATATTAAAGCAAATTTATGCAGTTTTGTGCATTTTTGTTATTTTGGAGCCCCCTACAGTTAAGTGACTGGATTTCCATGACGTAAAAATTGCACTCGTAATTATAGTCGTAATTATAGCTCCTATGCCCTGTGTCCCAATGTGCATACTATCCACCCTATCTGCCCTAAATAGTATTGAAAATGACTAATATCACAGATTTTAGGATGGATAGTATGCACATTGGGCATGCATTTGTTGCTGCCGGAAACCAATCCGCCCTTTTCGCAGAATTTCGTACCCGCTCACCAAACTTACATACTACCAGAACAGAGGTTTTTAAATAAGACATTCACTTTAGTAGAATTCGGTGTACCATCAAAAAAAAATTTAAGCTGATATTTGAAGGTAAGAAACTTACATACAGTTCTTTTAAATAAAACTCATTTGCTTTTCCAATGTGAAAAATAAGTACCTTCATTGGAGGAAAAAAAGGTCATGCCAAGTGTAATTTTTCACATCGCTATCTGAATACATTTTCGTTCTAATTACGTCTATAGTCTTAACATAAAACGTTTAAATGTTACATATTTATGAGTGAAAAGGTTTGTCACCGTCAAAATACCACGGCAGATTGCCTGAGCACCTGGAGCCAGTACAATAAAATGTCAATAAAAAAATTACATTTCACAATATGAATTAATGATGAGGTCTGTTTCAACAAAAGCAGATGTTTGGAAATTACAGGAGACCCCGTACTGTTAATAAAGCACAGATTGCAATAACTCCAAATGTGTCAACTTAAATTGCTTTTCTAACTGTAGAAATAAATTGCTATCCATAATCCAAACACCTGTGGAGTGCTGTGCAGTTCATAAGGTCATAAAAACTGAGGCATGTGTCAAGTAATATTGTGTGTCTCTCCACAGATGTCCTTTGTCCAAACATGAAAGTCCAGGCAGGCCGTTTCCGGCCGAACAGCACCAGTGCTGGGCTGACGGAAGTCCCAGGTAATGTTTTCTCTTCTCTATTCTTCCCATAATGCTTTAGTGTCAAAGTGTCATGAAAGCCCCTTCAGTTGTCATATCAATGCACTTTTTGCATCTTTAAAATGGTTACATGGTGACATGAATAGTTACAAGACAGCGATTTCTCATAGCAAAAACAATGTAGTATTATTATTTGAGTTTACTTTGATCACTAAATCCATTTGTTATGAATTGGCTTTTTACATGAAACATAATGGATGATACAGTAATATTGGCTACAACTCAAGTTGTAGTGATTCATGATCCTTATACCGCTATATCAGTGTTTCTGTTTCATCTTCAGATGTGAGAAAACCAAAACATTTCTTCTTCTCAAGGTTACACAGTTACATGAAAATCATCCCTAGTGTATTTTATTTCAATTAGAGGTCAAAAATAAAGAAAGAAGTTCACTGTATAATGATTCTGACATATGGACTTCCAATCCTTCCAATCCAAATCCGTCTTTTTTTGTGTCGATGTATTAATACCACAAACTACAAGCCTAGTTTCTATGTGTAAAGTACTTTTGTATCAAAAATAAAGCTTTCTTTTCCCCAAAGGTTGTGCTTTAAAACATAAAATGTTGCTGCGAGACACTGAGGTTTCGAAATAAGAGATATTTTGCCCTCCTCTGTTCTAAGAAATGTGGAGTTCTTTAGTGATTACACAGATCTGGAGGATGTTGTGTTTGGGTCTTCAGGGGGTTCTGAGTTCCTCTGCGAGACACCCACTCAAATTCATCAACCTAAGTAAAAAAACAGATCGAAACAAAGAGTGAGAGCTCTTACCTGTGTAAGTAAATGACTATACAATCTGGAGCTATAGGGGTGTGCGCTATAGAAGGTCTTATTTTGAACTACTATATGTACAAAATGGTCAAGAGAACTATTACTCGTAAATCTGATGAGGTTTGGTCATGTTTTAATTGCTCAATCTATCTTGAAAAATCCTCAGAGAAGTTGCAACCCTGGGAAATGGAGGTGACTCAAGATTAATGCTTTGACAAAAAGACAAATGGCTCTTTCTTCTTTTTTATATATGCATTGCTTCAAAACAATGTAAAACTTCTGGAAGTTTCTGAAATGTGGTCCATTTGACTCTAATTATACTACTTATAATGAGGAAAAGTGCTGTCTTTGGTGTTTAGATGAGGTTTAAGGTGTGATCTCTCCATGTCTTAAAATTATTTGTAGATCACTGCACTTTCTTCTTCGCTTCTGTCATCTTCAGCTTTGTAGGCTTAACATTTGTGCTTAGATCTGTTTGGTTGCAGTTCTTTTGGATTGCACTGACTAGACTACATCTCTCCTCTTTTGGTGGCTGTAAGTGTTAATTATGGCATCTTGCTCCTGTAATCTGTGATATTCAAGAGAACAACACAAGCTCAATCTTCAGGGAAATTCCAGGTTCACATAAGATGTCACAATTGCTGAAGCTGCTGAACATCTGCATGCTGTTTCTGAAGTTTGGAACATCACTCTTAGGTTGCTGACTCAAGATTGCTTCTGTAAAGTAACTTAACAACAACACAAAGCATTTGTAATGAAATTGGACATCATTGTGTCCTTAGAAGAAATGAAGTAGTAGTAGCCCTTTATTGTCACTAGTCACAAGTACCAGCGAAATTAGCCATCAACCTGTCCATACACAACATACATATATGACAATGGGGTAGACAGGACAGGAAGACAGGGAATTGAAGAAAAATACAGCAAACAAGAGGAATGTAAGGAGAAAAAAATAACCCCCAGACTGTGCTCCTTGGGGAGTACAGTGTGAGAACAGGAAAAACACCTCAGCAACAAAAGCACATAATACACCATAGACACACGACTTTGCAACAGGGGAAGTAATCCAGCTCTGGCAATCAGCCATCCAGACATGCAGCCATTTCCCGGCGCTAGTCGGAGCGACGGAGGCGAGGGATCGGGGGTGGGGAGGTGAATGAATGTGTGTATGTGTTTGTATCTGTAATAGTTTTTGTGTGTATGTGTGTGTATGTGTAATCAGCAGCTGTCTTTAGAATTGGGGAGGAACGCAAGAGCGTCACACTGCAGTGCTCTTACCAGGTTTGATTTTCCAGCAGCGGCCTTGGCCGAGGCCAGTGCTGGTTCGGGGGAGCCGAAAAGATAAGATTGCGATTGTTTGTCTTGGGGCGAGTAACCGCATTCCAATTCCACGGCTACTCTCTTTGTCCATTCTGGTCTCCGTCGATTTTCCTTTGCAAAGCAGTGAGCTTCTCCATGATAGAATCCATATTGCGGTTAATAGTCTCAGTCTCAATTCTGACCGCTCTTCCCACTGCTTCAATCATGACGGGCAGCCTTGTGAGGCTTTGGACAGCTGTTCCCGTTTTCTGAATTCTTCGATAACCCAGGGCAAAGCCTAATCCGATCAGCAAAAGACCTGTTATCATGGTTCCGAATAGGTAGATATCTTCAATGTCCTCCACGGAAAGAGCCACTAAACACACAATACGCCACCTTTCCCATGCGTCCATCGTGTAGCCAGCTGCAAACGTTCCGTCAGGGCAGTCGGGTTCCCCAGAACCCAAGCTTCTCGTCGAGAAGATGGTGTCAATTGCGTTGAGAGACCAGTTGATCAAATCCATATTTTTTTCAGTTTGAAGAGCAATGCAGAGAGAGTCTCTCAATAGATGAGACGTGACAAGACAAGAGAGCAAGCAGGGAAAATAAGGGAGAGGACGGGGAGGAAAAAAATGGCAGAGCCTCCGACACTCACCGCCTCCGTTGAGTGCCAAAGAAGAAGAAGTGTAAGTGTATTAAAGGGATAGTTCACTAAAAAATTAAAATTATGTCATTAATTACTCACGATCATGTTATTCCAAACCCGTGAGACCTTCGTTCATCTTCGGAACACAAATTAAGATATTTTTGATGAAATCCGAGAGCTTCCTGACCCTCCATAGACAGCACGGGTTCTACCATGTTCAAGACCCAGAGACTCACATTTAAAAAACAACGTTCATGTTAGATTTTGTTGCTAATTTGAAATATCTCATAAATGTTGTTTCTCCAGAGCTCAAATAGCATTAAACAAGCATATAATTCAGGACCAGCCAATGCGCATGTGCAGTTGTAAGCGTGGGACACTGAAAGTTTTGAGACACTGAAAAACACCTCCCTACAATGTAGTTTGAGAAAAACAGTACGCCAAAAGAGTAGTATGACTTAATTAGTATTCGAAAAACAGTAGGTGAAGAGACAACCTACCAGACAACCTACCTACTACTTGTGCCGAGATTTTGAAGTGTGCATTCGATACCACAAGGCGTCGCTCACTAGCAGATCTCAGACTTCTGGAGGGGATGTAGATTCGTAATAGTGAGTGGAAGTAGGATGGTGCTGAGCCTGTGGTCGTTCTGTATGCAAGCATCAGTGTCTTGAACTTGATGCGAGCTGCCACTGGTAGCCAGTGCAAGGAGATGAAGAGAGGTGTAACATGGGTTCTTTTGGGCTCGTTGAAGACCAGTCGTGCCGCTGCATTCTGAATCATTTGTAGAGGTTTGAGCTTTTAGCACCATTTTGAACTTAAATTCAGTATTTGCTTGCATTCATTGTGTGTACTTAAATGAGTATCATTAAAATAATGTAGGGATGCACGATATTGGATTTTGCCGATATCCGATATGCCGATATTTTTCAACTCATTTTGGCCGATACCGATACTGATATATTTCCTTTTGTTCGGAAACAACACTAAGTCTCTTCTGTGCAGAAATTATAAGCAAAATCGTTTTTAATTTTGGTTAGTTTTTAACAAGAACTTATTTGTTCAAATTAAATAAACAATAATGAAGGTTTTTTGACAGTACATTGAAGCTTTGAAAATAACTATAAATAAACTATATATCAATCGCTGCACCCCCCCCCCCCAGAAAGATGCAGTGTTAACCCTAACATTTTATTTTAAGATTTAACATTTGTAGATTCCCAGCAGGCACAATACAGGCACACAACGTCATAAGATGTTGATATTTGGTTAAATTTTGGTTGCGACGTCGGGTGACCAAAATCCAATGTAAATCCAACGTCTAATGTCAATGTTAAATTGATGTCCAATACCGACGTCAGCTGATGTTGAGATTTTGTTGTTTTTAGGTTGTGTAACCAAAATCCAACGTTAAGTCAACGTCAAATTGACGTCAAATATTGACGTCAACCCGATTTTCATTTTCAACCAAAATGCAACGTCTGTCTGATGTCATGTCCAACGTCAACCTGACGTTACATAGACGTCTGGTGCCTGCTGGGTTGTCTAAAGCAAAAGAGTTGTAAAAATTCTGAAAATCTTTTAGAGCTTATGATTTGTTTAAAAAATAAAACATATTACACATTAATGAATAAATCAGTGTATATATATATATATATATATAATTATTTAATTTACAAGTGTCATGTTTGTGTTTTTTTTCATGTAAGCTACAGCTTCTGTTTAAATCGTCGTTTAAATCAAAACATACTCATTATTTTATGACATCAATTACTGCTTTATTTAATCAGAAACACAGTCTAAATGTTACTTGTGAGGGCTATTTTACTTTTAATTTAATTAGAAGTAGGCTAAGTAGGCCAACTGCGCCCCCTACTTAATTAAAAGTCCTTACAGAAGCGGGCATTAGGACCCGGGGGAGGCTGTCACTGCTGCCGCTGCACCTGCTATTACTGTTTACTCTATGGCTGTGTTCGAAATGGCATACTTGCTTACTGCTTACTGCTTACTGCTTACTGCCCAGTACACAGTGCATACTGCCTACTATTTTTTAAAGAATAGTGTGTGAAACAGTATACAATATACAACAAATATTTCAGAGTAGTATGCTTAATTGTCACATGACAAACACAAACATTAATTCAGCAAAGCTGTCAAGGTTGTTACCTTACAAACAAATGTGCTAACTATTCTTTTACAAAGGCTTGTTAATAAGGCTTCATATTAGTAAACAGTGCTATATTTAAATAGTAGTTAGGTGGCAGATGTTTGTACTTCAGTACTGCAGTAGTACATTATAAAACAGTATACAATAACATATTGAGTGTAAATTATCATACATTTTATTTGATGAACGCCACTTTATGGGGACAAAAACCTACCTACAGCTAAGCACACTGTATTATTAATGAGGCGTTTAATTTCCACTTTTCAAATATTTACTTATTTTTTTATTGAAAATAAATGCCTTTCTGATCTGGTATGTGATGGAAAAAGGAGTTGCATGAGTTTGACAAAAGTCGGAATCGAACTCATATTGCTCGCATCAACAGCACACATCTCGTGTGCTCTACTCACTGCGCCGCTGGTTCTACAGAAATACATGTGTCTTTTGCAGTGCTGTTTATCACAGCCAGGCATTGGTGAGCTGAGTTAATGTAAGCCTCTGACAACAAATTGGCCTATTTCTCCTTTGAGTTAAAACACTCCGTTTCTTTTTAGAGCTGCTTGACAGCGGAATTTAACTCTGCTTGCATAACTGAAATATAAACACAGCCTATCACATGCATCATAACGCATCACTCTGTACATGCTTTCACAGATTAAATGCAGCGATCCAAAACAGTCAATCTAATCATCATTCAGACAAAACTTTGCTTAAAAAATTAGCCACACTGCTGATGTGATCTAATCACTAGCACACCCTGAGCACATGTGAGTTAACTTATTCCTCTTATCGGCAAGACATATTGCATAATTTTTCATATCGGGCCGATGCCGATATTTACATTTAAAGCCATTATTGACCGATTCCGATATCAGTCCGATAATATCCTGCATCCCTAAAATAAAGGATGTACTGTAAGTTATTAAATTTCACATATAAAAATCTAGTGTCTAAATATTTAGGCCTATTCAAATTAAAAACTTAAAAATAAGTAAGCAGGTATGACCTGCAATATTCTAGATACATGTATATTTAGTAAAGAGCCATACAGGTACGTAGTGTATTAACCATGGCATTACAAACGAAAATTATTATTTTTTTCGACCACAAAATTTGCCTCTTTGTATTGGAATTTAAAACCCCTTTCTCTATTTTGATATAATTCAATTCTAATTGTAATATAAGTAATAGAAAAATTTAGAAAAAATATTTTAAGTCATTAATGGACCATCATTATTGCACAAGTAGTATTTAGTACCAAAAGATCTCTTCAAAATATTAAATAAATATTATTGAACTAAAATGTAGAACTCTTATTTAACTGAAAAATAGTTAAGCTGTATGATCACATTATAAGCAATACCTGAGGTTTAAGAAAACTATATTAATGTTGCCTCTCCATCAATCTCCAGAATAAAATTATACTGTAAATGTCATCGACGTAATAATCAATGCATAAAATGCTGTAATGTTTACCAAAACTTGCTGCAAATACCTGTATAATGAAACTGTCATCTATCCTACTTAAACCCATTCAAATGTATTGTCAACGCCGGTTTGTTTGGAAAGCTCTATGTATCACGTGACGCCGTGGCGGCACCGGTGAGGTCAAAGCTTGTGCAACTCTGTTTTTCAATAGCTCTGGCTTTAACTGAAGCACTATATTTTACGAATTACGCCACATTAAGTGTGCCAAAACGGTATTTATTTTTAGAATTTAGTATTAAAATGTACAAAATTTGTTTTTCCAGATCACATTTTCGGACAAAATCCAAAGATGTGTTTGGATCAAAGACATGAGTCATAATGCACTCATCTCTGCCGCGCCGCAGAACCCACCCAGTCTTCCTCGCTCTCTCACTGTTTAAAATAAGACTCGGTCGTGATTATACGCTTTCACTCGCCAGGCCCAAATTACAGGCCCTGCTTGCCATGCGAGGTTCCTCCAGGCTTAGAAACGCTACCGGCAGAGAGTCGTGTTGTGCTTGGCGCATGGAGACGCTGAGACAAACAGAGTCGTGGAAATGAGCTGATGAGAAGCGAACAGCTGGAGGAAGAGTAGAACATGGTGTGAAATCAAACAGCTCGAATGAATACAGCAAACTGATCAAACTAACCATACAAGTGCACGTAGAACACCTGGATAAATTAGTCTTATTTTTAAGATGATAAACTTTCAGAAACTATATCAAAGTTTAATGATGTCACTTGAGGTAATAGCATGTTAAAGTAAATAATAATAATAATAATTTTCCAAACCTTCATGACTTTTTCGAATACAACAAGAAAAAAATAATCGCAGTATATTTACCTCTAGTTTGTTATAAAATCATAAAAAAAAGAACAGTATTTATTCTAAATAAAATAAAAATATACACAATAATAATTAGTAACAAAAGTGTGAGGATATTTTTTCTTTTTTTGCCTTTAAGGGGCAGCTTACACCAGACTTGCTGTATACAGGTGCATCTCAATAAATTAGAATGTCGTGGAAAAGTTCATTTATTTCAGTAATTCAACTCAAATTGTGAAACTAGTGTATTAAATAAATTCAATGCACACAGACTGAAATAGTTTAAGTCTTTGGTTCTTTTAATTGTGATGATTTAGGCTCACATTTAACAAAAACCCACCAATTCACTATCTCAACAAATTAGAATACTTCATAAGACCAATAAAAAAACATTTTTAGTGAATTGTTGGCCTTCTGGAAAGTATGTTCATATACTGTATATGTACTCAATACTTGGTAGGGGCTCCTTTTGCTTTAATTACTGCCTCAATTCGGCGTGGCATGGAGGTGATCAGTTTGTGGCACTGCTGAGGTGGTATGGAAGCCCAGGTTTCTTTGATAGTGGCCTTCAGCTCATCTGCATTGTTGGGTCTGGTGTCTCTCATCTTCCTCTTGACAATACCCCATAGATTCTCTATGGGGTTCAGGTCAGGCGAGTTTGCTGGCCAATCAAGCACAGTAACACCATGGTCATTGAACCAGCTTTTGGTACCTTTGGCAGTGTGGGCAGGTGCCAAGTCCTGCTGGAAAATGAAATCAGCATCTCCATAAAGGTTGTCAGCAGAAGGAAGCATGAAGTGCTCTAAAAATTTCCTGGTAGATGGCTGCGTTGACTGTGGACTTCAGAAAACACAGTGGACCAACACCAGCAGATGACATGGCAGCCCAAATCATCACTGACTGTGGAAACTTCACACTGGACTTCAAGCAACATGGAATCTGTGCCTCTCCACTCTTCCTCCAGACTCTGGGACCTTGTTTCCAAATGAAATGCAAAATTTACTTTCATCTGAAAAGAGGACTTTGGACCACTGAGTTCTTTTTCTCCACAGCCCAGGTAAGACGCTTCTGATATTGTCTCTGGTTCAGAAGTGGCTTGGTAGCCCTTTTCCTGAAGACGTCTGAGCGTGGTGACTCTTGATGCACTGACTCCAGCTTCAGTCCACTCCTTATGAAGCTCTCCTAAGTGTTTGAATCAGCTTTGCTTGACAGTATTTTCAAACTTGCGGTCATCCCTGTTGCTTGTGCACCTTTTCCTACCCAAATTCTTCCTTCCAGTCAACTTTGCATTTAATATGCTTTGATACAGCACTCTGTAAACAGCCACACCTTTCAGTAATGACCCTCTGTGACTTACCCTCTTTGTGGAAGGCGTCAATGTTCGTCTTCTGGATCATTGCCAACTCAGCAGTCTTCTCCATTATTGTGGTTTCAAAGAACAAGAGATACCCGGAATTTATACTGTAGGGATGGTCATTAATTGAAACTCAAATGTAAATATTCTAATATTTTGAGATACTGATTTTTGACTTTCATGAGCTGTAAGCTCTAATCATCAAAATTAAAACAAAAAAACTTTTGAAATGTTGTACTTTACATGCAATGAATCTAAAATATATGAAAGTTTCACTTTTTGAAATAACTTACAAGAAAAAATGAACTTTTTCACGACATTCTAATTTATTGAGATGCACCTGTATTTCAATACTGACTCATCTAATTGGCCCATAGTTTTAAACTCCTGAACTATTTTTTAACTTGAAACAGCGTTTATGGCACAAGAGACGGCAAAAACATTGAGATGTACTGTAACGGCCAAAGATGTCAATTAAAAACTAGCACAGATGGAATGTGAGAATGTGTGATGCTGGTCTGCCAGAAACCATCAGGGATTCGTTGTGCTTTGGGAACGCAAAGATGAAAAAACAAAGTGCTTTTGTTGTTTTATGCTGTTTTTCTACTTTGCTCTTAACACAGTATCTACTTTCTACGTTTCTAGCCACCTGTTCCTCTACTACAGACACAGACACGCACACACCGTCTGGCCTAGACTGGCACGTTCTCACATTACCACCGAGTTAAACAACTCCAAACATCTTTCAGTTCAAATAATCCTTCTCTCTAGACTGTTTAAAACAACGTCAGTTTGCTGACATGAACACACCTGCCCTAGGAAAACAACATGAGAGTTCATCAAGTGAAAGTGAGATCTCTCTACATGACCCTCACAGGCATCATATACACAAACCATCATCGTTTCATGTAGCCAGATCTCTTTTGAGACCAGCATTAGTGTGTTTCCAAATCGACCCGTGAATTGCCTCCTCGGGCAACGCCCAGGGCCCCGCTGGCATCGTCATGGTGACAGACTATGTACTGGTTATAGGAGCGCCCTGGTTTGGCCGCTATAATAAGGTGGAAGGCCAGGACTGCTAGATACACACACACATGCTGGAGAACTAGTGACATAATTGCACTTGAAGGGTTGTTTTTTAAAACATCTGGTGCAGCAAGTGCAGTTTAATGAGTGTTGGCTGCGGATCTGAAGCATTAATTAGTGGGCTGATATCCACACACACAGCATAGCTCTACTATTTTTAAACAAACAATGACGTCATGTTTGATCCCAGAGGCATATACTTTTTTTGTGTGGATGTGGAAAAAGGCGTGACATTTTGCTCACAGAAACTTAATGCTGAAATCACAGGTGACCGGTAATTTTGTTCTTTACATTGATTTATTGCCCTTTCTGTATTACATGAATTTCTGGAATTCTTGATTTTGATTGGTGAGTCGTGGCATTTTGTGGTAAAATATTTTAATGTAATCAAATAATAATTTTCTATTAAATATATTATAATAATTTTATATCTGTCTGTCTGTCTGTCTGTCTATCTGTCTGTCTGTCTGTCTGTATAGGATAATATAAATTCTAATAATATAGTTACAGGTCCCCTAAATTATAATAATAGTATTATATAAATCATTTATGATTGCTTTATTCATTCCACACATTATTTTGTGTTAATTTGTATTTTAACTTGTGATATTGAATATTGATTTCTGTATCTGTGTTTTTGGATTTTTTAATTACTTCCTTGTATGAAATGTGCTAAATCATGTCATTGCACATATGCCTTGTGTTTATTGCTGTATATTTTATTCTTAATTACCAATTTTTATAAAAGTAAATCCTTTGGATGAGGAACAATTTAGGAAAGTTCATTTATAGCATGTTGTCTTTTTGACCTGTCTCGTGGACTCCACCTTGTGATCGTTGATGGAAAGACATTTTAACAATAATCTACAGGGACATATTTTATTCAGGGAACAGTACAGTTTACTTAATAATAGCTTTATTTATCACATATGTATTTCCTTTTTCCCAGGATTTGATTTGATGGAGTACTTCAATGTAAGAGATTTTCTTGGAGAAAAATTTGAGCCAGGTCAGACCCCCTATGTCCGGCTCGGTACCATGCCCATCGTCCAACAAACAGAGTAAGAGAATCATTTATTTCAATGATATATTCAAAAATCACACTATGTACTTTTACTTCATTTACATTGTTTGTTTTCCGACAATATATTGTACAAGGTGATACACATTTATTTTTCTTTTCTTTTTTTTTTAATGAGAGATTTCTTTGATTCTTGTCTTGTAGAGATGTGTTACCTCAGGGTCTGCCTGATGAATATGCCTTTGTGACCACATTTAAGTTCAGGAAGACCTCTCGTAAAGAAGACTGGTACCTGTGGCAGGTCTATGACAAATATGGCATCCCACAGGTGTGTATTAATGAGTCCTGAATGGGGCTGAAACATCAGGGCTGTATACAGAACTGAAACTGAAGATCCTCTTCAAAATTTCTATTTTTGAAAGATGTTTGAATTCATTTATAACATGAAACATCATAAAAGTAATGTAAGTTGATCAGGCTGTAATGAGAATGTACTCCAGGTCTCCATCCGTCTGGACGGGGAGAACAAGGCGGTGGAGTACAACGCCGTGGGCCTGACGAAGGATGCTGTCCGCGCCGTCTTTAAGAACCCAGAGGTGGAGAATCTGTTTGACCGTAACTGGCATAAGATCGGCATGAGGGTGGACTCCAAGTCTGTGTCCCTGTTCCTGGACTGCAAGCACATTGAGACACTGCCCATAGAGGAACGAGAAGACATCGACATCCAGGGAAAGACTGTCATCGGCAAGAGACTCTATGACAGCGTTCCCATTGATGTAAGAAAATAGTTATGCTTTATGTATATGCAATTTATGCAAGTCTCACTTGCACAAAAGTGCTGTAATTGTACCATGATGGTATCAAATTATAATACCATGCTACACTAAGGTACTGATTGATTGATATATATTTTAATATTTGCATGGTACTTCAGAGAATACCATCATGTTAATCTCTAAAAAAAACATGCTTAAATAAGTGATTTATGATTTGATGTTACACTAGCATCAGTAGGATTTAAAGATTTTTTTTTTAATCAGTAAGGATGAATTAAATTGATCAAAAATGACAGTAAAGACTTTTTAAAATGTAAAATATTTTAAAATTAATATTTCAAATAAATATTTTCTAATTATCCCAAAAAAAACAAAAACATGAAAAAAAATAAATGTATCACCGTTTCCACAAAAATATGAACTAGTTTCAGTATTAACAATAGGAATGAATAGGATGGGCAAGATTTATGTAAGAGCACTTATATTTTTGTTAATTAATTTGCAATTATTTTTCAAAATACATGCTTGGTAAGCATATAGCACTTCTTTCAAAAACATTAAAGACACTGACTGACCCCAAATATTTTAATGGTGATGCGTTTATGAATTTTTAAGTTGACCTAAATTAGTTTAATACAACCAGTTCCTGTGTTTTTTTCTATAGTTTGACCTCCAGAGGATGGTGATCTACTGTGATGGTAAACAGTCTGAGCAAGAGACGTGCTGCGATATTCCCGGTGGCACAGTAAGTGCATCTGACTCACATACAATCCTTTATTCTCACCTCATTATGCCATCACATGGATAGTAAGGCAAAAACATACGGTTTCGAACAGGACAAGTTCTCCAAAGGGCTCAAAGATCTTTGTTTTGAGTCCTTGATGAAGATGGGGAATATTTGTTGTCCAGAGTCCAGAATATAGTAATACACATAATACTGGACATCTGAAGTTGCTTCCTCTTCTCTTCCTCTCTCTTTCTTTCATAACACATTCTGTCTCTTTCCGTTTCTGCGTTCACTTTCTCTTCTCGCTCAGTGTGAACAATCTCTGGTGACTGAGCCCCCCCCACTCCCGCTGCCCACCCCAAAGCCAACAAGCGCTGAGCAGAAGAAACCAGCCGCGGTCAACTGCTCCTGTCCTGCAGGGGAAAGGGTAAGACCTTCCAGGTCAAATGTCACACTCTTAAAGCTGGAGAACCCCCAGTTTAACTTGCAAAAAATTGAATATCAGCCTTATGATATAGGAACCAAAGTTATTTACAGTGCATGAGCTAAATAGATTTTTTTTTTTTATGAAGTCATGTGCTGGAGACATTTTGGTCATGTTAATATTAAATACTTGTTTGATTTCTGTTAGCACCATCTGTGATCATGTTATTGATTACCACAGGAAATTATTTCAGCTCATCCCTCACTTTGTAATACAAGCAAAAATGTACAGTAATGCACCTATGGAATGGTGGACGTCATTGTACTGGAATAAATAAAATGCACTGTTATAGCCACAAGACTTCAACAAATAAACATGTTAACATTAGACCAGTGTGATAAAATTTAATAAAGAATAATTAATAAAATGTATAATTATGTAAAATCTTCCAAAATAAAATTATAATAATACAAAAAACAAGGAATTACTAAAAAATAAAATTATAACCTATTATTTCAGCAGCTTAAATAACATAGTTTGTGCAGATTAATGTAAGCCATCATTAAATATAAATTATGAGAGTATATAATTCATATAAAATGGGCTGCACATTATGTTTTAACCCCCCAAGCACATTGTAGACATTCAGTATATTGGTTTGTTTTTACTGAGTCAAAATTATTTCCTGTGTTAATGAACAGTATGTCTCAGATGCCTTTGATGGATGTTTGTTTATTATTATTTAACCTGGAACTTTTTTATTTATAAGGCTGGATATCAGTTTTTTAATCTAAACTTTCTTTTGTAATGCATTCAGTTCAGTTTTGTAATGCATTCATTCTTTACGCACTCTTATTTCTGACCTCTGTCTTTCAAAATGTATCCCCTCATCTCTCTCTTCTGCAATCTCTCTCAATCTTTCCCATCTTACAGGGAGAGACAGGTCTACCGGGTGTCGCGGGGCCCAAGGGTGAAAAGGTCAACTAACGTTTCAGTATCACAGCATCGCACAATGACTTTATTACGCTTTTGCACATCTCTGGATGCATTTTCAGTAGGTTCCTCATTGGCTCTTTGCGTAAACTCTGCATCTGCAGGGGGATCCTGGTCTTAAAGTGGCAGAAGGACCTCCAGGACCCAAAGGGCAGAAAGGAGAGCGTGTACGACATCCATTTCATCACTTATAAAGTTTCATATAGCTTTGCTGACTGTTTAGATAAACATAAAACAGCATTGCTGTATATTAGAAATGCTTTCTGTAATATAGTTGTTAGAAAAAAAAACACGATTTATTTTCATATGATATTGATCTGCTTCCATCTCTGCTGTTTCTGTCTTTCTGGGCCTGGAGAGTAATTGATCTCTGTTGATTGATTATTTGCAGGCTATCTCTATCAAAGGTGATAGAGGAGAGAAGGTAAGGTCATGAATTTAACAGCCAAACTCCTCAAGATAGACAAAACAGTGAATATAGTCTATATGTGTGTTTGTTTGTGCACGTGTGTGTGTTTCTGTCGTTTCGTGCGAGCCAGAAACCAGTTCATCAAAAACTTAATTCTTCCCTTGAATGCAAAGTCTAGAATTACAAAAGAACATAGCAGAAAATACAAATTGTGGAAACTGCCACTCTTTTGAGGATAAAAACAATAAAAATACCTTATTTTGAAATGCAGAATTATGGGTCTTCCAACCTCACAGGATATGTAGAACAAGAGGCTGTGCACCGAACACCCACTCACAGCGCTTAAAACAGACTTCCTCCGCTGCTCAGCAGACAGAAGTACAGACTCCAGGCCATAATTAACCTCTATCAGTCAGAGATTCATACAGGAGAATTAGATGACTGTGGTGTTGGGAATAGAATGACAACTGTCATTATTTAAACATTTAATTGTGCTTATTGTAATATCAGTAAATGTCCAGATTTCACTCGTATGATGAATATGGTGATTCGCAATCTGTTAAGACTTCTGGAAAAGAGTCGTATTTTGAGATCTCCACTGCACTCGGTCACTATTCGGCCAAATTTTAGATGCCAGATAACGCCCACAGCTAGAAAAATGTTGCATGCTGGATTGGTCAGTTGAATTTGCTGACCTAAAAACAGCAAATGATGTGCTTGAGCAGGTTAACAATTACAAAACAAACACACAAAACAATTAATATTTATTTTACTTGAATGGATTATTCACTCAAAACTCATCCACAAGTTGTTCCAAACCTCTTTATGTTCTTTCTTCTGTTGAATGTATTTTGAAGAATTTGGTTATCAGCATTCTTTCAAATATCTTCTTGTGTGTTGTACAGAAGAAAGAAACTTGTACAGGTTTGGAACAACATGAGGTTGAGTAAATGATGACAACATTTTAATTTTTGGGTGGATTTGAACAAACCCAAAAATTAAAGTGTTATCATTTACTCAGCTTGATGTCATTCCAAACCCATAAGCCTGTGGTTAATCTTTGAAACCCTTAAAAATAAATATTTTTTAAATATTTTTAATAAAAACTGAGATGCTTCTGTGATTGTGAGTTAAGTCTGTTCATCATATAAAATGATCCAGCCTCCTCACACGACTTGGATTAAACCGCTCGATTTATATGGATTTGTTTTACAACGCCTTTTATGCTCTGCAAACAATGATTTTCTACTGCAGTATTTTTATCTTGCTTTTCAATACAAACAGCTAAATCAAGATGTTTACTTGAAGCACAATAACTTAAGGTATTATGTCTTGTTTTCCAAAACAAAAAAAAATCGAAATGAAGAGAGTTTATGCTTAAAACAAGCAAAAAATCTGTTAGTGGGTTAAGAAAAATAAACTTAATTCAAACGGAAAATTATTATTTTTCTTACCACAGTTACAGATATTTTTTGTTTGTTCTAAACCTAAACTCACTGTTGTTGTATTTTGTCTTAAATTTGTTGTATTTTTTCAGAAGCAATACTTGATATCTTAAGTTGTTTTCCTTCTCAAGAAACTGTATCTTGATTTAAGACAAAAATACTAAGAAATTAGGCAGACAATAAATTAGGTGAAAAAATCCTCTAGAATTAATAAAGGAGGAACCTTACCTGGGAAAGTGAGCAACTCCTCAGAACACTTTAGTTTTTTTCTTATGAATGATTTTTAATTGCTTGTGTATGTATTTCTCGGTGTACATGTCAAATGATTTGCATGAGTGTCCATGCGTCTATGTATATGTGTGTTCATTCTGTATATGTGAATGCATTTCTGCTTTCTCACAAATGATCCATGTGTTACAGTATAATGTTATCAAGCAGCACATTGAGGAGTTGGCTAGTTAAAATGCATGATGCCGCAAACGCATGTTTGTGTTTGAGGTGTTGCTCTGTCTGTTTCTCTTAAACCCTGTTATGTGGTCGTTTTGTCAATCTTTTCACACTGAAATGTTTGTGTTGAAGCTGTGGTGCTTTTGGAAAGTTGAGCCATGTTGCCCATGCAGAAAGATGTTACCACATGTTGCAAAGTATTGTTACAATATAGGCTACAGTGTTTACTGAAACTGTTTTAATGCATCTTTAAGTAATGAACATCTCGACACTGTCTGCTATCTTCGCACTATGTTTGCTGCAGTGCATAATGCAGTAGCTTATCTATGATGTCTATGACTTGTTCATTTAAGTCAGCTGCAGATACTGTACTGATTATTGTACTGACATTTTACTCTTTTTTTTTTTCACTGAGGTGGAAACTGGCATCAATAGATAACTTCATTCGAAACTAATTGAAATCAAACAAATTTGCATCCACAATATGCTGTCTGGGTTGGCAGCTCAAGATTGAGGTTATTTTGTTGTGTTACTCTCTCTTGATGGCATTTGTCAGTTATCCGTTGTCTTTATCAAAGTGTGAAGAAGTTTGAGAGTAATTACAGGCTATCAAGCTGCCCGCTGCTGCGTGTGAAGTCATTACTATAATCAGGTCATAAAAGCTTTTCTCTTTTCCTGTTCAACTCTCAGAATTCCAGGAGATTCCCTGGAGGGCACGAGATGTCTGAAAGGCAAGATATAATGGCAAAGATTTCTTTAGGGTTCCTTAGTGGTGTTTAGCATTAGTGTGGTTAATTGTATTGAACAGAAGAAAACTATAGCCTACTAACTGTAGTGTTGGCCTCTTTTTGTCTTTTTATGATCTCTCAAGCCTTTCTACATAATTTATATGTCTTTATAGTATGGGATTCTTTGCGTGCAAAGATGGGAAAAATTGTGGTGATGTCTGATGATCATTTCAAGCAAAAACAGTGAGTTTTTGGTTGGCTGGTTTGATGGTCTTGTTTTAAAAAACATGGTTTCTAAGGTCAGATTTTTTCACAGGAACATGCACATTTGGCCACTTTTGGACACATTTCGGGGGCCACTTATGGCCATGTCCAAAGTCATGACATCTTGTTTTAAAGCCATGCTGAAATCCCATCTCTCTCCACAGGGGGACAGCGGCGAGCGCGGTGAACCTGGAGCCAGAGGAGAAAGAGTAAGACACACTTGTGCACATGCAAACAACATGGAATGGGAATTTACAAGAAAAAGTTTTTGAAAGAATCAAAGTAAAAACAGTAATATTGTGCATTGTTATTGCCGTTTTAAAATAACTGTTTTCTATTTGAATGTTTTAAAATGTAATTATTCCTGTGATCAAAGCTGAATTTTCAGCATCATTACTCCAGTTTTCAGTATCACTTGATCCTTCAGAAATCATTCTGATATGCTGATTTGCTGCTCAAGAAACATTCTTATTATTATTAATGTCGGAAACAGTCGTGCTGCTTAGGCATCATTGCTGAAAAATTCTGACCCCAAACATTTGAATGCTAGTGTATCTAATGTGATATACTTTAGGTGAAGCAGAATATTCAACAGAAGATAATTTAGTAGGGGTGGGCAGATCGATCCTAATATCGATAGTATCGATACCAACGTTGGTATTGGTATCGGATCGATACTAGCCTGATAAAATCGATACTTTTGGTTAATCTTTTTATCCTATACACTTAATACATTGCTTAATACATTTAACAAAGTGTAGACATGTCCGTGGGTGTATATTCCGCTCTTTTCACATCCCGTATGCAAACATCGCTGCTCCTCCCCTGCTACGCTGGTTTGTTGTCATGCATCACGATGACTCAGCGGCTCCAAGACTCAGCATGACTCAGCGGCTCCAAGCGCGAGCGGATACAGTGAGAGATGGAACGGAACTCCGAGCTACAAAAGAAATGAAAAGGGGAAGGAAGGAAATCCTTCACATAGTGCATATTGTATATAACTGTGTAACCCTTATTTTCTGCTGTATATGCTCCAGTCTCTTCCGCGTGGATATCATAATAAAACACGGGTTACCAGGGTGATAATTCTCGTTTATATCTTTAATCAGAATCATCGGCATTACAGCATGAACAGCCGAACTCGCACACACGACTCAACCTTTTTTTTCCTCTTCCCTTTCCCCCCCAAACGTGCTCTCCCTTAAAGTGGCAGGGACACAAAATATCTTTTGAACTAACATATATAAGACTTTGTATAAAACATGAAAATGAATGAAAAACCTTTCTAAACGGATTCATCAACATTTCTTCTTTTTTTTTCTTTAAACCATGAATTTACAAAAGTGAAATAAAACAATGAATTCAACATAAGGTTACAACTGTATACCGAATTTGTCCTTTTTATGCAGTATCACTGTAAGGTGTATACTGAGTTTGGCCTTTGAATATTGTTTCTTCATGCATTAAGCCACTTTAAATGTTTTCATTATAACAGTTTTCTATGGGAGTAAAATGCTTAACATGTAATTTAGCATGTTTTCACATATATTCTGGGCTCAGCTGCTTGCCACACAGGGCCGGCGCCACGGGGGGGCGTGAGGGGGCGTCGCCCCCTCACTCGGACTATCCCGCCCCCTCACTCAAGATGAGTGTGAAAATAGATTTTATTTATGCAATATAATGGTTTATTTAAAAAACACAGTTGCCAAATGAATAGGCTTTCTAGCAGGCACGTGCAGAGGGGGGGAGGGGGGGGGGGCTTTGGGGGCTCAAGCCCCTGCCCTTTTTCAAAATTATTCAAAGTGCCCCTCTCAGACACATAGCAATGATATTGTGGTCAATAAAACGAAATGCATTTGAATTATAATTAAATTGACAATGTGTACAAAACAGTAACTAATCGCTCAAAAGTCGGAAAATGCCTGTTTATTTTTACATATCTGTCAATCTGAGGCGTGCGTTTTGCTCATGGTTTTGCTGGACTGACTGATATTCCACAGTATGTTCGTGAATAGATCGACGGAAGGAAAAATAAATATTTTAACAATATTTTAAACTTTTTTTCATCAATAATCAAAGCTAGTGTGTCGATTTAATTAAAAATCCATATATTACATATTTTAGAATATGACAATTCATCAATGCCCGTTTGTCATGTCCTATAGGCCTATACACCAACCAATCATGATCTGGCACAAGTTCAAGTTTCATTGGACAATAATGTGGAGCGGTCATTTTCCGTTCTTATTCATAAATCGGTTGAAAATGACTTGGGACAGACGAGCTTATTTGTGGAGCGATCTGGATCTGCGGTTTGTCTCATTTTATAAATCAAATTACATTTATAGGCCTACATTTTTATTTTTCCATTATTGATAATTATGCAGCATTAAGTCTTATGCTCATCAAGCCTGCATTTATCTGATCATAAATACAGAAAGAAACTGTAATATTGGGAAATATTATTTCAATTTAAAAGAATGTTTTTCTATTTGAATATATTTTAAAATATAATTTATTCCAGTGATCAAAGCTGAATTTTCAGCATCATTACTCCAGTCTTCAGTGTGACATGATCCTTCAGAAATCATTGTAATATGCTGATTTATTATCAATGTTGGAAACAGTTGTGCTGCTTATTTTTATTTGTATTTATTTTATTTTATTGGAACCTGTAATAGGTACTTTTTGGGGGTTCATTGATAAATAAAAAGTTAAAAAGAACAGCATTTATTCAACAATTTTCTAACAATATCAATCTTTACTATCACTGTTTCAATTTAACAAATCCTTGTTGAATAAAAACTAATTTCTTTCGAAAACAAATAAATAAATACTGACCTCAAGCTTTTGAACGGTAGTGTATATAGTTACAAAAGTTATATTTTAAATAAATGATGTTCTTTTTTAACTTTTTATTCATCAAATAATCCTGAAAAAAGTATCACAGGTTTCCAACATTGATAATAAATCAGCATTGCATAAAATTCATTTTAAAGTATATTAAAATTTTGATCAAATAAATGCAGTCTTGATGACCATACGTGACTTCTTGCAAAAATATAAAATAGTAATGTATATCCAAACTTTTGACCTATATATATATATATATATATATATATATATATATATATATATATATAATTATTTTTTTTACATTGCCCCTATTTTACATTTGCTACTATAGCAAAAATTTAGGACAGTCTGTTTCACAAAGTCGCATTTTAATTGTTACATCTGACACACAAACTTCCCGCGCAAGCGGTTCAACTAAATGCAGGCATTATGCAGCACTACTGACTAAGCTAAAGGTATGATTAAATAATTTTTTAATGTTTAATAGAGGGCTAGATTATCGTAGTTAATTGATTATTTTGCTGTATTGTTTGATGCTGTTCAGTTTGTTAAACTTAAAATGATGCATCTGTTAAATGGGCCGCAATGAATGTGTTATGTCAGGGAATCGGTCGCAATAACCTTGTGTTTCATTGTAAATAGACACAATTAAGTATTTCTGGTGGTTGTGGTGGTATTTGACTGTATTTGTGGTAAAACTGCTGCCCTAAGACATGTTATTTCCTGGATGTCAGATTTTCGAATTTGATGCGATTTTGTTTTATTATACTCTGCCATCTGTATTTGCTAAGTAGGCTACCTTTTAGTAGGGTCATTCACTCAGAACGCATTTTTCATTCCACTGCGGTACTTTTCCATTGTATTTCAAAGTAAATGCGCTACGGATGTGTTTGAATTTGAATGCTGCGCTCTCGTCTTTTATAGCAGCTTGTCCACGCATAATACATCATTCTAAAACACAGCACTGAAAAAAAAAAAAAAAAAAAAAACCTCTTCCACTGACCTGTCTCGCGACCAAAACACTATCCGTGTGTGAACCCAGTATTCTAATAGTTGTAGTAGTAGCGCGGGCAGGTTTGTTTACGGTCCGACAAATAGTGAATGGGCCACATATGTTTTTTTGTTTTGTTTTGTTTTTACTTTGCGCTACGTCATCGCCCCCTTTCGTTACCTCAGCCGCCCCCTCATCAGTGCTGCGCTGGCGCCGGCTCTGTTGCCACATATTATATTTTATGAACAAATTGTATACTGAATTTAGTCTCTTATTTATTTGGTCTTTATCACTGTCTTCCTCATTACACCATAGTAAATGTTTTTATATTGGTTATCAATGAGAGGAAATTAAATTCAGCATGTTGCATTCATTTTCTGGGTTCATCTGCTTACCTGTACATTCATAGTACATATTTTTATAAACTACTGTATACCGAATTTTTATATACGAATTTGTATACTGTATACCGTTATTTTTTTTATAACTGTTTTTTATGGGAGGAAAATGCTTAACATGAAACTGTGCATTGCTTTCATGTTCTGGGCTCCTCTGCCTGCAAAGTCCTTTTAGAAAGGTAAATAATATCCACGTAGCTTTAAGGTGAATATGATATTAGTCATATCAACATTAGTTATTTTAAAAAAATAATAATTGTTGTTGGTCATTTAAATGTGTGGTTTTTTAAATGATAAGTATCGGTATCGGGATCGGCGATACTGGCCCTGTATTTACTTGGTATCGGATCGATACCAAAATTTGCAGTATCGCACACCCCTATAATTTAGGGCTGGACTTGTCCTTTTGGTTTGATTTGTGGATGCTGTGATGTTATTGGTTAGTTTTAATTCCATGCAGTGTTGATTACATCAGCAGAAAAGAGAATAAATAAACACTCGATAAAATGATAAGAAAAATGTTATCTTACCCCCTTGTTTTTTAATCCAATTTTG
Organism: Aspiorhynchus laticeps; assembly: GCA_023376895.1. Taxonomy (NCBI): domain Eukaryota; kingdom Metazoa; phylum Chordata; class Actinopteri; order Cypriniformes; family Cyprinidae; genus Aspiorhynchus; species Aspiorhynchus laticeps. Next base: position 42,744,175 of record CM041793.1, read on the forward strand.
TCTAAACATTCTTGATTCTATAGATGTGTTTATAAGTGACATTAATATTTATTTTTTTAGGGATCAGACGGATTACCTGGTCTGGCTGGGAAAAAAGGCGATAAAGGAGAGGGAGTGAGTGACAGACAGATAGTTTATTTGCATGTGGTTGAAGGTATATTTTGAGATTGACATTGGCGTGTTGATGAACAGGGTGTACAAGGAGTTGCAGGTGAAGCTGGGTTACCTGGACCTCTCGGACCAAAGGTGAGACCTCCTTTAGACAGAAGAGTAAAGATATGCTTGATGAGACTAGCATCTTCTAATTGTCAATATTTGCTCCCCATAATTAATCTCAGGGGAATCGTTTTGTCATTATGAGTCCAAAAAGGCTGTTGTCATCCTAAAAATGTTTTAAGCTGTGATATATCTTAATTTTAAATGATTTTATGATTATAAATGCTAAAATAGTATGTAATGACACCTTTAATATGAATTGTCAATCTTGCTGATGTCACATAAAATCAAATCAACATCAAATTTAGAAGCAGCTGTAAATAATGCAATAAACACTCCGCTGTACATTTACTGTTGACAGCACTTTCTTATTTTCTCTTTTTTATCACTGTTATGCTCATTTTTGAACTGTGCTAGATGTGCTTAGTAGTTTTTAACATGATCTATCTTTTTTGATCTGTTTTTATGTAGGGTATCCAAGGTGATGCCGGTCCACCCGGAGCACCGGGTCCTCACGGGATGTCTGTAAGTATGATCTGTGCGTTTAAACCATGCACGGATGATTATGAAAGCCTGTTTCCACCTCAGAGTATTGCAATAGAAATCTACTTATGACAACTGCAACATGATTTATCATAAATGCATAGTTATATCTCCCCATTGTGACTTTATTTCTTATTTTACACTTTTTTCCTCACAGTAACCTTTTTATTTTATACATTTTAATTGAATTTTGTATTTTATTGTTTGTTTGGGTTTTACTTATTTATTTTTCAGGTTGAAACTGGCTTCAATAGATGATCCCAACATCAGAAACAAATTGAAATGAAGACTTTGCATCCACAATTTTGTGTTCTCGGTGACGTTTGTAACATATTGAGTGTATTGTGTTCTTCATCAGGGTGTTACTGGAGGTAAAGGAGACAAAGGAGCTTCTGGAGAAAGGGTAAGGGATGACTGACACCTGTCAATCATAACAACTGTTACCACAAATATCATTACTTAGGCTTAGTATTAGTATTAAGTATTAAACGTTGGCATGTCCCGCACCATTTGTGCTACAGACAATGAATGAGGTTTGAATGAGGACATGCCGCAGCAGAGGTTTTGCATGCACAGCACTCACATTGTCTTCAGAAAATGTAAAACTTTAGTTTAGTCTGTCATTGCAGACCTCCTTCCACCCACTAAAAGCCCTGGGACAATGTTCCCGCTTGTCTTCCCCTTGTCAGCGCCCCTGTTTTAGGTTTGATGCTTTGGAATAACTTGGATGGAGCCCAAACTAGTCATTGTCACGAAGTACATACCTGTCAGATCCAAACGCTACAGGAATATTTCTACAGAGTGAACGCAGACAGACTAATAACTCAAACAGATGTCACAGTGCTGATGCAGACTCCATATATCCTGTTCTGTGGGGGCGTTGTGCAGTCAGACCGGTCTAAGAACAGTTTCACACGGTAGAGCATTGCCGTCATTCTTCAGTCTGTCTGACGGTCCGCCCCCGCACACACACTGAGAGCTTTTAAGCCAAATTTGACTTTCCTGAAACTAACTTAGAAGTTAAAGATGGAGCAATTTTTTTTTACCACGAGTGTCACAAAATGGAACTGAAAAAAAAGAGTGTTTTCGTACAGGTTTTCATACATCACTCCCCGTCTGTCATTGGCTGGCAAACATGTAGTCCTGCCCCCATCTCATGCCATTGGTTGAGTTGATATTGCTTTATTTGGCTGTTTGGGATGCTCAAACAAACAATATTTTAGAACTATTTACAGCTGTTTTATTATGTAATTTTTTTTTACATGGAAAATAAGCTTAGTGTAGGCAACGATGCATTACTTTTAAAGTGCCCCTATTATGGGTAATGAAAGGTTCATATTTTGGTTTTGGGAGTCCCCAACAACAGGTTGACATGCGTGCAAGGTCAAAAAACATTTTCATCGTCTTATAATATGCATTTATTTTTACCTTACTTGCTCAACGACTTCCGAACGATTCATTTATCCAAACCCCTCTTTTGCATGATGCTAATCTGTGGTGATTGGTCCGATTGGTCGATTTCATTTAAAGCATTGTTTGTGAGCTCAGTGCTGCTTTGTGTACAGCATTACCGTGGAAACAGCTATTTTATGCTCCAAAAGTGGCACCTAGTGGCAAAGAATGAATTTGCATTTTCATTCCGACCAATGCTAAAAGACCAACAAGTGGGCGGGCAATATGCTAATGTTTCATGTTGACGTCAACATGAAAAGGCTTGGGATTCGTTTTAAAAACGACTCGTTTCAATGATTCAGAGTCGACTCTTTCTTTTGAGAGACAATAACTTTCAGATTTAAAACTTTGCAGGATGTTTTCATTCACTTAATAATTGGGGCACTTTAAGTAAGAATGCTGGTAATTCAGTGCCAATGTATATATTTTTAGAACCAGTGCATGGTTCATTGAAACAGGAAATATCAGATTTTCATTTGAACTCAAATGGCCTTGAATTAAAAATAAATACATCATACAGACACATTCACCATCTGTTATATTTCCTGAATTTCTGACCTGAAACAGCAGGCTCTGCATAGTGTATATTGCATATGTTTTTGTCATGTTAACATTTCCATCCCCTCCTGCTGTTTTCTGTATTAAAAACAAAACACCTGTCTAGACAAACATGCAAAATTAAAAATTAAAGGAGTAGTTTACCCAAAAAAATGAAAATGTCATTCCAAACCTGTATGCTGTTTATGGGACATACAATTAGAAATTAGGGAATAGAAATGGAGATTGTGACATACTATTGTAATTAAAATAATTAATTGTGCTCATAAGGCATATGTGTTGAACTAATAGTCATTTATTTCATGAAATCATTTCAAAATTGGAAGCAGAATACAGCAATTAAATACTGTATATATAGTACTTTTTATAAGTTTGGTCTCAATAAGATTTGTTTAATGTTTTAAAAGAAAGGCTGTAGTTATTTGATCAAAAATATAGTAATATTGTGAAATATTTAATATACTTTATTCCTGTGATGCAAAGCTGAATTTTCAGCATCATTACATCACATGATCCTTCAGAAATCATTCTAATATGCTGATTGCTGCATAAGAAACATTTCTTGTTATTAATATTCTTAATATTTCTGTGGAAACTGTGATACTTTTTTTCAGGATTTGTTGATTAATAGAAAGTTCAATATGGAAATCTTTCGTAATATTATAAATGTCTCTACTGTCTCTTTTGATTACACAAATCTTCCATTTGACGGCGTCTCACTTTCAAATGTTGTTTAGGGTGAACCAGGTTTAGATGGGTTTCCAGGGAAACCAGGTTTTCCAGGAAAAGATGTAAGTACTCAGAGCATTTTATAATGTATATAATTTGTCATGTACCATTTTGCGTAACATGCATGTTCACTGGATGTAGAAGATATTAATGTGAGCTTATGTCACGTTTTGCTTAGGTCAAGTATACATTTTACCTAAATGACTTCTCTTTCTTTCATTTTCTCTAAAACCAGGGTCCTAGGGGGCTGATTGGTGCTCCTGGTCCAAATGGAGTAAAAGGAGAAAAGGTATAGAGACACTTTTTGGAGACGCTTGTTGCTTGGCTCTGAAAGATTTGGGCAAGTCTTTTATTCACCCTCAGATTGTTCCAAACCCATAGTTCTTTTGTTTTTCTTAGATAGTTCACCCAGATATATTTGACTCTTACTTATTTCCCATAAAACCCTCAAAACACATATATCTTTCTTGGAAAATTATAGTTTTGTATTACATATTTGTATTTCTCAGGCTCATCCACAAAGACGCCCATTCAAAAATTCAACCAGCCTGTGTCATTTTATCTCTCGCTGTCTGTCCCGCACACTTTCAGGAACTCATTCCCAAAGAAAATGACAAATAGTACTCTATCAGATGTTGTAACTCGCAGTATACAATTCCACTCTGGTTTAACTCCACACAGAATATCAAATCACTGTGGGATTTTAACTACTTAGCTGCTGTTTAATAAACACTGTGTTTGCTGATAGGGTGAACAAGGTCTTGCTGGATTACCTGGCAATGCGGTAAGACGTTTGATTCATTAACTGAATGAATCAAGTTGTAAAATAGCAGTATTGAGTTGCTCACGGCTTCATCTGTGTTGCTCCTCAGGTTCAGCTGGCAGGATTCAAGGGGGAGACTGTGAGTGTGTAATCTGCTGAGAAGATGAGTCTTAAACTTTGCTTTTGTAGAGCATTCTCGTAACTGTGTGTTTGTGTTTTTTTAGGGTGTCCCTGGTGAACGAGGACCCTCGGGAGCGGACGGCCCGCCTGGACCTCTTGTAAGATATATTTTGTCATATAATGCTCATTCAAACAAGTTTTATTGTTGATGCATATTGAAAAAGAAAAGTGAAGTTAGTTTTGAAAAAAAAAAGCTGATTGCCTGATCTATTCCTTCCATCTGGTTGCAGACTGTGATTGTTTTAAACCACAAATTTAAAATTAAATCAATTTAAGAAAATGGTTGGCATTATTGCGCCTATTATTTTAATAGGTTGTAAATGTGTCAAGGAATGATGTAGTTAGTGTAATTCTGTGTTTGTGTCAATGTGTAAGCACTTATGTGGATGTATTTATAGATTTACATGACACATTTAGAACAGAATAGACAATAAAGTCCAGATACTTTTTGGGGTCACTGTACATCATAAAATATCACATTCATGGTCTGTTTATGAAAATAAGAAGCATCATATTTTCTCTGTCTGCTACTGTTGTGGACTTCATTGTTTTTAATTAGCCTATTGTTTATGCTGTTTTCCTCAGGGCCCACCTGGACCTCCAGGTTTGCCCGGTGAGCCGGGTGAGAACGGACAAAGGGTAGGACATTTGTATTTTATTGTAACAATCCATCTCGGCTGCTTTTAATGGAGATGTAAGATGTTCTAGAACCTGATCTGTGGTAACCATAGAGACTGTCTGGAAAGCGCGGATCTCGGTGCATGTTCTGGTGTTTTTGAGTGCTCTGAGGGGTCAGATTAAAGCGAGGAGCTCGTTAGGAAGAGAGACAGGAGATGTTCAAATGGCCTGATGCTCTCAGATGCCCTCCAACTGATGAGATTGCAGCATCATTATAATGTTCTCGGAATACTTGGAAAACATTGTTTCTTGCCAAAAAGAAATAATGGTATTTGAATAACAGCTCTAAAAATGAACAATCAAGCAAACAGAAAAAGTTCAGTTTAAAAATGAACATTCTGTCATTATTTATTCACCCTCATTTTGTACCAAATCAATGTGACTTACTTCTGTATGTGATCCACAAAAGATGTTTAGCATAGTGTTGTTATCGTTAACTAAAGCTATTTAAAACAGTTTTGTTAATTGAAATAAAATAAAATATAAATACTAAATGAAAAACTCAAACTACTGCAAATGAAAATGAGAAAGGTTGCCATACCAATTTACATGAAATAAGTTAAATAACTCTATAAAGCCTACTGTATCATTTGATATGAAAAATTCCAAGGCCTCAAAATTATCAACATGATCAAAACTTTGCTGAAAAAAAATGTTTAACATGATCTATTACATGCCTTCTGTCATCTTATTAATTGTCTATACTTCTTTAACAAGCAAAAGGCATTTTAATGTAATTCTAACAACATCCCCCTTCAGGTCGTGGTACATTACTTTTATATTGTTAGTAATATTTTGAGATGAACACTTTATGAAATTCTTAAGCTTACTATCTATACAGAAAAGGACCGCAGATAGCCTTTGGCTAAATCTGCTACAATGCATTGGAAACATGTTAAAATTGTGCATGGTCCTTTTACTTTCTTTCTTTCTTTCTTTCTTTCTTTCTTTCTTTCTTTCTTTCTTTCTTTCTTTCTTTCTTTCTTACTTTCTTTTTTTCTTTCTTTCTTTAAGCCTCTGATTAAAACCGAGGAGTTTTTTTCCTCTTTGAGTATGAGCTCCATATTCTTACTATATGCTATAAAACCTTTAAATATTAAATGTACCCCCCCCCCAAAAAAAAATAAATAAAAAAAAAATAAAAATAAAAATTGGGTTCAATAAACGGCTCCATTTTAACAATTTTATAAAAACAGCTATTCATACAGTAGTCAACATTTGAAGTTCATCAAAGTTGTCCTAAGAAAAGAACGCATTTTGGTTTTAGGACAACTGCAATGAAAGGTTTTGATCCACTTCAAATGTTGACTAGTATATTTCAGGCCTTACAAGGTTAAGTTGAAGTACCAGAATTACTAAATTAAATAAAACTAAGATAAAAATGAACTATTTAGACAAAAAGTAATAAAAAAATTACAAAAGCACAAAAATGGCTATGAGTTAAACTAAAATTAAATAAAAATTTGAAAATAAAAATTAAAGTTAATTCAAAATGTTAATACACTATAAAAGTAGTATACCAAAAAATGTATTACAATTTAAATTAAATGACACTTTAAATTACTCTACACTGGTGGGAAACAGACTGACATTTAGATCATCTGCAGTCACTTTTAAATCTGATCATATCAAATATGCCACATGACACGCTGAACTTGGCCAACGAAGGCATTGGTTCTCGATTTTCTGGAGGAGGAAAAAAAACTAGCTTGAAGCACAGAAATCTGTTTAGTCTCCCAGTCTGGCCAAGCTGGTTAGCTGGATGAAAAGTGTCTGAAATGTGCCCAAAACCATTCTAAAACCAGTAAACCAGACTCAGTCTGTTCCTCCTCACACAAAGCTATTGTATGCATGAGTCATATTGACTACTTTTTGTCCTTGCAAATGTGAATTTTCATTTTGGGTGCACAGTTCCTGTATCTCAGTGCTGTTGCTCAGCGGGGCTGCAGGTGTTCTGAGTGTAGCCCGAGTTCTCTCTGTCCCAGCGGGAAACACTGTCAGGAGCTCTTAGTGAGGGAATCTAACAGATCTTGTGCTCAGCTCAGAAACGCAGCGGGTGGTGCTTGAGTGAGAGTAGAATGATGCACAACTGCAGAACGGCAGGAAGCCCTGAGTGAGACACTAAGAGTTTCTCTATCTCTCTCTACCCCCCCCCCCCCCCCCTATTTTAAGCTCTTATCACTGTAATGCCTTCAAACTACCGTTCCTATCTTACGTGCCAGCAGCAGGGGATGTTAAAATGTTGGCATGTTCTACCACATCAGTGACTGAATTTCCTGAACAAACATAAATGTGAGGGAGAGAATTTTACCCTCCATTGCTCTTCACATCTTAAAACTCTTAATCAAAATTGTATTTTTGTGGCATTTAGTCAACGTCTAAAAGTTTTGAGCCTATGTATATGCAAATGTTCTCTGGATTGAACATATCCCTAAAACCGACTAGCTATGCTTTAGGAAGTTGCAAATCATAGTCTGTGACTGTGATGATAAAAAATAGGCTGCTGGCTTTTTTTATAATGTAAAATATGAACCCTTCTACAGTATAGGTTTGTCCCCGGCATCCTGTTTCTGTTGGAAATATATAAACACAGGATATTTCATAAGATCTTAAATATTGTTGCTTACAGTACATACATACATCATTTCTATTGACTATTGAACAGAACAAAATTACCATAAATGTGATTTCCTGTTTGTCCAGCAGAGGGCAGTGCAACCCTTTCTATGTGCCTCTGATGGATGGAAGGTTTCATTCATGGAGTCACTATAGATGTCAGATAGAAAGATCATGAACTCTACCTGACCTCTCACATGAAATAAATTTTTTCCTAGTACAACCCCAAATCAGAAAAAGTTGGGACAGTATGGAAAACGCAAATAAAAAAAAGAAAAAAAAGAAAAGGATAATTAAAAAGTATGGTTTGAATCAGAAAAAAATCTTATCTTATTAATCAGACCAAGCAATTAAAAAAAATAAATGTATTTTATTTTATAAAATATCTCGTTACTCCATATTTCTTATTTTCTCTGTTTGTTTTAATTATTAATTATTGCTTTAATTACAGGATGCAGTACATTTTTATATATTATTTTATTATTATTTTTATTTATTTATTAATATTTTTTGTATAAAACATCTCCTTACTTCTTATCTACTTGATTTCACATTTACCTAACATAGACTCATGAGACACCGTCTGCTCTGTTTCTCCAGGGTAAAAAAGGCGATGCAGGATTGCCAGGAGTTGATGGTCTTCCAGGACCACCTGTAAGAACCACCAGAACATTCATTCTTAGTCTGAGTCAAGCTCTTCATCCTTTATTTTTCCTGTCAAGTGTGTTTTTAATGTTTAGAATGAAATAATAACATACTGCTTACCGTATACTGTATTTTAAGGCAGAATGAAACAGTAAATATTTTAAAAAATAGTAGGTCTTTTACTTATTTCATGCATATGGAAACTTGGTATGCTATGCAAAAAAATAGTATTATGGCTATAAGGCATTCTCAACATTATTATCTTAATGAAAATAGTCTCTTAGCGTAACAGTGAACTCTAGTGGTTACCAGAGGAATAAACATCAATCAGATTTAAAAAATAACAAAAATGAACAAGTTTCTGGTAGAATCACATGCAGTGGTCATATAATACAGTAATAACATAATATTGTTAAAAGAATTGTGTAAAAATAAAAATAAATGTGAATGCATTGATTAAAGAAAGCTGATAAGAGCAATCGAATATCAAATTTCAACATCTCAGTTTTTTATTTTTGTGTTATTTATTTTTTTAGGGTCCTCAGGGGCCTCCTGGACCTCCAGGCAGCCCTGGACAAACAGGACCTCCAGTAAGTTTCCATCCACCAAAATAATTCATTTTTTCAATTGTTTTTATTTGCAAACTGAACTAGAGCCACATAATAGTAGCAGATGATATTAAATTCATCTGTTTGTTCTCACAGGGATTACCTGGTGAAATCGGCTTCTCAGGAAAACCAGGAGAAGCGGGAAAACCAGTGAGACTTTACCCTGAGAACTCAAACATACTGTCCACACACTCTAATAATCTGTTGCTCTATTAACTCAACACTCATTTTAGTGTAAAAAACCTGAAACGATGATGGTAATTATTTTTCAGGGCCTGCCAGGAAAAGATGGATTGGATGGTTTCCCTGGAAACGATGGCGAGAAGGTTAGAGATGTTTTAATGAGGCAAACAGTGAACCCAGTTCTGTGGAGGCAGAACTTCATCATTTATAAACCCATCTAAAGGCCAGATCTGGTTTTTGACCTTTTCATTTGTGTTTTTTTGTGTGCACTGCAGTCTGTTTTTAATTATTTTGTATTTCCATTTAGGGGCAAAGAGGAGAACCCGGACAGGACGGCTTCCCTGGTAAACCAGGGCCGAAGGTAAAGGGTGGCGTGCGCTAGTAATTTAAGATCTGGGTTGGATATCCAATTTTTTGGTCACCAATGCCAGTTTCTCTCTCTCAGGGAGATGAAGGCCCTCCAGGACCACGAGGACCTCCTGCTGAACGGGTACAGAAAGTAAAACTTCAATCAGTCTTGACAGAGCCTTGACAGAATGACACAACTATCTTTCTCTTTGTGTCTTGTTCTGTCTCAGGGAGAGACTGGTTTGCCTGGAGAGGTCGGCGCGATGGGACCTAAAGGAGAGAGAGGAGGCCAAGTAAGACAGAACTAAATGGATATCACTGGTGTGAAGTCAAAATTAGATGTTTTATTGACTAACAGAATCAATAGACGTTGATTTGTGAAAAATGAACGCTCTACTGTAGAAAAACTACTACTGTGAGGACCATCTCATAAAAACATGTTCAGACTATGTTTAATTACAAAGATTGTGAGCAAAATGTAAGAAATTATATTCTGCATGATACAGATTCATTTTTAGTCTTATTAATGTCAGTTTATGCATCATTTTTATGTAGTGTTGTATGAGTCATATTTTTGTCAGATTTCATCCCTCCATCGGTCTTGTAGGGAGAGAGAGGAACAGATGGATCTACTGGCTCGAAAGGAGAGAAAGGAGACAAGGTGAGAGACAAGAGAAAGTTAAACAAAAAAAACAGTGATTAGTTTATTATGTAGTATGACACAACATGAGATCGTCCAACATGTTCTCTTTGACGAATCCCATTGTTTTATTAGATTATGCTGGTTTGAACTCTTTGAGAAAGCTTTTTTATTCAGTTAACTCTTTTGAAGAGATTTTTAACAGAGTTAAGCCAAATACAGTTTTGGAGTTTTTAGCAAACATGTATTATAAAAACGATATAATTCAGTCATAACATTTCTCATCATGAAAATAGCCACAGAAGCTGGAATGGCGTTAAACACAAACAAACAAACAATTATGAAGTATTACTCAAAAGATTGGATTGGAATAAAAATACTTTTATGCATTAAATTGATCAAAAGTGACAGTAAATACATATATAATGTTTCAAAAGATTTCTATTTCAAATAAATGCTGTTCTTTTGAACTTTGTTCATCAAAGAATCCTGAAGATTCACAGTTTACACAAAAATATTAAGCAGCACAACCGTTTTCAACATTGATAATAATAAGAAATGTTTCTTGAGCAGCAAATCAGCATATTAAAATGATTTCTGATGGATGTTCCTTTAAAATTTTATAATATTTCACAATGTTACTGTACTGGATTTTTGATAAATCTAGATTTAATGCAGCTTTGGTGAGGATAAGAGATTTCTTTTAAGAACATGAAAGCTACTATTGAACAGTAGTGTGTAAAGTTATTTCATAGTTATGATTATTTAATACGACTAAAATATTCTTAATTTTTGCTAAGACTCGTTTTGCTTAAATGCACAATTGCCTACAAGTCACATTTGTGTAATGACATTTGCTGTATCAACATTACAGCGTTATACAGTAAAGAAGGCTCAGAGAAGCAGTTTTTGACCACGAGTTGCTGTAGGTTTCACACATTCAGGATTAAACTGTCAGCGATGGTTCCTGAGGGCATGAGGTGGTTAATGAGATAATTAACATGCTGACAGGATGAGGATATAACCTCTCACTGGTACTGTTTTTCATTCATACAGGGTGAGATTGGCCCCAGGGGTCCAGCCGGGGTCCCAGGCAATGTGAGTTAAGCTGATATACTGTATACAAACATATAACTATTTATATATATAACAAACATATAACTATTTGAATATACAATTATAGATGATCTAAGTAATGCTAATAATAATAACTGATATCTGATGTGAGTAATAAATCACATAAATGAGCATAGAAGAGGCATATTCATATATGTATATTTTTAATCATATTGATTCAGCTGATGCTCTGTTTATTGATGAAAATGGCTTTTAATTTATAATATTACAGTATTATTTCACAGTGATGTGTTTTCATTTTCTTTAGGTGGCCAATGTGATTCCTGAACCTGGTGAACCGGTAAGTAATCAGTTTAGTCTTGATTTTGAGCTTGTTTTGAGTAATCAAATATATTTTGTATTATATATCATATTTTGAGAATAGTTTGTTTAAAGATATTTTGAGTGTTATTATGAGTCTATTAACATTTTGCATAAAGTGTGTTTGTGCTGTCTTTCTTGAAACCAATATTTGTTATTTAACCGATATTTTGTTATTTAATGCAGTTATTTTTAAGCGTGACTGCAGCTGAAATACTTTTTGGGGCAATTGTGTCATAATGAACCAGATATTTTACCTGATTTGCATGAATGTATATTCACTGTTTTTACCTCATCTTTAGGGTAAGCCGGGAGAGAAGGGAGAGAAAGGAGATCAAGGAAAACCAGGCGAGATGGTGAGCTTTTATTGTTTCTAACTTCCAAATGAATTGTATATGTATTAAAGTAACACTTGCAGGTTGTACAACCCATCACAAGAGGGCAGTAGAGAGTCAGGTTTGTTTGAATTATTAGTCTCTTGTGCCTCTGAAAATGATTTAATGTATAGCATTATGTTACTGTCACTAGAGCATTCATAATGAAGTCTTCTGTCAGTTTGAAGAATCATGAGGCAAATCCACCTGAAAAGGAACAGCGAAATATGTGCATTTCATTTCTGAGCACAGCCACTTCCAGTGTTTCACGCATTAGCTGACAATAGATATTAAGGGATTCAGTATTGCACAAGGAAATATTAATAAACATGAAGGTCAGGGGCATCGCAGCCCGTTAGCTGATATTATGTACCTCTGTTGGCTCACATTAAAACCAGCATTTCGCTATAGGAAAATTAGCAAGCTATTCAAAAAGCAGATCCTGAGCATCTATACAGATTAATATAGAACAAAGCATTAATATAGAACAAAGGACCAAGCAATGTGTTATTTACATATTTACTGTAGCTGTTAAAAATAATAATTATGATTTATTGATGCTAAATCGTTGACATTTTGGTTTTGACACATCCAAAATGAGCTTTGTTTTTTTATTTGCATATTTGATGTCTTGACTAATAAATATTAAAAGTTAAAATAAAGCAAATAAGTCCAAAATGCCAGACAACTCAACCACATCTGCACAGAACATCAGTTTATAAACATCAAGGTGAAAGTTTGGCTGATGAATATCAATTATAAAACAAGACTGAAAACTTCAGTTTGGGCTAATTAATAACTCATAAGGTCACTTCCTATTTATTGACATCATGTCCCATCATCAGCCCTCTCACTTCAATATACTTTTTCCAGGGCTACTGCTCAAGGTATATTACATTATTTTATACAGTGTGTTACTAGGTATTATATTGTTTTATATTATATTATACACATTGAAAAACTGAATTCATGAAAGTTCTCTCCATCTTGCACTCAGACACCAAGCGATGCATCATTTACACAAACACAGACAAGCTTGTTACGATGATGTATCTGCTCTCACCTGAATTTATTAGTGTGAAATGAGAAATCTCTCTTGAATTACTGCAGTTCTCACTAGTTCAGCCAAATGCAATCATTTCTGCTAGAGAAACTGCCCTGACATCTCAAAAGAGAGCCAGGATTCATTTCTGGAGTGCAGTGTCAACTTTGTGAAAGGAGTTTACAAAGTCACCATGACTGAATGAACAAGAAAATGTTTTAACAGAGAAAAAAATGACAGATGTTAAAAATTTTTGTTGTATACATGCTGTTTCAAACCTGTATGACTTTCTTCTGTAAAACACAAAAGAAAAACTGTTACAGGTCCTATTGACTTCCATAGTATGGACAAATATAATATGGAAGTCATTTGGACCTGAAACTTTTTGGTTACCAACTTAAAATAAATAATTTAACATATATTATTTTGTTTTGGAATGACATGAAAGTGATTAAATGATGACAGGGTTTTTATATTTTGGGTGGACTGTTCATTTGAATTATACATATACACTAGACTAGACTTTATTTATCATTGTCAGAATACAACGAAATTTAGAGTGGCGGCTCTCATGACAGTAAACATTAAACACATGATTAAAACATACTCCTTAAGTAACATAATAACCTTTTAAAACATTGCACATTAGAGTAACATCATTAATAAAAAAACAAAAACACAAAAAAACATAGCATATCCTTTCACCATCTAAAATAACTATTAAGATTGTCCATAATTATTGTGGAGGAATAGAGGAATAGAACACACTTTGAAGGTGTTTTTAGGTATTATAGCATATCTGTTACTAAAATAATCTGATTATCTTCATATTCTCTGATATTTCCAGGGTCAAAGAGGACTTCCTGGAGAGCAGGGATTCAGAGGACAACCGGGACCTGCGGTAAACCAGAAACATCATCTTAAACAGCTGTTTTACAATACATCTGACTTGCTTTCATTTACATGAGACAGTCTACTGAATATGATGATCATTGTTAATCCTGTACCTTCATATTCCAGTCATATCTGTGAGAAAGTCAGTGATTTTTAGAGAAATTGAGATGTTTCTTCTGTATTCCACACACGACTGTCTGATGTCTTTCTCTTGTTTGTGTGGACAGGGCCCTAAGGGTGATTCTGGTGAAAAAGGAGAGGCAGGGAGACACGGAGACCCAGTGAGTTCATCTTCTTATCACACATGATGTTTTTATGCTCTTCGTGCTTCATGCTTATGTCATGCTCTTCACTCTTTTTAGGGTCCGCCCGGATTGATGGGCCCTCAGGGGCTCAGAGGGCTGCCAGGCAATGTGGTACGTTCTTGAAAAATTCCTGACATCCAAAGATCCATAAGTTTTTTTTTTCATGTAAACAGGTGCATGCCATCTTTTCTTCTAATCATCTCATTTTGTAATTATAACTTAGAAAAGCAAATATTTATGGAAATTATAAGTGATTTTTTTTTTGGTCTTTGCAAGTGTAGACATATTGTTTGTTTTTCAGGGTATTCCAGGTAGCATCGGCCCATCTGGTATTGCTGGACAGAGAGGAGAGAAGGTATGAAAATGAACTAATGAAATAAACTAAATGTAAAACTAAAAGAAACTGGCTAGTCTAGCTTCAGTGTGGACATTTTGTTGGATATGTTGTGTTATTTTACACCGAGCATCTATGAGTTACTCTAACTCAAGTTGATGTAATTATGAACCATAATCTTAATTCACCCTGTCTAAAATGGTTATTTATATCCCGCCAGGGAGATGCTGGTAAAGATGGTCCCCCTGGACCCCCTGGTACAACTGGTGAGCCTGGTTTAAGAGGAGAAAGTGGTTTGCCAGGAAAAGGCAAAGAGGGACCAAAGGTAATGTATTCATCAGTTTGATAACATCAAATATATTACTGAATAGTGTTACTTTGCCAACATTTGTTACAAATGTTCCATGTGGATTCTCAAAACTACTAGACAATTAGGTTTAAAAGAAAAGAGCATGCAGTTTGTTTCATTCTTTTTTTACAGTTTCCTGCCATGAGCGTGCAAAATTGCATTTAATAAGCATAGTGTTTACGTCTAGTCCTCTGGAGAATCTGAAAGCTGTTTACGTGAACTTTTCCATTTATATTTGCTGATTGTGGTTAAAAACACTGAAATGTGGAGAATAAAACAACCACACATTAAACTAATGAGTCAATTGGACCATGGATGCAGGTGTGACTGGGGAACTGGCATTGTTTTATAGCAACAGATGCCTTATTTTTCCAGCTGTACACACACATCTACAACCTCTCCAACAGACATACAGGCACATTAACACATGTGATTAACTGAAAGTGATTTACTGAAAGTTTTGTCTGTTGTATCATTAATACCAAATCAAACATTATTGTTGATTTTCAATGAAACATGACTTACATTTTATTCTATTTGTCTCACAAAGCTGTCATATGACTTCAAAAGTCTTGGAATAAAATAACCCTTCATAAAAATAAACTGCATATGACCTTGTGGAGGGAAAGGAAATAGAGTGAAAATAGAGAAAGTAGCATCACATCAGTAATCTGCTTTCTTTATTTACAGGGTGATTCTGGACCTCCGGGTACACCTGGACCTCCCGGACTGAAGGTAATGAAACTTCTTGCACAAGTTTTTTCTTGTTAAAAGAAAGAATCAGAATTCATTTAGTCTTTCATCAGTATGAAAGGTCTTTTTAGGCATTTTTATCATAAGCAGGTGTGTGTTCCCCAGGGGCAAAAGCTGAATTACTGCATTTCATTTATGTGATGATTTTACTGAAATTTCAGAGAGCCAGAGAAGTTTTCCTCGGGAGAAGTACCAGTTATGCATTTTACTACTGTAATATATCAGCAATCAGTGTTATATACTGTATGTAAGGCTTAATAAATCCTGGATACACACTCCTTTTCAAAAATGTAGGGTCTGTTCAAAGAAATTGGTTTTATTCAACAAGGATGCGGTAAATTGATCAAAAGTGACAGTACAAATATCTATAAGATATAAGATTTATATTTTAAATAAAAGTTGATCTTTTGAACATTCTTTTCATCAAAAAATTCTGAATCTAAAAAAAAAAAAAGTGTCTCCGTTTCCACTAAAATATTTAGCAACATAACTGTTTTCAATATTGACAATAATAAGAAATATTTATTGAGGACCAAATCAGCATACTAGAATGATGACACAGAAGACTGGAATAATGGCTTCTGAAAATTCAGCTTTGTCATCATAGGAATAAATTACCTTTGAAATATGTTCAAATGAAAAACAGCCATTTTAAATTAAATGAGTATTTCCCAATATTACCGTTTTACTTTATTTTTGAGCCATAAATTACAGCCTTCCTGAGAGACATAAGAGACTTCTTTCATAAACATTAAAAAAATCTTACTGACCACAAACTTTATATCTATCTGTCTGTCTGTCTATCTATCCGGATTTGCATTACAATATATATGCAAATAAGAGTATGCATATATATATATATATATATATATATATATATATATATATATATATATATATATATATATATATATACACACACATATATACATATATATACATATTGTGGCGGGCTGAAGAATCACACGACAGGGTCAGGTGCAACAAAGACCCCGGAGGGTGTAATTTATTGAATAACGTGCAGGTTAGAAGGGGAAATGCCAACGTGTCTCGTGCTCCAGTGCTGTGCTGAGTGATCCGCCTCTTTCCTCCGTCTGCTGTGCTCCGTGCTCTGTGCTCCGTGCTTCAAACGGCGGGCTGGTCGGTCACGCGCTGCTGTCTGGGGGAGAGAACAAAACACTGTTAGCTTCCTTCCTGCTGGAGACATCTCTCCCCCTCGCACGCGCTGAAGCTGCTTTTGAAGCCCTTGCTTGATGGGCTTCAGCTGGTGCCGATCAGCCTGCGGTGATTGTGTGCAGGTGTTTCTCCTCCGTTGCCAGGGCGACACTGATAGGTGCTCGGGACGTTTGTCACACCCCCCCCCCCTAAGTGTCATCCTGGTCCCGCTAAACAGGGGGGAGATGGGGAGTGAGGGAGGGGTACAACCTGACAGACCTGCGAAAGCTGTCCACAGCCGCGAGAGTCCGTCAGCGTTGGCATTGGCCGCCCCGGCCCGATGACGTACGTCGAAGTGGAAGTCCTGGAGCGCCAGGAACCAACGAGTCACCCGGGCGTTGGTATCTTTCGCCCGGGCCATCCACTGTAGGGGGGCATGGTCCGTGACCAGGGTGAACTTGCGGCCTAAGAGATAGTACCTCAGCTCCAGGACTGCCCACTTGACGGCCAACGCTTCATCTCGACCGCGGCGTATCGTTGTTCCATCGGGGACAGTTTTCGGCTGATGTACATCACCGGGTGTTCCTCATCGTTCTGTACCTGGGAGAGAACGGCTCCCAACCCGGTGTCGGAGGCGTCCGTCTGTAGCAAGAAGGGACAGTTATAGTTAGGTGCGCGCAACACTGGCTCCGAGGTGAGCGCTTCTTTCACCCGGCGGAATGCTTCTTCCTCGGAGGATCCCCAGCGTACCCGCTCTGGCTGTCCCTTTTTGGTCAGGTCTGTCAGGGGCGCCGTTAAGGAGGAGAAGTTGGGGATGAAACATCTATAGTATCCAGCCAACCCTAAAAAGGCACGTACCTGGGTCTTAGTGTTGGGCCGAGGGGCCGAGAGGATTGCTGCCACCTTCTTTTCTTGTGGTCGAACGAGGCCCCGGCCCACCTGGAAGCCCAGGTACTTGGCTTCCGGGAGAGCTAGGTGACACTTCTTAGGGTTGGCGTTGAGCCAGCTCCAACAGCACCCTCCGGAGCTGCTTCAGGTGATCCTCCCAGGTTGAGGCGGCGGAAGTCGTTACAAAACCGGAGGGTGCCGTCCGGTTTCGGGACCATTACGATGGGGCTGGCCCAAGGGCTGCGGGAAGGCTCAATCACGCCCAACTTCAGCATCTCCTGTACCTCCTCCTCGATGGTGTGTCGCCGAGCCTCGGGGATCCGGTAGGGACGCTGCCTGACGATGATTCCAGGCGGGGTGCGGACGTCATGTTGTAACACGTTGGTCCGCCCAGGGCGAGGGGAGAACACATCCGAGAATTGACCGACCAGATGTTGCAGCTCCGTCTTCTGGGCGGCCGACAGTTGGGTGCTGATGTCTACAACCACGGGGTCGATGGCGGCCAGAGCGGATAGCTGGGCCCTAGTCCCCTCCCAACGTTTCAGTAGATTGATGTGATATAGTTGTTCCTCTTTTCTCCTTCCGGGTTGTCGGATGCGGTAGGTCACTGGCCCCACTCGCTCTGTGACGGGGTACGGCCCCTGCCACTGCGCCAGGAACTTGCAGGCAGACGTAGGGACGAGGACCAGGACGCGGTCTCCGGGCTGGAACTCCCGTGGTTGGGCCGCCCGGTTGTAGTGACGCTGTTGGGCTTCTTGGGCTTTGACCAGATGTTCCCTTACGAGCGGCATGACCCGTTCGATCCTCTGCCTCATGTCCCGGACGTGCTCGATCGTAGACCGATGGGCAGATGGCTGCTGCTCCCAGGCCTCTTTGGCGACATCGAGGAGGCCGCGGGGCTGCCGGCCGAAGAGGTGTTCGAATGGGGTGAAACCCGTGGAGGCCTGGGGAACTTCCTGGATGCCGAACAGGATTTAGGGCAGCATTCGGTCCCAGTCGCGTTTGTTTGTCAGGTGTTTCTCCTCTGTTGCCAGGGCGACACTGATAGGTGCTCGGGACGTTTGTCACAATATATATATATATATATATATATATATATATATATATATATAAAGAGTAAATAAATCTTATACAGCAATACACAGAGCTATCAGCTTTATATTGGAAGGCTGATTATTCTTCTATGTTTATCCCTTTTATTTTGTGTTTCAGGGTTTACCTGGTCCACAGGGAATACAGGGGATGCCAGGAAACAGAGGACCACCGGGAGAGGGAACCACTGGACCCGATGTATGGAAACACACACTCTCTCTCACACACACACACACACACACATATAAGGCTGGCCGCACACTAGATGATTTTAAAACTGATTTTAAGCCCGATTTGCATCCCCGAACGATCGGAGGGTGTGGCCCGATTTGAGGCTTGTCGCAAACGATTTTATTTTATTGTGTGATGTCATTACGATTATTTATCTGCTCCCGATCGAGACGGAGCGTCCCCGAACTCAAATCGTAAATATCAAACATGTTTGATATTTACGGGCTGCCTCTGACGTGAAACCCGCGATAGCCAATGAGAGCAAGCAAGCGTCACCTACTAACGTTAGATGGTGCTTGCTTCTATAGCTGAAACCTGGCAGCCACAAACATGCCCTGAAAGCAGAGAACATCACCCATATTCTTTTCTATACTTCGTTTTTTTCACTGTGAAACAGAATGCGCGCCAGGAGAGCCAGCTGACAACATTGATTGTCCTCTATTTGTTTTTCTTCTCTAGTCACGTTTGATCTCGCGATCATCCTGCCATTGCAATATCCAATCAAAACGCAGTCATTTTCACATGTTAGTATGCCAAGTTAATCACTCGATTTTTCACTCGCCGACAGGTTTTGCGAAATCGCCAACAAATGCCCGAAATCGGAGGCAAATCTGTGCTCGTTCACGCGAGTGACAATCACGCAGTGTGAGTTATCAAAGACGCGATCTGAGAGAATCGCCGATGCCTGTGAAATATTTGGCATGCTAAATATCTGGAGCTGTCGGCGATTCACAATCCTGCTGTGTGAAATGAGTTCTGACTGAAACATACATCGGCGATGACCTACAGCCAATGAGAGAGCATGATACAGGGCAGCAAAGGAAGTCATCTTTGTTAATTATTGTGTGTTCGTGGAGGACTTATAGTCAGACCATAATATCAGCGTGATCTTGCGTTATTTCCTTATCACTTCTCATGTGCGTTTGGCTGTAGTTTGCAGATCAGACAGAGTTGTCGGCGATTCTTCCTATTGTAAAGTCATACAGTGTAACCTCTTGTCGCCGATCCATCATGCAATGTGAACACAGCAGCGACTGACTGCTACCCCAGATAGTCGTGCAGTGTGAAAACAACGGTGATCCGATGACTTTGAAAATCATGCAGTGTGAACTCTGCATTAGTGTTAGTAACTCAAGTGACTCTAGAATTACCATATGGCCTAAAACTGACCTTTTTAATTTGCTGTGAATATGGAAAAGGGATTGAAACCAGTGCAACTGGTCAAACTAAAGCAAACAGATGGCATATGCACAGACAAACACGCATATTTAAAAGCACATGCATACAAAGCACACATACTGTAATGTGAAAGCTTATGTGACTTTTCCATTTACAGTATTTCAGACCCTCTTTTTAATGTATTTTTGCTTATGGATTTGAAGACAAACGCAGATGCACATTTCTTTATCTCACATCTGATTGATATTCTGTGTCTTTCCCAGGGGCCTCCCGGACCTGCAGGGCCACTAGGACCAGCGGTAAACAATCTGTTCATATTTATATCACTTTCAAATGAGACAGACGCTCACAGAACACCCTTAAGTGACATGTCATGTTTGATATTCAGGGTTTGAGAGGACCTCCAGGAGTGAGCGGACCACAGGGACCCGCTGGACACAATGTAAGATTCATATGCTACACCAGTAGTGAAGGGATAAGAGAATCATAGACATGGGTACATCAGGTTGTTTTGTTTTGTATCAGTACTTTTAAATGTGTTTGCAAAACTCTACAGAACACAACCAAAGACACACTGACAGCCTGTAATTAGCTACATGCTAATGCTAGTCAGGTTGTAGTTATAATTCAGGGATTCAAGATTTGTCACCATAATTGGTCCATTTTACAGATTTTAATGATCTTCTAAAGTTACTGATGCTCACTAATGCAAGTTTTACTATTAATATTGCATATTAATAGTTAGGGATTTGTTCTTGTACTAAAGAACACTCTAGCAACATGCAAAAAAACACCTTAGCACTAATTTTATTTTACCTGTAGAATGACAATGAGGAGCTTTACTTTTCAATCTCCAGTCATGATGCAGAATTAAACCGGTTTTACTGCACTGCTGTGGATCACAGTTAAGTCGTCTCGGGGATTCAGTGTCACTTTGTGACTAACGAGGTTTGAATGTGTTTTCCTGTGGTGAGGATCAGCAGCAGAAGTCATAGCTCATGGATGTGTGTGTGTGTGTGTGTGTGTGTGTGTGTGTGTGTGTGTGTGTGTGCACCTGCAGGGTTTACCAGGAAGACCTGGAGAGAAGGGCTCCCCTGGAGAACCAGTGAGTGATATCTGTTCGCCATTTAAATATCAAATCAGCTGACACTATTAATATTCACCTGCTGCTGATGGACCATAAATGCATGGGTTATGATTTATGAATAGAACATTTTTGTTTCCCAACTTTTTTTTAGGGAAAAGCTGCAGACATTTCTGATCTGAACCTGAAGGTAACAGCCATGCATCCATCCTGTCATACAGTCATCCTTTCCATCCATTCAACAATTCAAACCTCCATCTAACCCTCTATCCATCCAACCATACATCCATACATCCAACCAACCAACGCTGAATACATCAAACCATCCATTCTTCCATCTAACCATCAAAGCATCCATTCATTCATCCTTCCATCCATCCATCTAACAATCCAAACCTCCAACCATCCTTTCATCCAACAATCTATCCATACATCCAACCAACCAACCCACCATCCATCCAACCATCAATTTGTCCATCCATCCATCCATCCATCCATCCATCCATCCATCCATCCATCCATCCATCCATCCATCCCTCTAGCTATCTAATCACACAACCATCCATTCTTCCATCCAACTATCATTCCAGCTATCCAATCACCCAATCATCCATTCATCGATCCATCTAACTCTCCATCCACCCATCCATCCAACAATCTATCCATCCATCCATCCATCCATCCATCCATCCAACCAACCAACCCACCTCCCATCCAACCAACCATCAATTTGTCCATCCAACCATCCTTCTAGTGAGGGAAAAAAATATTTGATCCCCTGCTGATTTTGTATGTTTACCCACTGACAAAGAAATTATCAGTCTATAATTTTAATGGTAGGTTTATTTGAACAGTGAGAGACAGAATAACAACAAAAAATCCAGAAAAACGCATTTCAAAAAAGTTATAAATTGATTTGCATTTTAATTAGTCAAATGTGACCCTGGACCACAAAACCAGTCTTAAGTCGCTGGGGTATATTTGTAACAATAGCCAAAAATACATTGTATGTATCTATTTTTCTTTTATGCCAAAAATCGTTAGGATATTAAGTAAAGATTGTTACATGAAGATATTTTGTAAATTTCCTACCGTAAATATAATAAAACTTAATTTTTGATTAGTAATATGCATTGCTAAGAACTTCATTTAGACAACTTTAAAGGCAATTTACTCAGTATTTTGATTTTTTTGCACCCTCAGATTCCAGATATTCAAATAGTTGTATCTCAGTTGTATCACTAAATTTTGTCCTATCCTAACAAACCATACATCAATGGAAAGCTTATTTATTCAGCTTTCAGATGATGTATACATTCTAAAAATTGACCCTTATGACTGGTTTTGTGGTCCAGGGTCACAAATAAGTATTTGACCCCTTTGTAAAACATGACTTAATACTTGGTGGCAAAACCCTTGTTGGCAATCACAGAAGTCAGATGTTTCTTGTAGTTGGCCACCAGGTTTGCACACATCTCAGGAGGTATTTTGTCCCACTCCTCTTTGCAGATCCTCTCCAAGTCATTAAGGTTTCGAGGCTGACATTTTGCAACTCGAACCTTCAGCTCCCTCCACACATTTTCTATGGGATTATGGTCTGGAGACTGGCTAGGCCACTCCAGGACCTTAATGTGCTTCTTCTTGAGCCACTCCTTTGTTGCCTTGGCCGTGTGTTTTGGGTCATTGTTATGCTGGAATACCCATCCACGACCCATTGTCAATGCCCTGGTTGGCTTCAATGCCCTGGCCCTGATGGCACATGGCCCCGTCCATCGTCCCTTTGATGCGGTGCAGTTGTCCTGTCTCCTTAGCAGAAAAACACTCCCAAAGCATAATGTTTCCACCTCCATGTTCATCCATACATTCAACCAACCAATCACACAATCATCCATTCATCCATCCAACTCTTCATCCATCCATCCATCCATCCATTCATCCATCCAAACCTCGATCCATCCAGTCATCTAATCCTTTCCATTCATCCATCAATGCTCCTTCCATTGATCCAACCGTTCAAACCTCCATCTAACCATCCATCCATCCATCCAAACTACCAACTCTCCATCCATCCATCCATTCACCCATCCATCCTAATATTCCAACATTGCCTTTCTCTATTTCCCAGGACATTTGTTCAGATTGCCCCCCTGGACCAGCTGGACAACCAGGTATGCCAGGACCTCCAGGTGAAAAGGGTCATACTGGACCACCTGGGAAAAACGGAGAGGATGGATATGCGGTGAGAGAGCATGATTCAGAAATCAAACTCTCACTTTCAAACTTTTTTGGAATTGGAAATTAACTGAAGTTTAATGAATGGAATAATGAACATTTAATCAACTGGTCGCTTTGGCAGGGTCCTCCTGGACCAACAGGGCCTGCAGGACCACTTGGTGCTGATGGAGCCAAGGTTAGAATGTTGACGACGCAATCACATATTACAAATGCATGTTCTTCAAGTCTGCTGTACCTACAAACCAGTTCACTTTGTTTCAAAGAACAATTTCTCATTGATCACAATAATAGGTTCACTAGCCATTTATGTGTCAAATGCATTTGACCTTTATACTCTCCGCTTGAGAAATGTTTGTATAATAACCATTTATATTTGGTTCCATTGCAGGGGGTCAAAGGAGACAGAGGTCCTTTAGGAGCACCTGGAGATAAAGGTGAAAAGGTACTGTCAGCCTACCATTTTCATCATAAATAGGCTGAATATACATGTACAAATATACAAATTTGACATACCATGATTATTTAGCATTATGCCACATATTTGTCTCATTGATTTGCATTTTCCCAGGGCCCCCCAGGACCTCCTGGTTATCCAGGGGCCGCAGGAGCTATGGGTCAGCCTGTGAGTATTTTAAAATGCCACTTTCATAAAATAACATATTCAGACTGTATAGCTATACTGAAAAACCTTACCTTTTCTGTATCAATAGGGTAATGATGGAAACCCTGGACCTATCGGACCACCTGGAGCTCATGGTGAAAAGGCAAGGCTAAAGTTTTTTTTTGTTTGGTCGTTTGAATGTGTATTAGTTGGATGGATTGAAAGACTGGAATCCGGCTCCATTATTGATAACTGAATGTGATTTACCAGGGTAAAGAAGGACTTCAGGGAATTCAGGGACCACCTGGTCTTCCAGGTCTAATGGTGCGTAATTTCATATTTTTTTAAAAATGTGTATACATTTTTTTTAGTACAAATACACTACGGTTCAAAATTTTGGGGTCGGTAAGATTTTAAAATGTTTTTGTAAGAAGTCTCTTATGCTTACCAAGGTTTATTTATTTGTCTCTTATGCTTATTTGCTTCATTTATTTGATCAAAAACACAGTAAAACTTAAATATTGAGAAATATTATTACAATTCAAAATAAGTGTTTTCTATTTGAATATAATTGAAAATGTAATTTATTCTTGTGATGCAAAGCTGAATTTTCAGCAGCCAT
Organism: Aspiorhynchus laticeps; assembly: GCA_023376895.1. Classification (NCBI taxonomy): domain Eukaryota; kingdom Metazoa; phylum Chordata; class Actinopteri; order Cypriniformes; family Cyprinidae; genus Aspiorhynchus; species Aspiorhynchus laticeps. The sequence continues at coordinate 42,768,909 of CM041793.1, forward strand.
GGGTCCAGTCTTAGTTTCACATGATCCTTTATAAATCATTATAATATGCTGATTTAGTGCTTAAGAAACATTTCGTATTATTATCAATGTTAAAAATAGTTGTGCTGCTTAATTTTGTGGAATCCATTATTTTTATTCAGGATTGTTTGATGAATAAAACAACATCATTTGTTTGAAATACAAAAAGGTAAAAATGTAAAAGTATTCCCTGTCACTATTGATCAGTTTAGTGCATCCTTGCTAAATGAATGCATTTAATTTTCTTTCAAAAAAGAATCTTACTGACCACTAAACTTTTGGGTCAGTGTAATTGAAGAATGAGTTTAATAACTCCATCATGCTATATTGTTACCTACATACTGCCTGATACTTCATATTATGTGCTGAAGGGCCTGATGGGTAAACCTGGAAAGGATGGAAGACCAGGAGAAACAGGAGAGCCGGTATGAGTCTGATGTTCTGCATGCATGCCAGCATCCTAACAATACTTAGCTCTGTATATACAGAAACAGTGTAAAAACATGATAATTTTACTTTTCTTTTTCAGGGTAAACAGGGAGAACCAGGACCACCAGGAAGAGACGGGCTCAGAGGAATGCCTGTGAGTGACGTGGTTACAGATGTTTTTCTGTATAAAACTAGACTGTCAGGGCTGTTATACCTCACAAAAATGCACCATGATATTTTTATCAGTGACACTTTAGATTAGGGAAAATTAATCACTATTAACTAATTGCTGATTAGCATGCATATTGTCTGTTTATTAGCACTTATAAAGCATATATTAATGCCTTATTCTGCATGACCATATTATAGAAGTTCCCTTAACCCTACCAAATACCCAAACATAACTACTGCAACAACTACTTTACTTATTATCAAAAAGCAGCAAATTAGGATTTTATTGAGGGTAAAACTCTTAGTTAATAAGGAATGTGTTGCCTAATCGAAAGTGTTACCTTATTACCTGTACCTATAGACTGAAATGTTCACATCTTTGTTTCTGTTTTTTCCAGGGTTTCAAAGGTCACAGAGGGGAACCAGGACCACCAGGGTCAAAGGTTGGTCAATGGCAATTAAAATTCATGCCCAGAGATACATCCAGCATTCAGAGATGGGGAACTACAGGACTAATACATGCTCCCTAAATCATGCAGAAACTTCATGGGTTCTGTTTAATAAATGCTGTCATGTCATATTAGGGTGAAGATGGGAAACAGGGTGTTCCTGGACGCGAGGGTCCACCTGGAAAAGATGTAAGTAAATGCAATCTGTGTTGTGCAGAGGTCACTGTAAACCTGACCGCTGTGAGCAGATGGTGTTGGGTTTTAATTGGTGTACTTGTTTCGCCCAGGGTAAAACCGGACCACCGGGGCCAGAGGGCATGAGAGGACCACGGGGAGAACCCGTGAGGAGGCTTTTGATGAACCAATTAAATCGCAAAACAAAACAGCACCCGTGTGATTATTCTGTTGGGTCACTGTGTTTTTGTATTTTTAGGGTCAGCCTGGAGAACCTGGACAAGCAGGCAAGCCTGGATCTCAGGGAAATCCTGTAAGTTTCATAGTAGCATGTCAATATGTGTAATGGACTGAGATCTACATTTACATCCATTTTTGCACCTCTTGCTTGTTTGTCTATTAATGCAAGGGTCCAGAGATCTCTAGGGGGGCACAGAAGGAAAATTTTGGAGAAAAATTTAAACATGTCTATTAAAGATAATAAAAATAATAGTAATAATGTAAAAAAAATTATTTCTACTTTCTAAAAAAAAAATCATAATGTAATGCTAAAAAAATGAGTGTCTTGACTTGATAGAAACTAAGTATTTTTCTTTCCAGATAATATTTTGCACATATTTATGCTATTTTTAATTAATCAGAAGTGGCAGTAAAGACGTACACTTTAACAAATTTAAAATAAATGCTGTTCTTTCTAACTTTATATTCATCAAAGAATCCTGAAAATAAGTATCACGATTTCCACAGATATATTAAGCAGCTCAACTATTTTAACATTGATAATAATAAGAAATTTTCCTTGAGCACCAAAGCAGCATATTTTAATGTTGTGTTGAAAACTGGAGTAAATGGCTGATGTAAATTCAGCTTTGCCACAAAAGGAATCAATTACATGTTACAATATAATAAAATAGAAAAGTTATTTATGAATTTTAATAATATTTCACAATATTTCTGTTTGAATGTAGTGTAGTTCAAATAAATGCAGCCTTTTTTTAAAAAAAAATGTTACTCATTTTTACACTCACAAAGTTATATGTCTATATATCAGCCTGAACTTTAAACCTATTAATAAACAGTAATTCTACCACCTAGGTAATAAAGTTCATTAATGTAAATGATCACTTTGTTATATCATGTTTCAGGGTCAGCCAGGACACAAAGGTGAAACAGGGAGTCCAGGATTACCAGGCTTCCCAGGTCCAAAAGGGCCGTCGGTGAGTGGAGATGTTGCTTTGGGACTTATGGGAATATCAGTTTAATTAGTAAAGTTAAGCTTTTATATTTGTACAAACAAGCCTTGTAAATCTATAGAAGCTGAAAGCACTCAGTCCCAGGTGGATATGAAGGGTATTTGCTATCTGCCTGTCTATATATACACTTGTGTTTTTCCCTCAGGGTCCGTCTGGTCCAATTGGCCCAGAGGGCAAACAAGTGAGTGATGATTCATTAATATTATAGCAACACTTTTCATAATTTTTTCAGCTAACCATGCATTTTTATTTTTTTATTTTAGGGCATGTCAGGAAAACCAGGAGACAGGGGACATAAGGGAGAAAAGGTATCTGTCCATCCATCAATCCATCCATCCACATACGTATGTGCCTCTCAAATCAAATCAAAACTTACTGTGTTGCTGGTTCTTGTAGGGTGATAATGGAATAAAAGGAGACAAAGGACCTGTTGGTGATCCGGGCATTCCGGGTAACCCTGGGCCTTCCGGCAGGAAGGGTCATACAGGAATGATGGGCATGTCGGGACCCCCAGGGGAAGTGGGTCCCCCTGGATCCCCTGGTTCTCCAGGACAGCCGGGTCTCCCAGGTCTCAGAGTGAGTCTTCTTTAGTATTTTTAATGGAAGATGTGTGACGCTAATGATATTATAAAGAGCATGACTTCATTTTGACGTGTTTTAAGGCTGAGGCGCCATCACTGGAACAAATGCGGCGGCTCATTCAGGAGGAACTCTCCAAACAGTTGGATGGTGAGATTCATTTGGCAAAGATGTTTTTGACTTATTTTACTGTCTTTTTACATTTCCCAAGATTTCCATTGGTTTTCACAGCTAAGTTAGCTTACCTCATGGCTCAAATGCAACCTGCACATGTCAAGAGCTCAGTTGGCCGCCCTGGTCCACCTGGTCCGGCAGGTAAAGATGGACCTTCTGGCCGACAAGGTCTACCTGGAGAGCCTGGAATACCTGGACAAAATGGAGCAGAAGGACCCAGAGGTCCAGTTGGTCCTAAAGGTACTGCAAAGCTAATTTCAGATTGTTACTTCACTTGATGTTTGATGTTAAAACTTTTACCCCCCCCCTCCTCCCCACACCCACACTTTCTTTTTCTTTTTTCAGGTGAACGAGGTGCAAGAGGTGAGAAGGGAAAGGACGGTGTTGGACAGAGAGGAGAGCCTGGTCCAATAGGTCCCATGGGTAAGAGCATTTTTGCATTGACTCAGGTGATGTATTGGGATGAATCTCATGACAACTGTCAAGAAAAACCCCAAGTCCAACCTAAAATTAAAAAAGGACCTTAAAGATTGCATTGACATCACCTTTAATGCTAATATTTTAAAATAATTTTTACAAGAGAATATTTTCTGTACAGATGTTTTTTGCATTACAGAGGATTTTGGAGAGAAATGTGCTTACATTTTTTTTTAAATAATGTGACAATGCAAAAGAGTTAAATGGTCTTAATAGGTCATAATTTTATATAATATAAAATTTAGTTTTGTTTTTATTCTTTAAATATTTTAAAAGATAAGATAATTATATATCATATTAGTATTTATGTACTGTCTTTAATATACTCTTTCATTTTTAAAAATTTTTGTTCTTTCATTTTGTAAAGTAATGTTAGATTAAAAAATATTATAACTTTTAGCTGAGAATGACATTTTATTTCCACATTATAGTAATAAAAAATTATATTTCTTGCCTTACTGTGATGAGGATTTGGATTAAAATGTAGTTAAAAATAAAAAATAATGCTACAATGTAAAAAACATTCAAATGGTCTTATGAATAGCCCTTAATTTTATATAATATATGTAGTATTTATAGCTCTGCTTTTTTCTTTGTATTTATTTGAAATTATAAAATATTTATACATTTTGGTAGTATTTATTTATTAATTTATATTCATATTAACAATTCAAGTAATTTTAATATATTAAAATAATAAATAAATACAATTATAGATATAAAATTGTATATATAAAATGAAGGCAAGGCAAGTTTATTTATATAGCACATTTCATTCGCAATGGTAATTCAAAGTGCTTTACATAAAAGGAAGTAAAATAATCATAAAAAAAATCACAACAATAAAACAGGGAACTTAACATTTTTAAAATGATTTAGAAATTGATTTAAAATGAATTTAAAACAGTTAAAAATAGAAAATGATTATACATAAAATACAGTGCAGTCAGTTCGGACGTAGCACAGTGCTCATTCAACAAATGCACAGCTAAATAGATGAGTTTTGAGTCTGGATTTAAATGTGGCTAATGTTTTAGCACATCTGATCTCTTCTGGAAGCTGGTTCCAACTGCGGGCGGCATAATAATAGCTAAAAGCGGACTCCCCTTGTTTTGTGTGAACCCTTGGTAAAATGAATGACCTATTTATAAGACCATTCTACTCTTTACTATTTTTGGGTAAATTGTGATTGTTGGAATGATGAACAGCAGCTGAGACAGTATTTGCACCACAGGTCCTGCAGGTATGCCGGGATATGGAAAAGACGGTCTTCCTGGAGCCGCAGGTGCTCAGGGAGAGCCTGGTAATCCTGGTCCTCACGGTCAGCCCGGACCTCCTGGACCGACGGGGCAGTGTGACCCCTCACAATGTGCCTACTACGCCAGTCTGGCATCAAGACCTCACACCAAAAATGTCAAGGGGACTTAATACACCCCTCACTGTCCTGGGCTAACACCCATTTATGAACTTGGGCATTCAGTAAGCCAAGAACATGTTCTGTAACATCAGGAGAACTACAGAGTCTGAGGGGTGAGTGAATGTGTGTGTTTATACGTGTGTTTGTCATAGGCTTTTCACTACAGCTAATGTGTTCTTGAACCCCGAGTTAAGGCCTTTTAATCCTGGGTTAAGCAACGTTTCACACTTTAGGTTTTGAAAATGTGTTGGCATGTAGCATTAGCACTTTCAGCTCCGGGTTATGAAGTCTAGCTCAAGCAGGATTGACTCAGAATAGTGACGTCAAAACAATGCTTTATGGTAATTTGTTTAGCAAGATATTAATCATAAAATAAATTAAATAAATACAAGAACCCTACAGTCAGGAAAAATTATAATTCTCTTTTTTTCCCCTTTGAAAAATCATGGAAAGTGTGAGTGTGTATATGTATATATGTGTGTATATATATATATATATATATATATATATATATGTGTGTGTATATATATATATGTATATATGTATATATATGTGTGTATATATATATATATATATATATATATATATATATATATATATATATATATATATATACATTTAAAAAAATAAATACAAATTTTTCCAGACTGAAAACATGGAAATGCTATGGAAATTTCTACAGTGAATATACATTTTCATTATAAACTTTAAATAAATTTTGAAATATTTTCTCAATGAATCAGTTCAACTGGTTCACCAATCGTTTGTGAAGTTATTCAAAATTAAATCTAAATTTCAGTAAAAATCCTTATGCATTAATCACAAATAGCTTGAAAAATAGTCACTGTAATGAATTGCTCCAAAAAAAATTGGGTTTTGAAATTTTTAGGTACAGTGTCTGAAAGATAGTTAAACATGCTAAATAGAGACAAAAAAATAAAAAATAATAAAACAATGTTGAGTTCTGTACTTGCCCAATGTATTTAACCTCGTTAAATGTATATATATATATATATATATATATATATATATATATATATATATACCTCGTATATATGCAAATAAGAATGTTAACCCAAGGTTTTAATAATGTAGAATGTGAAACCTCTACAAACCCATTACCCAGGATTGATTTCTAACCCACTATAGTGTGAATATTACTAACCCAGGGTTAAAAATGGCCCTTGGTTAACAGTTTTAAGTGTGAAAAACCCTCTAGTGTCCTGCCGGTCAGAGTTGGTTATGATTTTTTTTTTATTAGAGGAGGGGTTGGTTTAAGCTCAACATCAAGGTCATTTACTTCAAGTCAAGACTTTTGAGGCTTTCTGTGTAACAGGATGAGAATTCCTGTTACGAAAGAAAGACATTTACTTCCCCGACTGTGATCTCATAATGACACAATTGTGCTGTTCTGCTGACGGCGTTTACTGAGGTCATTGATCAGTAATCACTCTTACTATTTTTTTATTTTATTTTATATTTATTTTATATTTTGGTAACACTTTATAATAATTGCACACTATGAATCATTAGTTAAGCATTAGTAAATTCATCCTTTATAAATCATTGTTCCAACATTAATAGGCATTAGTAAGCATTTTATAAATACAGCTATAAATGTTTTGTTCTCGAGCATATCTATAATGTTTAATAATTGTATTTTCATACCTTATTAATGATAATTTATCATTTCTAAATTATTACGTTATTTACAAACCAGTTATTTAGGAGTTGTCGGTGGTTCATAAGATAATTTAGAAAGTGTAAGTAAATGATTAATCAGGGGTGCAAACTTGTCACCTTTCGGCGAAATTCGTCATCGGTCGTAGTCGTCATCGTATCTGCGAGTCATCTGTGTCACGTCACCTGTAGCGTTTTTTTCCCCTGTTGGCAAAAGAATAGACCCACCCTACTCTGCCTCTGATTGGCTTACCTTAATGTTGTTTCCCTCATCCAACCAATCTCGTAGCTTTGTCTCTCTCTCTCACACACACACACACACACACACACACACACATACACACACACAGCGCGCAAAGAAAGATACAGAGCGAGAGAGTCTTTCATAACATGCAGAATTGACGCGCTACATGTAAACGATATTCTTTGTTGTGTTTTTCTGTCAAAATAACGGAGTTCCTTTGGAATTCTTCTGCTTTTAAGAACTGCCGGGTTCTCTGCTAGTGGGCAGAACTAATGCGCAAACGACAATCTCATTGGCCGGCGCTCACCTATTATCATCCCTGTTTTGATTTCAGCAAATCATTTCGAGCGAACCCATACAATGTGATTAATATTCATGAACCCAGCAGCTCCTTTATCCTTAGAGCGTTTTATATTGTTATTAGTGGTATAATTCGTAGTAGTTTTGTTATCTTATCAATTTGTCCCCCCTTTTTTTTATAGAAACACTAAATGACAAACAATATCTTAAGCACCACCACCAGTCCTAAGTTCAGTCAACATGACAAATATGAATTCATACTTGGTTATTCTAATTACTAACGTTCTATCATCATATAATGCTAAATTATCATACTATCATATTATAATGCTTGACTAATTGGTGCCAAGTGTCAGTAGATAAATAGTGTTGATTAATGTACAATGTTTTATAATAATAATTTATTCTATTTAGTGTCCATTTCATTCATTTAAAATATTTAATATTGGGGCATCCATGTTATTTGACATTTGAAAATTTTTTTAAAAAGTAACACAATAGTTACTTTCCCTGGTAATTAGTTACTTTTATAATGATGTAACGCAGTTACTAACTCAGTTACTATTTGTGAGAAGTAACTAGTAACTATAACTAATTACTTTTTTAAAGTAACGTGCCCAACACTGATGTACAGTAATATTATTATCACTCAGCTGAAGTGGAGGCAGCGCTAAGTGTCAGCCTGTAACAGCCTGTTTCAAGACGGAGAAACACCTAGCGTTTAGCCCATCAGCTGCTTCAAAGATTTGAGTGCAGAAATGAAGATTGACAGTGGTTTATTTGCCCTGACTAAGTTCATGTAACATCTTAACAACAATCCTTGTTGATTGTAGACCGTAGGTGTCGCTCAAACGTCTTTTAATTATATAAAGGTGTTTATCCTTGAATGGTGCACTGCAAAAAATGCTTTCCTACTTAGAGTTTTTGTCTTGTTTCTAGTCCAAATATATCTAAACATTCTTAAATCAAGAAGCATTTTCTAGACAAGTAAAAATTATTCTCTTTTTTTCAGGAAAAAAAAAGGCAAAATTAAGTGAGCTTTTCCTTAAAACAAGACAAATAATCTGCAAATGGGGTAAGCAAAATAATCTGGGGGGGGGGGGTGTTGTTTGTCACCTTTTTCACTCTTGACGAGTTTGTACCTGTTAATAAACTATTTAAATGTACATTTATAAATCTTATTATTTAGACACATGATAATAGTTGCTCAGTGTGTTAATACATGATTTATTAACACATATACCTGCTGTGATTCATGATTAAGTCAGGTAGTTATGAAACATTTAGTAGTTGCCAGTCATCTATTTGTGTGAGCTCATCTAAAGTGAGGACTATTTATACATTATAAAGCATTTACAAAGCAGATTTAAAGGCTCAGTTATCTTCCAAACAGAAAAGTTAAACAAACACAACACAGAGGGATACAGAACACAGAAATATTTTATCAAGAAGCAAAAAAGAAACCGTACGACTGTACACTTGATAAAAAAAAATAAAAATAAACCGCAATGTCATAGAAAAACATAAAATAAAATAAAAATTCAAGTGTACAGTTGTACAGATTTTTTTTTTTTTTTTGCATCTTGAAATAAATATTTCTGAGTTCTGTATCCCTCTGTGTTGTGTTTACTTTTTTCTGTTAGGAAGATAACTGAGCCTTTAAATCTGCTTTGTAAGAGATATGCTTCTAAATCAAGAACAAGGCATTTGTAGCTGTATTTATAAACTGTTTACTAATGACTATTAATGTTGGGACAAAGCTTTAAGGATGAACTGACTATTTACTAATGCTTAAGTAATGATTCATAGCGTGCAGTTATTATAAAGTGTTACATATATATATATATATATATATATATATATATATATATATATATATATATATATATATATAAAAAACATTTTTATTTTTTTTTATATACTAACCTGACAGATAGGTGTCTCTGTGAAAGAGGGAGTGGTCTGTTGTTTTTCTTTCTCCCAGACAATCAGAAAGTCACTTTCCCCATTATTTTGCATGTTCTATCTTTGCAGGGCGAGGTTTTTAAAGAGAGATCATGTGTTGGCTTTAGTAAAATGGCTGAAATAACTTGCAGCATCATTAGTGGATAAGAATGATTTGAATATGTTGATTAATTATATTTGAATGCAAAACCAGATGTGATGCTGTATAGACTTGTTGTTTACTTTCTAATTCAATGTCCATGATAAAGCTCTTAGTAATGAGTATTATATACACACTTTATCATTTTTTTGTCCACCTTTGCCCTGACTTCAAGAATCACATTCAAGAGATGATGTTTTGGTGATATAATTTGAAAAGCTGAGCTTATTACTGATGCAAATTTATGTAAATTAATGGTGCTTTTTTGATGCAGGCCAAAGAAATACTTGCTATCAGCATTGCTATCATGTTCTCCTCCACTTTATTCAAATATAGTTGCTTGTTGACTTTGTATCCTCCTGTTAGTGTGGCTTCTTCGAGCCGATAATGACTGTATTTGTTTTTCCATATCAATTTGCATTAAATTATTCTAATGAACTGCAGGTGATGTAAAATAGTATAATTTATGCATGGTATAATCCACTTGTTTATACTGATTCTCTGGTGCTACAGTTAATCTTAATTAGGTTGATGTATGTGTATGTGTGGGGAGAGCGCGTGTGTTACTAAAGACTGGATCAGGTCCATTTACTAGAATTGGGTTCTTATTGTGAGAGAAAAAAAAAACTGTTAAGTTTATACCATGTGCAGTGCTCTTCAGTAATGCATTTACAAGTTTGCATGTTTTATTTCTGAAAAACAGTCTAAATGAACAAAACATGAATTATCAAATGTATTAACTAAAAGGACTTTTTTGTTAAGTTAGTCCATGTAGATTTTGAGTTTTGAAAATGTCTGTTTCATTGGGGGGAAAAATCAATGCTTAATCAGTAAAATACCTTAAATTTCTGTGCACTTCTTTTGCTTAAATGCTTCAAAATTCAGAATTATTTCCTTGAATGATCTTTATAATTATCACAGTAATGCACTTACCATTGATTTACAATAAGATTGCTAAAATCAGTTGTGCAAAGCCCTTATCTGTCCATTGACAAATTCTATGATAGGTACTTTAATGACAATGCAGTCACATGATTTTAAACCCTATGTGAGTGGAAATGTAATTTTCTGTTATATTTGACAATATGTCAAAGATGCTGTACACAGAGCCTAAGGTGTATGGAACCTTAAACGATTATGTGCCAATAAAAGCGTCATTCTGGAATAGTTCCTTTTTTGTCAATCTTTATCTGTAATTAATTTAAAAACGTCAAATATGTAGTTGACAACCAACTAGTTAAACTGCTAATTTAAAAACAATTAACACTTAAATAGTAAAAATAGAATTACTTTGTTTTCCTGCATGCAATTGTGATTATTAACTGACACACAAATAATGCTTCCAAAGACATATAATACATGCTTAAATGACTGCGTGATATGTGGTAAGATATGTTTTCCAAAATAAAATTTAAGGAAATTGAAGAATTAGAGTAAATGAATAAATTCACTGTCATTGAATAAATAGTGTGTTATGTAATCTATAAAAAAGTAACGTAATCTAAATGTGTTTCTTAAAATGTAATCTAATTACAAGTACTTAATTTTTGGAATCTGATTATGTAATCCAGATTGCATGTAATACAGAATGTAACACATAATCCGGCCTCCTAAAAAACATCAACAAAGAACAGTTCTTGTTTGAGAAACACATTTCCTGTGACTAATAATATGGGGATCGTATCTGCAAGTATGTTGACAAAAACCTCTTATTAAAGCTTGTCATGATAAATAAACCGTTGCACACTGGTGGTGAAAAGCTTTTATTTCAAGCCGTTGTTGGATCACTGTCGTTGTGTTGGCGTAGCTTAACGTCCGGCACCATGTCTAAAAATCGGTCTTTACAATCACATTTTATGAAAAAAAACAATTTTTTTAAACACTTGCAGAATTGCAATTCTATGGCATGTAGTGCTTTGTGTAACCAGTTTGTGGCAAAGAGCTGAAACGACAATTTCCAATTAATTTATTTATCTGTGATTTACTGTAAACCATCTGAAAGAACAAACATTTTCTTCTAGTTTATGTACAAGGTACAACAATAAACCATGTGAACCGGATCCACCATCAGGAGCTGCATCCATATGTCTCTATACAGCTGTCACGTTTGTTTCTCTCACCGTCTGTTCGCCATCTGAAGTCTCTTCAAGTTTGTCTGAGATGGACCTGATGATGACTGTGATGAAGGTTTCTAGGTTTCTGTTCATGGACCCTTGATGTTGACGGACTTCTTCCCGCCAACCAGGTAAAGAGGTTGAGGCCTAAAGCAGTTTGAAGGATCACAAAGACCAGGGACGCCCTGAGGTCCTCTGGGTCCAGGGGTCCCTGGGGTTCCTGGCACACCGGTGTCTCCTCTGGCCCCGTCCTGACCATCCTTACCGATGCCAGGCTTGCCAGCTGGTCCTGGTAGGGTTTTGAAAATGTTGATGTAAGAAGTCGACAGTGACATAGTACCATTTTTTTTATTGGGTCTTCACAATGACTGTTATCTTTTGAAATTATGGTAAAATATGTTTAGCAGAAAGTTGAGGTTTAGCTTTTTGTACCTTGTGGTCCGGGTTCTCCAGGAATTCCTGGAATTCCAATTCCGTTATCTCCCTTGTCACCTTTTTGTGCTGCATCACCTACACAAATACAGACACAGAAAAATTATTAGACAAAGTCGTCAATCACATCGTGACTCTCCATAGACAAAACACAATCTAACAATATGGCACAGCAAATTTATTTATGTAGCACATTTCCTAAACAACAGTAATTCAAAGAGTTTTACCCAAAATAAAAAATAAATAAAAAAAGACGCATAAAAAGACGCATAAGGTCTGGCTCAGACCTTAGTCAGATAATCAGCATCAGCATCAGATAATATTATGGCACTTTTATGTTTACATATATGGGGGTATATATATACAGTATATATAATTTATTTAAATATTTATTATTATTTATTTAGAATTTTAGCCATTATTTTATTTATTTATGTTTTTGCATGGTACTTTAAAGTACACTAACATTCAAAATTTTAGGGTCAGAAAGATGTATTTGAAAGACGTTTATATATATATATATATATATATATATATATATATATTCACCAATGCTGCATTTATACAGTAATATTGTGAAATATTACTACTTTTTTTTCTTTTTTTACAATATTTATTACTTGTAAATGTAAAGACCAGTTTTCAATGTGTATACATTTTAAAATGTAATTTATTCTTGTGATGCAAAGCTCCAGTCTTCAGTCCTTCAGAAATCATTCTAATATGCTGATTTGCTGCTCAAGAACATTATTATTATTAATATTATTAACATTATCAATGTGTAACATTTTTCTGATGCTTAATATTGTTGATATTTTGATTAAAAAAATAGTTCAAAAGAACAGCATTATTTGTAATAGAGATCTTTTGTAAACATCTTTACTGTCATTTTTAATGCATTCTTGCTGAATTAAAAACGTATATTTTTTAAACCAATGATTTTCTATCAGTAGAACATAGACAAACATCTCTTCTACATAGGTTTACTAGGCCAACATTCTTTTTCTTTTCTTTCTGGTAATAGTGTAATTTTATTAGCTCTGACAGATGAATCTGGAGCATTTTAATATTTGGTTAGAAAAGAGGCATGTTTGTTGGTCCATAAAATGACATTCTGATAAAAAAAAAATGTATAGCCTGAATGCACTGTAAGTCGCTTTGGATAAAAGCGTCTGCTAAATGCATAAATGTAAAATGTAAATGTAAAATGTAAAAACTTGGCAATGATGTCATGGTGCAATGCTAGCACAAACACACACTGTAGTACTGAACACAAAAGTGCTGCAATCACACCTCAGTCTCTGGCCTGAATTGATGGTCAAATTCTTCTATTTAAAGCTCTTGTAAGGGACCCGGAAAACCTCTGTGAGACTGCTGACATTTATACAGTCAAAAACCCTGCTAGGCCCGAGTGTTGAACGCTAGAATGTTTTCTGCATTTATAAACTTTAATAAACATGCTCTCATCCTCAGAGGTTCTGCAGAAATTACTGAGGTAGATTGAGATGCTGTCGGGGGCTTTTCTAATTATCCTGTTATTGCTTCTCAATCTCTGTCTCATTAGCAAGCGTAGCATTCCTCCTCGGCTCGCTGGCAATTAGCACCGACTGCACTCACTGTACAACAGCCTGCGCTTGTGAGGACAAAAGAACTGCAGTGCTAAACATTCTGCAGGCTGCTACCCTTCAGTGACCAGCGACTGATGGAAATCAACATGTGCTCGCAGTTTTAGCCTGTAAATTCTGCCTGACGCAAAATCCACTCATGAAATATAAAAACGGCTGATTCTTACAGTTGTGCACATTATATGATATTAAGGAAGTATACCATACATCATCAGCATGATATGGATTGCCAAAGAGGATATTTACAAATGTGTTCAACTACTTAAACTACCCATCTTTTTAATATCTACTAGATGGTAAGTTGCCTGAATGACTAGTAAGTGTTAAGGAAGCACAGTATAATTATAATTAAATATCATAATCATTAGTATCATTGGGCTACTTTTTTTTTCTGTTTTAAATTTTTGTTCAAATTGTAGCCATTTTGTGTTTTTGTATTTTTTTTTCTTTTACTATATGTCTATCGTTTTTATTAATCTTTGTTAGTTTTAATTTGAGCTGTTTTAGTACATCAGATTTATCTACATGAAAATGAGAAATGCTACTTTAACAACTAGTTGAAATAAAATAAGTTTTAGTATTTTTAAATTTAAATTTCTTTCAGTTAAAGTTTATTTTATTCCAAGTATATATAATAATAACCCTGACACACGCACTTTTTCATTTTTATTTTTAATTTCATTTTTTATGTTGTAATTTAAGTTTTTTTTTTTGTTGTTGTTGTTGAAAGATTAATAGCATAATTTACCATTATTATTTAATGGTAACTCAATGATAAACTGACTAATGAGAAAATAAACAAAAGATTTAACTATTTTTCACCTAATATATATTAAACACATTCTAAACTAGTAAAAAATAGGTTAAATAAAATTAGCAGAAAATTACCATAGTCCTCACAGAATCGTAATTATCACAATTATCCATGGTAACAGAAATTTTACAAAAAAATATCACAGCATCTTAAAAATGCAATGTGAATGGCACAAGACATTCAAAAACATGATGCCCTTTAAAGCATACAAATCTAAGGGTGAATCCCATTTCTCTGTCTTACCCCTTCCCCTTCCCCTACCCCTTCGTCTTACCCCTAGCCCTTGTCCCTCGAAACTGAGTGGTAAGCGCTAGGGGTGAAAACAAAACTCAACTTCAGTCTTCCGTCTGGACTACTAGTCGACTATCAAACAATCTAGACTGAGACTATTAGCATGATGCAGCTGAAGCTTAACTCAATATTTCATAGTTCTGAGTGTTTAATATTGAGAATTCATAGGCAATAAAAAAACAAAACAAATCAAGCAGTTAGCAATCAATGACTCAGCGTTAATTGCATCCTCGAGAGCTCAGCTGTAATTGAGCTGACAGCAGAGCACTAATTGGGACATTGATACATGGTTCAGAGAAATCAGAGGAAGTGAGATTCAAACTAATGGTACCTTTGACTCCTGGTTTTCCAGGAAGACCGTAGTATCCTTGAGGCCCCTTGGGGCCCATGATTCCTCTGGGTCCGGCTTCTCCAGCAGGACCTGCTGCTCCCGGTGGTCCAGGTGGTCCCATGGGTCCTTGAGTTCCAGTGGCTCCAATGGGAAGAGGCTTCTTGGCTACTTCCTTCTTGTAGGCATCTAAATGTTCTGTTTGATACAATACAATGTTATATTTTAGTTGCTATTTATAAAGCAAAATAAAGTTGATGTTGGTGATTTAAAGTGATTATTAACTAATGAGATATCATGCCTTCAACAATAGCAGAGCAAATCTCACGGATCTTCTCGTCACTCGTCTTGAGCCCCTATTAAAGTAAATTGAGCACAACATCAGCAACAACTGCGGCTGCGTTTACACTGGCAGAAAAAATCCGATCTTTTGCCCATATCTGACACAGATCGGAATTTGATGCACGCGTGTAAACACAAAAACCCGCACGAGATTCGATATTTTTTGTATCCGATCTGAGCCGTTTCCAAATGTGGTTTTAAATCAGATACATATCCAATATCTGGACATCCGACCTACGTCTAAACACACATATCCGATTCTCCACAGAACTCCCAATGCGAGGGTGACACGTTTGCTCAAAGATTTTTAATGGCGTTTTAATTCGCTCGCATTTTATTGAGATGGAAACTTTATATAGGTAAGAAATTGCACATTCAGGAGCTGGTTTTCAACCCCTGCCCCATGAATTTTGAAAATACAACAGCTAAAAGCTACATTATATTTCTCAGCAATGAGGTGATAACTTAGCAGTTTTTGTAATTAAACCGACAAACTTGTTCGTAATGCTTCACAATCACTCGCTCGCTCACTCGCATGTGGGTGCATGCGCATTCTCTCTCTCTCTCTCTCTCTCTCTCTCTCTCTCTCGTTAATTCATTCGAATTCATTTCAATAAATATCATCTTTATTTCTCTAAAGAATTCTACCTCAGCAGTAGATAAAATAGTCTAACAAATTAAAATTACCGTTATTTTCCGGTCTTTATCTGTTCAGTCAGATTTTGTTCTGCAAAACATCCACGACAGCCGTTGCTGGCAAATAATAATGGCCATTCGACGTGAATAATTTAAATCATTTTAATAGCAGGCCATTTAAAACCTGAGGGTCTACCATGTGCATAGTAAAGAGATCACTGCAGGAAATTAATGTAAACACAGCTATCGGATACCAGTCGTGTCTAAAATGAATGTAAACAGGTGGGCCAAAAAATCGGATATGGTCAGAAGATCGGATCTGTGCATTAAGACTTGCAGTGTAAACGCAGCCTGCAGAGCAAGCATTTCCATTCAAAGATGAACACTGTCACAAAGCGATGTACTCACAGGTAGACCTCTGGGACCAGCGGGTCCTGGTTGTCCTCGTTCCCCCTCCAGACCTCTGGCTCCCTGCGGTCCAGTCAGACCCTCATGACCCGGCTGTCCTGGACGACCATCAGCACCAGTAGCTCCTCTCTGGCCTTTCTCTCCATGCTTAGATCAAACAAGAATATATATATGTCGATATACTGTATATATGAAAAGTTTAATTATTTTTTTAAACCTATTACTGATTTATTTCATTTATTGTACCTATGTGTAGTCATTTTTATGGTTGGGGGGGGGGTAAATACTTTAATTAAATTAAAATACTTTAATAGTAAATTAAAATACTTTAATTTGTAAAGTATGTATTTTATGAGAAAATGTTTGAATAAAATGTTAAACAATTAATGGCAGAAAGTGCCATTATTATTTATTTATTTAATGGTTCACTAATTAAATAATAATTGATAGATTAACTGTAAAAACAATGGTTAGATTGATCAACAAATCCAAAAAATAAATAAATAAGTAAATAAAAATAATAATAGTTTAATATATACAGTATATATATATATATATATATATATATATATATATATACATACATACATACAGTCCACTAATATTGGCACCCTTGGTAAATATGAGCAAAGGCGTCTGTGAAAATAAATTTGCATTGTTTATCCTTTTGATCTTTCATTCAAAAAATTCTAACCTATCATTGAAATAAAACAATTGAAAGTGGGGAGAAAATCTCATGATGAAATAAATGTATTTCTCCAAATGTTGGCCACAATTATTGTGTGCATATATTTTGTGTATATATATATATTTTTTTTTTTGTGTGTGTATATATATATATATATATATATATATATATATATATATATATATATATATATTACTATATATATTTACACAGTACATATATGGAAAAATATTGGAAAAAAATAATTTAAGAAATGTATTTATTTTTTATGTATTTATTTATATATTAATGTATTTATTTTAATGTATTTTATTTTTTACTTATTTTAGTTATAAATGTATTAGATTTTTTTTTTTGGTCTGATACAACCTAAAACTCCAATAATATGAGTGTTTATGAATGATAGCACGCTTACCTCACCCTTTATGCCAGTAATACCCGGAGGCCCCTGTAAACCATTATTAAAAACCATCACACTACTGTACACATACTGGAATTTCATAATTAGAGGGTGTGACAAGTATGCTGCTATAAATATTGCGAACCTGATCACCCTGTATGCCTGGTTCCCCTGCAACACCTGGATCTCCCTGTAGAGCGATGAGAGACAAATTACATTACACAGTACTCATACAAGTGCAGGAAGCAGCAGGAATCTAAACGGTCACTGAGTACTTTCTAATTTACCTCACTTCCTTTGGGACCAACAGGACCCATCGGGCCCTAAAAAAAAAAAAGACAGAATAAGGATATGATCATGCATCATGTTTCTGTGTTATGATTATTACAATGAACAATGAGCACACCTGGTCTCCTTTATGACCCGTGTGACCCTTGATTCCACGAGGGCCCATGAGTCCTTGGTCACCTTTATCTCCCTGTGGAAGTAGTCAAGACAAAGAATTACATTAACAATGTACAATTGTACAGCACTTCATCAAATAATTGCCTTTTATCAGTACTCATTCATGTACTGTAATTATGATAAATAGAGAAAATGGTGTGAATAGCCACACATTTTTTTCTGAATTCATTGAATGAGTTAGATATAATACTACACAAACATGTTTTGTATAATTATTATGCTCAGTTAGTATTAGTGCATAACCTATCATTTGATACTGAAAATAGTATGCAAAGGGTGCATGACTGCATGCTTTTAAGCTAATATTGTCCAACAGGGACTACAGTATATAACAGAGTCTCGCAGGTTTTATGAAAGAAAAATACTTTTTAAGACCAAAGAAAAAAAATAAAAGGAATAATCGTATTAGTGATGCTTTAAAGTTTTTATCAATTTCCAATAGATCGCTATTATTTTTTATTTATTATAAAAGAAAATCTAAACACACTGCACAAAAGTCATGTTCTTCCTCCATATTTCCTCATATTAACTTTAAAATAAAGTCTTGTTTTCTGAGAAATTTATCAAAATGAAAGAAGTTCATGAATAAAACAAGAACAAATAACTGAAATAAAATTGGAAGGGAAAACAAGTTTTTATTCCCCTATCCACATTTTTAAAGCATGCATCAACTCACTTTATGGTGCTTAATTTCTCAGAAAACAAGATTTCATATGTTGAGTTTGCATCTTAAGTAAATATATCTTTACTTAAGGATGTTTAGATATTTGTACTAGTAAGCAGAACAAAACTACTGTATTCATTTTTTGCAGTGCATGCAATATTTGATTACATGACTTTATGAATTTAAGCCCCTTCTGCTCCAATTTAAGACATGTTCAGCTCTTTGTTTGTGGAAGGGAAATTAAGACTTTTTAAAACCTTTTTAAGACCTACAGAAACCATAAGTTGCAGTTTTTAGATTTTTTTTTTTTTTGCCTAAAAACAGCAATATTGAATTTAAAGGTAAAAATAAATAAATAAATTAATTAATTAATTGTGTATTGATACTAAATGTATTATTTAGTTAAATGCTAGAACTTAATTGTGCACTTATGCAACAAAAGGTGCTACTAATACACAATTTAGTTTGTTTTTACTTGCACACTTACTATTTGCTTACATGTACTGTCTTTTCCATCTCCAGCAAAGTATATGTTTGGTGCATAGTATACTGTATGCATGCAAATTGGGACACAACCATTAAAGATCCATAATCAGACCAACAGTCCAACCCACCTGGATTCCTTGCGGGCCCATTGGGCCAACTGGACCCTGTTTTCCTGGTTCACCCTGAGGAAGGAAGTTTGTTGTTTAATTGAATCCATTTTTAAGAAATTACCATGAATTGCAATCTAACCAATTGTAACCAATACAAAAAAATGCTCTTAAAATTTTTCAAAAATTAAAAAAGAAAAAACAAATATTTATGTATATGTTCAAATTATGCTTTTATTACAGTGGCTCCTTTGGTTCCTGGAGTTCCATCTTCTCCTGGTGGTCCAAGTGCTCCCTAAATATAAAATTAACATTTAACAAAATATAACAATGTCTTAAATGTATACACAAACAAAAAGCTAATATAATAATACTTACACCTTTACCAGGAAGCCCAACTGGACCAGTCGGTCCTACAGTGCCAGTTTCACCCTGCAAAAGAGAGAGCGATTGCTTGTCGTGCATCACTGTTTTCAAATTTAAATGAGATCCAGCATATTTAATTTTCATGTAAATTAAGTTTTACCTTCTGGCCTGCAGGCCCCACGAGTCCCTGTTTTCCTGGCAAACCCTAAATTTGAGATGCAGCATTGTTTAGCCAAGGTGAGTTGCAGTTGTGTTTACTGTAATAGCATTCAGAGTAGCAGCAGCAGCTTTGAGAATCATTTCAGGAAAAGCACAGCAGAATAACATAATAAAACATATGCACATGCTGATTAACTCACTGGAATTCCCACAATTCCTCTGACACCAATGGCTCCGGGCAGACCTGGATCTCCCTGTCAAGCAGACAGCAAAATCTCAACTTGTTCTTCCATTTTTATCATTGAACAGACCAGATTTGGGAATCATTTTGTCACATAACAATATGCATTTTAATAATCAAATATTTAAAATTCAGTATCATTAAAAACTAGATATACATTGCAGTGCACCAGGTACAACTATACATTCTGAATTCTATGCATAATCATGAAAATGATCATCATGACTCACCTTCTCTCCTGGAGCTCCTGGTGCTCCATCAGATCCATGCTTTCCTGGCTCACCCTTCAAATAAACAATCTTCATCATCTTTAAAGTTGACATTTCAGATAACTCTTCTAGCACCATTTCATAATTATTCCAGTGACGGCGAATATGAAGGTCATTTTGAGCATAAATCTGATGAATCAGTCACTCACAGTGTCACCCTTGACTCCAGAAGCTCCTTTCTCTCCCGGTGCTCCAATCGTACCCTAAAACAACATATTAGAATTCTTCAGACAGAAACAAGGTACTTTAAATGATTTTACTGATTTTTATTTATTTCATAGTGTTTTTGAGTAGGGTAGATCATATGGACAGCAATAACTCACATCGTCTCCTTTAGGCCCAGAATGTCCCTGTCGCCCTCTGATGCCTTCAACACCCTGTTAAGACACACAAATATTAATATTATATTAAACTGTATAAATCACACAGGCTAGCTCTGAAATCATGTTTTCTAACCTATAAGCTCTGTTCTACATTTCCACTAGGCTGGTTTGCAGTACATTCGCTTCTCATAAACATCCGATAAATAAAAGACTTAAAACCTCTGTATTTTGATATCAGATTTTAGTTCAGAACATTTTGATCAAATATTTGATTTAAGAAAAAATCTATGAACTACAGCTCACGTACTGGTGATCCTGGTGGTCCGGTAGGTCCTGGGATCCCGTTGAATCCAGGAGGACCCTGCAGACATAGAACACACAGGCTAGTTCTTATAATATACCCACATTTGCTTTTTGTTCTGCTTACAAAAGATATCTGCATATCTGCTCACAGAGCAGTTTTATAATCACTGCAGACGTTATTCAATTGGCTGTATTGAGTTTTAAACAAATGTAATTATTATTTCATGCATTGATCAGACTCAAGGATATTGCTCTGTAAGCATTCCTCTGGTTTCTCGCTCTTCTCTCGGTCTGCTTCAGATGAAGATGTTGTAAGTCTTACCCGATCTCCTTTATCACCATGAGGTCCAGGGAATCCGATTGGCCCTCGCTGACCCTGCATGGAAATTTGATATTTGATATTTCTTTTTCTTTTTTCTTCAATACTTGTTTTGCGTACAGTGCTTTGCCAATATTGTATGTAAACACAATCATGCCAATATAGAATACTTTAAATTGACACTGATATTCTTGGTCGCAGACAATATTGAAAACACATCACACTCCGTAATGCATAAACAAATAAACAAGTTTTCATACATCATCTCCTGGACGTCCAGGAGGACCTTGCTCCCCGGCGGCCCCTCGCTCTCCCTGTTAATAAAGAAGAAAATGCTTATGGTGTTTATTGATTTAAAGTTCAGGGGAGCTTGTTTATTACGTTTTTTTGAATTTTATCATTCTTAAGAAGGTTTTAAAAGCAATCTTACCTTTTCACCTTGGGTACCTGGCACACCGTCCATACCAGGAAGACCTCGATGTCCCTAGAAGAGAGATTCAATTTAATAATACACTCATTCATTAGAAAAGTAGCTGGTGTTTGGCCAATGAAACATTCTTCAGTGAGCAAAATGATGTATAGCTGAAAGCACATTTAGTCTTTCTGCAACAAGAAGTAAATGGAACCTTTTAAGAGATGTTATAGTTTGTTTTCAATAATTTATTTTTAATTTAAAGCAATATTTCAATTTCTTACATTTTTATATTTTTACAATTATATTTTAACATATTCTGAACGTTTGTTTTCTGAGTCAAAGTTTAATCAGGGCTGGCGCCTCACCTTTATCCCCGGCAGACCGGGCAGTCCCTGCGGTCCCGCTGGACATGTTGTCTGGCACTGATAACAAAATGAGACACACAAATGCATCAGGTCTATTCATCATCAACTGTAGGATCAGACAGGAAGTGAAGAATAACCCACAACCAGCCTTTAGCTCACCAGAGACATGCAAACCAAGCACTGAAGATTTAAGATGAGGGAACACAACAGACACTGCAACTGACTGTCAGCTCTTTTCATGAGCCAATGACAAATTATTAGGGCTGGGTATTGATCAGGGGCGGACTGGCCAGCGGGAGAACCGGGAGAATTCCCGGTGGCCTGGCAGCCAATTTGGCCCGCTGCCCTGCATTGTTTTTTTTTGTTTTTTTTTTTATAATTTATTATTATTATTTTAGATTGTTGTTGTTGTTTTTGTTGCCTACCGAATGTACTTAAGTGATCATTTCCGAATTCGCCATTCAATAATAAAACTCTAATAAATCATGCCTTGACTGGCAACGCGATTCGCCTAACGCGCGCTCCGCGCATCCGCGCGTCCGCCAAAAGGACGCGAGACTCTAGATTGGAGTGGAAGCGCCCAGGTGGAGCAGAGAGGCAAAACTGTCCTGTTCAGGGCTTCAAGTGCAGGTCAGTTACATCTGTAAATAGACTATTGTAGTTTTATCTTTGTTTACTTAGTTAAACATTAAACTGCTAGCAAATGTTAACAGTAGCTGTCAATTACTGCAAACTTAACAAAATGACACAATAACTATTGTAAAGAGAAGGAATTTAGCAGACAAATATTCACATAGTTTTATAATGGGTTTAGGAGGAGTTATGACAGACAACAACACAACCTTTAGGAAAATTAACCATGGTTTTACTAAAAATAAAACCAAAAAACCATGGTTACTATAGTTAAACCATGGTCACCACAAATTAATAATGGTTTTGCTACACGATATAGTTTCACCATGGTATTTGTAGTAAAACTCTGGTTATACAAATAATCAATCCACCAAAAACATGGTTACTTTTACCATAGGTCTAATAATACCATGGTTATTTTTCCTTAGGACCAAACATGACCCATGATAATGCAAAAACATATTCAATTTTAAGACTTTTCTATAAAGATATATTCAAGATGTAGCTATTATTGTGCTAATTTTGACAAGATAAAACAATAATGTAATACTTAATTTTTTTTCTAAAATAAATGTATACTATGTGCAAACAAATTACAATGAGGTGGCTGTTTTGCAACAAGGTGGAGACGTGTTGATGGAAAAGTGACAGGTGCAAGAAAATTAGTGAAAAAAGTAAACATACACATGAGAGACAGAGAGATGTCAGGGAAAATGAAGAGACTAAAAAGGAAAATGGAAGTTCAAAAGATAACCTTTTAATTATTTTGCACGGCCCTAGCCTAGGAATTGAAACTTTTTTATGCAATGATGATGATGGCCAAACAAAAAATATTGTTGTCCGGTTTCAGAATTTGTTGTGGGTGTATGGGATGGCCTGGATGAGCGTGAGATTTCCCGGCCTGAAATTTTGTTCCAGTCCGCCCCTGGTATTGATATATATTTCATCATTCAATTAAATTTCGATCTCAAATCAATTTGATTCAATATTGATTCATTTAGATATTCACAATCAGGTACAGTACATATCAATTTTGTTTTTCATGGAAAAAAACCTCAACTAATGCTATTTTACTACACTACTATATTTAAGTTATTTGTAAACAAACATTTAAATTGTACTAGAAAGTTTTTTTTTATAAAACATGATATATTTATTCTAACTTTTTTAATGATTATTATGTTTCTACTCCAGTTTGTTTTTGAAATATAAACATTTAAACAGTGGATGTCATAACTTGTTTTCATTATGGATATATTTAAACATTAAATATAGACAGGTTAAGCAAAAATATAAGTAATATCATATACATATTTAGCAAAATGCTCTTTTCTACAGTTCATTTTTCTAACTATCAAGTTTATGTTCACTGAATGTTTTTTCTGAGGTAAATGCATCATGTGACATTGTTTACAAGCTGTGTCACTGATGTCTTTCTGCAGCTGAAACTCTGATTGAACGATTATACGAGACATTATACATTTTGGTAAGTTATACTGTTTCTATATTTTCTTTTTATTCATGTTCTTTTGGTGCTATAAGTAGCAGTAAAGAGGAAGAGATGGTCTGCTCACATGTCGCCAGAAGTGAGCCGCTACAGTGATCTGTCACGCCATAATAAAGTGTGCCAAAACATTATTTATTGTTTGCTTTTGTAATACAATTGACTTTGTTTCATATCAAAACTGACAAAGATTTATTGGATGGGAGGTGCGCTACAA
Organism: Aspiorhynchus laticeps; assembly: GCA_023376895.1. Classification (NCBI taxonomy): domain Eukaryota; kingdom Metazoa; phylum Chordata; class Actinopteri; order Cypriniformes; family Cyprinidae; genus Aspiorhynchus; species Aspiorhynchus laticeps. The sequence goes on from CM041793.1 coordinate 42,793,292, forward strand.
ATAATGTTTCATTAAGTTTTGTTCACGCATTAAATGAAAACAGTATAGATCGAGTCTTTGGATTTAAGAATCGTTATCGGTTCATTAAAATGAGAATTGATTAAAATCAAGAATTCAATATTTCCACATATTTCCACAGAGTTCCACATGTCGCATACTCTATCTTTCTGTGTTTTAAGATCTAGGTCTGGTATGCAGGTTCTGTGTGTCCATGTGAAACATGAATATTATTGAAATCTAACAAGCACTCACAGTCTCCCCACTTCCCTCAGGGTTCCCAGCACCTTGTGGTCCCTACGGACAGCAGAACGACAGCAGCGTAGTTTACATTCAGAGATACACACTCAAGCAAAGCCTCACATGTTACAGTGGTCAGAACAGATCTGTGTAAAAGCTCTGCATTAGTTTTAAACCCTCTTAAAGCCAACAGAAGTCACCTGATCCAGTTAAGTAAGGGTTAACAGAAGGGACAAAAAGACTCAAAACGTCTTAGAATGTCTAAAACAAAAAGTGAACTTGAAAGTCTAAGAGAAAGTCAATAGCAAACCTTCAGCCAAAATTCCATTCAAGGCTTTCTTTTTGTCTGTATCTTAGAGTGTACGTTTAGTAACTTGTATGTTATTGTACTAACAAAAGGTTGACAAAATTGAGTCTATCTAATGCAAATTTGTACAAAAGTACTATATCAATTTCATGAGACCAAAACAGATCTTATTTTTATCTTGTGTTACAGATTTTATTTTCAGTGGTGTAATCAGACTAGTAAAATGACTTATCCTGGAATAAGATGGAATGAAAATGATACACATTTGTCAGTATAGATGCTGAAATGTGTTCAGTTTTACAACTTATCTTAATAACTCATGAGGTAAATATAAAAATCAAATAATGGTAAAAAAAAAATTGTATAGCCAAAATTAATGTTAAAAATAATTTAGTTCAGTAAAACATTTCTACGTTACTGTTTATTTTAGATAAAATATATCTAGATTTGTCTAAATTCTTACATTGAAATTTGATATTCTCATTCAAATACCCCCTCCCCCCTTTTTTAAACAAATCACACCCCATGTATATATACCCATTTATGTATACATATACTATGCATATGGACATGACAGCTAAATATGTATATATTTAGACTAAACTGAATTAAACTAATTACAGTAGTTGTGTCTTGTAAGTTAGTAAGAAAGCATTTGAAATATGTAAAATGCTAAAAATGTAAATGGCAGAAGCCAGTCTTACTGCTGGTCCTGGAGATCCTGGTGGGCCTGGTGGTCCTGGGACCCCAATTCCTCCTCTTGGTCCAGGAGGACCCTGGAAAATTCAATACCATAAAGAATACTTAAATTCAGGTACCAGAAACAATCAACATAGCAACAATAACAAGTTTAAATATGAAGACGTATATCTAATGCCAAATTCACACTGCAAAGGTGGCAAAGAAGCACTTCTGAAGTAGCATTTAGGTGTTTTTACACAGACTGTTTAATGCAGCTCGGCGGTGGCATGAATGCATTTACACAGCAATGATAACTATATACTTTGATACTAGGGGCTGAAGTGGGTCAGAGCAGGCATAATTTAGCTTTGGCTTTTAGCATTACGTCTTCTGAGCAGGCACAGAGCAGCCTTAACTCTCCGTGCGTAGGTGTGTAAAGATGCCTTTATATGTGTCTTAGTGTATTGTGTACCACTTTGAAATGAATTCTGACCTCAGGTCCAATGTTTCCCTCATCTCCTGGAATACCAGGCTTCCCTGGGGTTCCCTGCATGAGTGGAAAACAGTGTTAAAAACTGAAAATGTAAAATTAAAAGCTGAGAGTGAGACAAATTAAAGTAAAACCAGGTTTTTCACATACTGGAGGCCCAACAGTCTCTGGTCCCTAGAAAAAGAAAATACAAAAGTCAAATCTTCAGAATGAATAATTTGTCTTTAAAAAGCATTATTTACTTTGCAAGTAAATACAATCAAAAAGACAAGAAAACAATAAGACAACACAATGTCAACAGAACACAAACACATTTAGCACTGAAGGATTTGATTGTTTTCCTAAATGGAAAAAAATAATACTCACAGGGGGTCCAGCAGGTCCAGGGAAACCAGGGAGACCCTACAAACCCAACAAAACCAAATGTCAGCAGTCCCACCTGGATTTTCATTTTTGTAACAATTTTATTTGGGATCAGTAAGGTTTTTAATGTTTTTTTTTAAAGAAGTTTCGTATGCTCATCAAGGCTGTATCTATTTGATCAAAAGAGACTCAATTAATAAACCTACTGATTATTTAGCTGCAAATTATGCAGAATCACCAAAAACACTTTTGTTAACTTTGCATTGTGTTACATTATTGCAGAATTATTGTCTATTAAGATATCTTACTCTTTCTCCCACCGGTCCTCGTGGTCCCATGGGGCCCATCAGTCCCTACACACATATAAAAAGATTACACAGTGATTCATTTAGCACAGTAAAATACTATAGTTTGTGTGAAACCGATGTGTAAATCAGTAAAATATTGATTGTATTGTTGGTTTAGGTTGTGTTATTAAGTGGTAATGGTCATGTGTCTCAGTACTGACCATTAGTCCCGGGGTCCCCTGCAGTCCCCTCTGTCCTGGCAGTCCAATCTCTCCTCGATCTCCTTTACTGCCCTACAACACACAAACAGCTTTATCTTCATTCAGCATCGACTGCAGCCGTTGCTAAGATACAGCGGGTCTATGCTAACGTAATTAGCCATGCTGGAGTCCTCGGTGCATCTGTCCTCATCTGATAGGACCAGAGTCAGATCTGAGCAGCGTTTGACCTATTTATGACACACCAGATGATGATGCAATTCAACCACACTTTCCCTTAACAGATATTGACACAGGGAGCTGGATTGATTGGGTGGGTTTCAGATCTGGCAACCTGTAAATGCATTTTCTGATTAGGAGTTATAATACAAAACTTTTTATTGGGTACAACATTCAAGTTCAATAAAGGCAATATTCAGTCTTACTGAATAAACTCTAAGTTTTTATTTTAGTCTAATGAAATTTATCTCATTCAGAATATTGTATAATACAATGCACTGCCATGGGACATTCTTCAAATCTAGTTCTCAGAACTCGGTTCTTATTTTTCAAGGAGCATCCCTCCATTATTATTATAAGCAGTTTTTTTTTTTTTGATTCAAACATATGCTCTTTTCTAAAGATTATTTTAAATAATAATTTATCCTTTTTATCTGCACATATTCATATTGTGCTTCCAACTTATTTTGTATTACATATTTTAAATTTTAGTGTGATAGAATTACATATCAGCTTTATAATCTTTTTTTAGCTTACAATTCATTTATTTTTAATGTTTTATTTTTAAACATTATTTTTAAACAAATACTTTTATAATCACGTTTATAATCTTTGTAGAAATTTAATCATGTTTATAATCTTTTCATTTAATTTTTTTTGTGCATATTTAGATATCAGCTTTATATTTTTTTAGCTTACAAACTATTTATTTTAGTGCTATATTTTTAAGTATAGATTTATATATCAGCTTTATAATCTTTGTAGCATACAATACGTACTGTATTTCAGAGTTTTTTTATACAGCACTTTTATAATCTCTGTAGCATACAGGTGCATCTCAATAAATTAGAATGTTGTGAAAAAGTAATTTTTTTCTTGTAACTTATTTCAAAAAGTGAAACTTTCATATATTTTAGATTCATTAAAGTCATTTAAAAAAAAATTGTTTGAATTTTGAGGATTAGAGCTTACAGCTCATGAAAGTCAAAAATCAGTATCTCAAAATATTAGAATATTTATTTTTGAGTTTCAATTAATGACCATCCCTACAGTATAAATGCTGGGTATCTCTTGTTCTTTGAAACCAAAATAACGGGGAAGATTGCTGACTTGGCAATGATCCAGAAGACGAACATTGACGCCCTCTACAAAGAGGGAAAGTCACAGAGGGTCATTACTGAAAGGTGTGGCTGTTTACAGAGTGCTGTATCAAAGCATATTAAATGCAAAGTTGACTGGAAGGAAGAAATTCGGTAGGAAAAGGTGCACAAGCAACAGGGATGACTGCAAGCTTGAGAATACTGTCAAGCAAAGCTGATTCAAACACTTGGGAGAGCTTCACAAGGAGTGGACTGAAGCTGGAGTCAGTGCATCAAGAGTCACCACGCTCAGACGTCTTCAGGAAAAAGGCTACCAAGCCACTTCTGAACCAGAGACAACGTCAGAAGCATCTTACCTGGGCTGTGGAGAAAAAGAACTGGACTGTTGCTCAGTGGTCCAAAGTCCTATTTTCAGATGAAAGTAAATTTTGCATTTCATTTGGAAATCAAGGTCCCAGAGTCTGGAGGAAGAGTGGAGAGGCACAGAATCCATGTTGCTTGAAGTCCAGTGTGAATTTTCCACAGTCAGTGATGATTTGGGCTTCCATGTCATCTGCTGGTGTTGGTACACTGTGTTTTCTGAAGTCCACAGTCAACGCAGCCATCTACCAGGACATTTTAGAGCACATGCTTCCTTCTGCTGACAAGCTTTATGGAGATGCTGATTTCATTTTGCAGCAGGACTTGGCACCTGCCCACACTGCCAAAGGTACCAAAAGCTGGTTCAATGACCATGGTGTTACTGTGCTTGATTGGCCAGCAAACCCGCCTGACCTGAACCCCATAGAGAATCTATGGGGTATTGTCAAGAGGAAGATGAGAGACACCAGACCCAACAATGCAGATGAGCTGAAGGCCACTATCAAAGCAACCTGGGCTTCCATACCACCTCAGCAGTGCCACAAACTGATCACCTCCATGCCATGCTGAATTGAGGCAGAAATTAAAGCAAAAGGAGCCCCTACCAAGTATTGAGTACATATACAGTAAATGAACATACAAACCCGATTCCAAAAAAGTTGTGACACTGTACAAATTGTGAATAAAAAAGGAATGCAATAATTTACAAATCTCATAAACTTATATTTTATTCACAATAGAATATAGATAACATATCAAATGTTGAAAGTGAGACATTTTGAAATGTCATGCCAAATATTGGCTCATTTTGGATTTCATGAGAGCTACACATTCCAAAAAAGTTGGGACAGGTAGCAATAAGAGGCCGGAAAAGTTAAATGTACATATAAGGAACAGCTGGAGGACCAATTTGCAACTTATTAGGTCAATTGGCAACATGATTGGGTATAAAAAGAGCCTCTCAGAGTGGCAGTGTCTCTCAGAAGTCAAGATGGGAAGAGGATCACCAATTCCCCCAATGCTGCGGCGAAAAATAGTGGAGCAATATCAGAAAGGAGTTTCTCAGAGAAAAATTGCAAAGAGTTTGAAGTTATCATCATCTACAGTGCATAATATCATCCAAAGATTCAGAGAATCTGGAACAATCTCTGTGCGTAAGGGTCAAGGCCGGAAAACCATACTGGATGCCCGTGATCTTCGGGCCCTTAGACGGCACTGCATCACATACAGGAATGCTACTGTAATGGAAATCACAACATGGGCTCAGGAATACTTCCAGAAAACATTGTCGGTGAACACAATCCACCGTGCCATTCGCCGTTGCCGGCTAAAACTCTATAGGTCAAAAAAGAAGCCATATCTAAACATGATCCAGAAGCGCAGGTGTTTTCTCTGGGCCAAGGCTCATTTAAAATGGACTGTGGCAAAGTGGAAAACTGTTCTGTGGTCAGACGAATCAAAATTTGAAGTTCTTTTTGGAAAACTGGGACGCCATGTCATCCGGACTAAAGAGGACAAGGACAACCCAAGTTGTTATCAGCGCTCAGTTCAGAAGCCTGCATCTCTGATGGTATGGGGTTGCATGAGTGCGTGTGGCATGGGCAGCTTACACATCTGGAAAGGCACCATCAATGCTGAAAGGTATATCCAAGTTCTAGAACAACATATGCTCCCATCCAGACGTCGTCTCTTTCAGGGAAGACCTTGCATTTTCCAACATGACAATGCCAGACCACATACTGCATCAATTACAACATCATGGCTGCGTAGAAGAAGGATCCGGGTACTGAAATGGCCAGCCTGCAGTCCAGATCTTTCACCCATAGAAAACATTTGGCGCATCATAAAGAGGAATTTTTGAGACGAAAATCTAAGAAAGTTCAAAGAAGACCTAAGACAGTTGAGCAACTAGAAGCCTGTATTAGACAAGAATGGGACAACATTCCTATTCCTAAACTTGAGCAACTTGTCTCCTCAGTTCCCAGACGTTTGCAGACTGTTATAAAAAGAAGAGGGGATGCCACACAGTGGTAAACATGGCCTTGTCCCAACTTTTTTGAGATGTGTTGATGCCATGAAATTTAAAATCAACTTATTTTTCCCTTAAAATGATACATTTTCTCAGTTTAAACATTTGATATGTCATCTATGTTGTATTCTGAATAAAATATTGAAATTTAAAACTTCCACATCATTGCATTCTGTTTTTATTCACAATTTGTACAGTGTCCCAACTTTTTTGGAATCGGGTTTGTACTTTCCAGAAGGCCAACAATTCACTAAAAATGTTTTTTTTATTGGTCTTATGAAGTATTCTAATTTGTTGAGATAGTGAATTGGTGGGTGTTTGTTAAATGTGAGCCTAAATCATCACAATTAAAAGAACCAAAGACTTAAACTACTTCAGTCTGTGTGCATTGAATTTATTTAATACACGAGTTTCACAATTTGAGTTGAATTACTGAAATAAATGAACTTTTCCACGACATTCTAATTTATTGAGATGCACCTGTACATACAATTTATTTTACTGCATTTTTAAAAGTATAGAATTATTATATAAGCTTTTTATCTTACAAACTATTTATTTTTAGTGGTTTGTTTTTTAATAGTATATATTATATCACTTATCATCTTTATATCGTACATTCTATTATGTAATTTTTTTGTGTGGATTTATATATACATGATTTTGTATCTTATTTGTCTTTTAGTGGCTTATTTTTTTAATATATATATATATATATATATAAACTCTTAAAATTAATACTATTTTAATACTAAATAAAACAAAAAATATATAATATATTAGGTTAACAATTTTTTTTGTGTACAATATTCACCATTGGACATGCCAAGACTACTTTTTAAAATGTATATTAGTCAAATACATACATGCATAAATACACTGTATAAAACTATATTGTTATGAAACACTAAAAATATAATACATGGATTTATATATCACCTTTATAATCTTTGTAGAATACAAACTATTTGTGTATTTTTATTTTTTATTTTAATTCATATATCATCTTTATAATCTGTCGTAACATGAAAATAATTACTGATTTATCAGCGTTGGTCTGAATTTCAATATCGGTTCATCCCTTTTCCTATCTCTAGGCCAAACTATATGAATCTTGTTGAGTGTGACCTCCTGCTGAGTTTAAGAACAATGTCTTCTTGAAGAGGTTGGACATGAAGATGTTCCTCCAATGTTTCACACTTACCGGAGCTCCAGGAGTGCCCGGGGTGCCTGGAATACCCTAAAGAACAGAAAAAAAAAAAAAAAAAAAAAAAGAGAAAAGGACACTATGTGTTAAAAAACAATAAGTAAGTAAGTCAGTGAGACAGGACAGAGGTGTCGACATAAGAAAATCTCTAATGAGCAGCTCCTGCCTTCCTGAACAAAAGAATAAATCCTTAATGAGCTGCCTGAGACAAAAGAAGACCAAAGATGAAGTGCTTCATTAGCTTGTGTTGAAGACTGAGCTGCTGAAGTCTAAGGAACAGAACATTTTTAGTACAGGGAAAACGCTGATGATGACAATTCAAAACAGCATGAGTTAACTGATAATCATTTTGATTTGAAGATCAATACATCGAATGAATAGGAAAATCTCATTATGCTACAACTGTTTACATACAGCATGTCACTATACTGTATTTCCTATTTTTCCTAAATATAAAATAAAATAAATTTAATTAAATTAATAATTAATTAATTATAATTAATAATAAATTAATACTAAATAATCTAAAACTACTAATAATATATTAAGTTAAATTAAAAAATAAATTAGAAACAAATGATTCAGTATTTGCCATTTTTGTATATATTATGCACCAGATAGCCAGTGAACATGTCAAGACTATTTTTAAAATTTGTCTTATTCAAATTTGTTTAATGAGCAGAAAGACTTGCATCTCTCCCATCTCTGCCTGGTTCTCCTTGGGCTCCACGAGGCCCCTCAGGACCCTCAGGACCGGGGGGACCAGGGATCGGCTTGGGATCCGGCTGAAGGAGGTTGAAGGAGCAAAAGTAGGAAAACGATGAGTAAACATAAACATAAATGTTTTCGAATTGATTTTATTATTTGCTTTAGCCAAATATAATCAATGTTTTTCACTGAATGCCAAAATCAATAACTGGAAGGGTTGCAAATAATCTCTCTCTACCAAGGACCTTAACAAATTACTTTAACACGATAAGGAATAACATATAAATCATTAGCTCTCCGCTGCCAGCTTCTCTTTATTAGCTCAAGCTTTAAACGAGCCAAGGAACAACACATTTAGAAAATAATTTCTATGGTTAAGCAAAATTCACAGAAAAAATAACACATTATTTACTTTGAGGCATTAATAACCTCTAGCATATAAATACATAAAAGCTGTTCTGGGTCATGTTTTGTTGATTGAAGTAAGTATAGCAGGTAGCAAATGAGTCAATTCAGCAACAAAGCAATGTAGTAGATTATTTGCTAAAAAAATAATTTATTAATAGATAAAAAAAAAAGAAAAACAAAGTAAAAAATCAAATACCTCAGCATTGGCATACATCTGAAGAAGCAAGAGAGAGAGAGAATTAAGATTATTGCAGTTAGTGAAAATGAAACCCCTTCACCAAAAAGAGAAAGCACACCTGTAGATGGCACCACAACATGCGGCCTACAAAAGCGCCCCCGCAGGCCAACTCATCAAAAACAAAGCAAATGCATGAATTTTGACATTAATGCCAACTGTTCAGTGGCAAAGTGAGCTGTTATGAGGTCTTTTGAGGCAACTAACTTTTCCAGACTCCCACAGCAATAATCTATCAATATTTTTAGGCCATACTTCGGTTATGCAGCACATGTATTAGATAGAATGAGAGTAATACTGTTGAGAATTTTATTCAGAACTGTGAATAAAGTCTTAAATTGTACAATTGCATTTACGTTGCGTTGACTGATGGTAACACATATCAGACAGTGTGACAGTTACACAGACTGACAGTCACATTTATCACAGGTAGTGACTGTAACAGGATGTGATGGATTTGATAGGTGCAGGGTGACAGTAACATTCATCAATTACAGTATAGATCCACTGCAAAACCTAAGCAAAAATAAAACCTAATCAGAACACAAAAGAATGAACCCTTCCAAAACTTAAATCTTAGAAAGAATGAAGCCTTCTAAAACTTCAATCTGAGAATTAACCCTTCCAAAATTTTAATCTTAGAAATTATTCACAAAAATTAAAGAGATAGTTCACCCAAAAATTTAAATTCTGTCAATTACTCGCGCTCCAGTTGTTCCAAACCTGTTTGAGTTTCTTTCTTCTGTTAAGCACAAAAGATGATATTTTGGTGAATGTTGTTAACCAAACAGGTAGCCACTGACTTCCACAGTATGGAAAAAAAAAAAAATATGGAAGTCAATGACTACCATCAACTGTTTGGTAACCAACGTTCTTCAAAATATCTTGTTTAACCACGGTAGCCGTTGCCTTCTGTGCTATGGAGAAAAAAATAAAATAAACTATGGAAGTCAATGGCTATTGTCAACTTTTTGGTTACCAACATTCTTCAAAATATCTTCTTTTGTGTTCAACTGAAGAAAGAAACTCATACAGGTTTGGCTCAACTCAAGAGTGAGTAAATGATGACAGAAATATCATTTTTTTGGGTGAACTATCCCTTTAAAACCAGCCTAAGGTGGTTTGATTATCTTAGCTGACAAGGTTTGATAGTTTTAGTGGAGTTTTGGGTGCTTGCTGGTGAGGATAGGACACCAACAAACCACTTTTTAGTCTTTCAGCAGGTAACCAACCTGATTAAACATAACAAAAAGAGACTGTGATTGGTCAGATTCTCATTTAAGACAAAACAGGAAGTGATAAAAGCATAGTTACCTCAGACTGAGGAAGTTCGGTACAGCTTTCTCTCTGAGCTCTCTTGGGGTCACAGTGAATCAGCATCCACTGCAACTCAAACTGGAAAACAACAAAACAATTAAGTTATTTCTTTATTTGACTATATAAAAAAATCCTAAACCACAAGGCTTTTATGATTTACATGTATCAGAATTAGGTTTTCAGTTTTAAATCATTGTAAGTTTGACTGACAGCACTATCAGACTTATTTTGATCTGGACAGGAAGTGACAAGGTGCTGAGGTCCAGCAATCTGGCAGTTACATTGACTGATGGTAACACATATCAGACGGTGTGACAGTTACACAGACTGAGTCACATTTATCACAGGTAGTGACTGTAACAGGATGTGATGGATTTGATAGGTGCAGGGTGACAGTAACATTCATCAATTACAGCATAGATCCACTGCAAAACCTAATCAGAACACAAAAGAATGTACCCTTCCAAAACTTAAATCTTAGAAAGAATGAAGCCTTCTAAAACTTCAATCTGAGAATTAACCCTTCCAAAGTGTTTAATCTTAGAAATAATTAACCCTTCCAAAACTTCAATCTTAGAAAGAATTAAGCCTTCCAAAGAAAGAATTAACCATTCCAAAATTTCAATCTTAGAATTAACCCTCTCAAAACATCAATCTTAAAAAATAACCCTTTCAAAGAAAGAATTAACCCTTCCAAAACTTCAAACCTAGAAAAAAACTAACATTTCACAAAATAATTAACCCTTTCAAAACTTCAATCTTAAAAAAAAAAAAAAACTTTCAAAGGAAGAATTAATCCTTCCAAAATTTCAATCTTAGAAAGTATGAATCCTTTAAAAAAAAATAACCTTTCCAAAATTTTAATCTTAGAAAAAAATAGAAAAAAATTAACCCTTTCAAAGAAAGAATCAGCCCTTCCAAAACTTCAATCTTATTAAAAAAAACCTAGCACTTCTAAAGAAAGAATTAACCCTTTCAAAATATATATATTTTTAAGAAAGGATTAAACCTTCCAAAACTTCACTATCAGAAAGTAATGTATTGAACTTGAAAGGTATATGTCTGAATGTTTTGCTGGCAATAAATAAATAAATAAATATCTAATGCAAATTTTTTTCCTACATCATCTACAGGCAAATGTATTTTATTCATATTCATTACTTTGAAATGTAAAACTTTTTAGTGCACCTTTAAGAAAGTTAAATATATAGTTTATTAGTAAATATTCAAGATTGAACTGGTGACTCTCACCACTACAGAGGTGTTGGGATCAGAATCCAATCTTCCGATTAGAGTGTCTCCTTCCGTGTTGACGTAGCCCTTCCTCTTGATGGGTTTCTGGTCCACAGGGTGACAGTCCACGTACAGCGTCACCAGCTCCTTCTCCACACCAACCATCACTTTGTGCCATTTAGTGTTGAAGAGGACGGAAAGGCCTGGGAAGGTGACGGTCTGCACATCTCCCTTCATGGTGGTGAGGAAGAACTCCAGGGCCTGCTGGTCTCCATTCAGACGCATACCTACCTGCTTCAAACCGTCTTCATCCACCACCTGCCAGATGTTCCACACCTTGTTGACGGTGTTCTTGATCATGCGGAAGGTGGTCATGAAGGAGTACTCATCCGGGAAGCCCCTTGGAAAGTTCAGCCTAGTGGGCAACAAATATTGATATATGTTAAATATATGTCTATTTGTCTTATTTTTCATAAATGAATTGCAAGCAGCAATCAAGATACTGTTGGTTATCTATCTGTAATCTACTGTTAGATGCAAAAATAATGTGTACTGTTAAAGTAAATGTAATGTAAACTAAACTAAATGTGTACTGTTATTTAAAAAAAAAATTCAAGTCCATTTTAAAGTAACAAATATGTATTTAATGTATATGAATATTGCATATGGTGTGAAGGCAGGTGGTTTTAGTGAAATACAATTAAAATAAAATAAAATAACAAAGAAGAATAATAAGAGTGAAATAAAACAAATTTAAATAAATAGTGCTTTTGTGTTAAAACATTCTAGTGATTTTGACATTTTAAATATATATTTTAATTTATATGAATATTGAGTTAAGATGTGAGAGCAAGTGGATTTAGTGCAAAGTTAAAATAAATAAATAACATAAAATAAAATAAAATAGCAAAATAAAGTGTGAAATAAATAAAACATGAAATAAAGAGAAAATTATATATAGATATAGATATAGATATAAATTAAATATAAATTATAAAAATTCATATATAAATTAAAATCTTAAATATATAAATCTACATGGAAGTTGTTATGGTCTGTGGCCGGGTGGTTTTAGTGAAAATAAATTAAATATTAGTAAGTCGGTTTGGATAAAAGCATCTGCTAAATGAGTAAATGTAAATATGAAATTTTAATAAAATGAAATAATAAAGATTGAAATGAATAAAAGAGAAAATAAAGAGAAAATTAAATGAAATTGTACATTTGTGATAACATTCTAGTGATGAAAAAGCAAGGTTCTGAAACCTGTTTTATATTTTTAAATATATATTTTAATTTTAAATAAGTATTGAGTTACGGTCTGTGGCTGGGTGGTTTTAGTGAAAATAAAATAAAATAAAATAATAAAGAGTGAAATATAAGATAAGCTAAAGAGAAAATTAGATGAAATTGAACATTTGTCTTATAAACATTCTAGTGATTAATTTCAAATAAAAAAACCCTGCCCATTTTATAAACTAATAGCAGGTAAAACTGTTGAGCGTTTCTCAAGAATTGCAAGAATTTCTCAAAAATGCAATGTAACAGCGTACACTATAACATTGCATTCATAGGTTTCTTACATAGAAAGTGCTTCTGCAAATTCATAATGAAGTTACGTTCTTGTCACGAAGCACATCTATTTATAAATGGGATCTAGTGTTGTCAGAAGACCCGGTACTTCGGTACCAAGTCGGTACTAAAAAGAAGAAAACGTCACGGTACCAAGTTTCTTTAAGACCCGGTGGTACCGAGTATCCGGGTCGACAGTCGAGTATCCAGTCTTGCTGCGTGATCTGAAAGCTGCACATGCGCTCTCCTCATAAAAGCACTGAGACGTGCGACATCAAACGGAGGAAATGCATCAAACTAACAACACTTTAAAGACTGACACCCGGATCAAATGAAAGAGTTCAAGCAGGTAAGTTTCAATTTAATATTTAATATTTAGATATTCTGTTATGAATATTATTCCATATTTGAATTTGAATGTCGGATTAAAATAAACTGCCGTTATAGCGGAGTTAATCCTCTGCATAAGCGCGGCTAACGCTAATATAATGAGCATTAGATTGAAGTTTCTTTATTAACTACATAATGCGCCTATATCTTTTATTAGGGTAAAAACAACAGAAGGACATGGTGGTATTTACTATTGTTACACACCAGAGGCTTTTAAATGAATTGTGAATCTAAAATATGCGTGTTGGAGAATGTACAAACAGTTAATAGTGTTTATGTCATATCAGTCCGTCAGAAAAAAAAAAACAGTTCTGGCCTTTTTTTTTTTTTTTTTTTTTTTTGCTAGTTAGTTGCTAGTTGTTGTTGTTCTTGGCTGGATAACTAGCAGGTTTAAAAGCCCTTTAAAATTAAATACGTACACAGTTTGGATTAAATGAAAGTACAGTCAAGTTTTATCTCCTGTATAGACTTTACAATGACTTCATGTTATTATCTAACATCAACTTACAGTGAGTGAACAATATATTTTTACAACATTAATTGATGTTTGTGAATGTTATTTAATACAAACACATGATCATTGTTCATTGTGCATTAAATAATTTTAACAGATTGAACTTTGATTGATTGATTTTATGTATTTGTAAATTTTGAAATTAACCCTAAGAAGAAGAATTGCAATATATAACTATTGTTTATTTGATAGGTCATGTAAAATGTTTTTAATACTACAGTTTCCATCTATTTGATATACACTTGTCTTAAAATATATGTAATCATATCTAAATTTATTATAAAAGCTGAGGTTTGTTATTTACTGAAATGTTATATTTTAGCTGGAGTCAATGATATAATGGTGTATTTGGTCAGACTCAGTCCACTGCTTTACTAATATTATATTTTCCTTTTACAGCTGCAGGAAGATCATGAAGCACCAGCAAACCCTAAAACAGACAGTTTACAGTTTTTCAGCAGAAGCAGAAATATGACAAACATTTGGGTGGAACTTGTTTACTTTTTTTCATACTTTTATTAATTGTGGAAAAATTTGAAATAATTTTAAATAAGCATAAAGAATGGCATTGGTTTTTGTGCAGTTTATTTTTGTTTAACTTTATTAATAAAAATGTGTTTTTTAATTAGCATATGTTTGCTTTGGTACCAAAACTGGTACCGAGAACCGTGGATTTTCACTGGTATTGGTACCGAATACTGAAATTTTGGTACCGTGACAACCCTAATGGGATCTATTGCTGCTAAGAATAGTAATTCACCTCCATTATTGTCTGATCATCAAGGGAATAGCCCTGCATTATACACACAGAGCAGCTCGGCTTCAAGTTGCTCTGAGATAAAATTATGAATGCCAAACAGATCAGAGCCAAGTGCACTTTCATCTTCAAAGCCTGTGTGTTGTCCGTGAGTTATTTCAAAGGGACGGTGCTGGCTTTCATTGCACTGTGTTAAAGAATCAGAGGCCGGGCTGCAGGCAGAGACGGAACACCACAGCATCTGAGAATCAATTACCTTGTCCGGTTTTACACGCACCCTCTCTGGGCTTGACCTGTGTGGCGTTTTAACGGGCAGAGGCGCTCTGTGGGAGATGATCTTACAAATGAAGCTACAGCGCCCTTTAACTAGCTTGTAAATGGATCAAGGCGAGGCCATAAATATGGAGCTTCCTGTTGGCTAGTAAAATAAATGAGGGCCACAGTTTGGAATAATCTCTAATCTCAAGAAATCACTTTCTCCCTTTCCATTTCCAAGTCATGCTTTCCCAAATAGATATTAGCACTTCAAAGACTCCATCTCATAATTCGCCGGGTAGTGTCAGTTACGTAACATTTTCTTTTTGTTACAGCAGAAAGAAAGTTTTTAGACTGTATTAATGTAGATTAGCGTTATCCAAACACTCAGGCCTTGTCTTTTATGTCACATTATGCCACATTAAAACACTGTCAGATTTCATCTCTGTAACATCATTTACATTTATATATTTTAACTTATATTGAATTCATTATATTGAACCAGTGACTGTTTCCATCTATGATCATAAGTCATATTCACTATAATTACCCTTGTGAAAAAGAAGTGTGAAAAACTGTTTTAAATGTGCACTTGTAGTGTAAAAAATTCAGATATTACGAGTCCATAATTCATAATAACAGTGAAAAAGTCCATCACTGATTGACCTTTCACATCAAAATTCATCAATTAATTAGTTTGGAACTGTTTTGTAGTTTTGGCTTGTAAACGGTGATCAGGGGCGGACTGGGACAAAATTTCAGGCCGGGAAATCTCACACTCATCCAGGCCATCCCATACACCCACAACGAATTCTGAAACACAGACAACCTATTAGCCTATTTGTATGACCAACACATAGAAAGGTCTAAATCTTTAGTCGGGGCCATGGAAAATAATTAAAGGTTGTCTCTTGAACTGCACCTTCACTTCCCATTTCCTTTTCTTCATTTTCTCTAATATCTCTGTTACTCCCTTTTTTCTTGTACCTGTCACTTCTTCACCAGCAGGTCTACTGTTATTAACAGAACTGTGTTCACCTTGTTGCAAAACAACCACCTCATTGCAATTTGTTTGCACATAATGTTGTTATTTCTCTTAAAATGACTTAAATACCCAAGATTTAACAAACCTATAATTCATACAAATATATTAAAACAAATTTTCTAAGTGCCTAAATGCCAAACTTAGTACATTGAAAATCCTAATACTGAACACACTATTGTATTTTTGGGCTGACTGATATTGTTGTGTTGTTGTTTGCTCTAGCTCCCTCCCTTTCTATACAAGAAATCCATGTGAATATCTGCCTGCTAAATTTATTAATGTAACTTTCCAATCGATAATGATGTCCTTTAGTACAGTATTCTGACTGATGATAATAATGGGGTGCTACTGCCAGCAGGGCCGTCCTTTGGGCGGTGCAACTGGTGCGGTCGCACCGGGCCCCGCGCCCCGCGACGAACGGAATCCAACAAACCCCCCCCCCCCCCCCCCGTAACGCGATCGCAAAAGGACCGAAGGGGGGCCCCTCTCCATACCTCGCACCGGGCCCCGCGTCAGCCAGGGACGGCCCTGACTGCCAGCCTAACAGGTGCTAGCAGTTTAATACTCAACTAGGTTAATAAAGACAAAACTACAGTAGCGTATTATGAAACTGACCTGCACTTGAATCCCTGTCAGTAATTTCGCTACATTTCACTGCTTCCTCTTGCCACTTCCCCTCCTTCCTCGAGTCCCGCGCATCGACTTTGTTCAAAACCGTTTGACGGAGGCACGGAACAGAGGCAGCGCTGCCAGTCAAGACTAAACGATTTATCATTTATTATCGATTTATTAGCGAATGACAAAATCGGAAATGATCACTTTGGAACATTGGTAAGGCAACACCCCCCCCCCCCCCCCCCCCCCCAAAAAAAGAAAAACACACACACACACACACACACACACACACACAGAGACACACAGGGCAGCAGGCCAAATACACAAATTGTCATTTTTGGGTGAACTATTCCTTTAAAGGGATAGTTCACCCAAAAATGAAAATTCTGTCATCATTTACTCACCCTCAAGTAGTTCCAAACCTGTATGAATGTCTTTGTTCTGCTGAACACAAAGGAAGATATTCTGAAGAATGTGGGAAACAGAGCAGTTCTGGGGCACCATTGACTTCCATAGTATTTTTTTTTCCTACTATGGAAGTCAATAGTGCCCCAAAACAGCCTGGTTACAAACTTTCTTAAGAATATCTTCCTTTGTGCTCGGCAGAAAAAAAATCATACAGGTTTGGAACTACTTGAGGGTGAATAAATGATGACAGCATTTTCATTTTTGGGTGAACTATCCCTTTAAGTATATTATATCTGTAACAAACACTCAGTATTTTTCACAAGGGCATAGCTGATATTTACCAGGTGCCTCTTTAAAGCTTATTATAAAATATATACTCTTTAAATAACAAAAATAGTCTTTTCAGTTAGCTGTGGAGACTATTAGAGTCTCTTTTTGCTCCTCAAATGTCAAACATTTTACTAGGCCAGAGAAATAAACCAAAAGACTTGACAACCAAGCTAAAACGTGACTATTTGTGTTTCAAAGAGACTGGTTGTCTGGGTATGCAGTGTTCTGCTCGAGCGGATCTGCATGGGTTCAGACAAGTCTGTTTTTACATTATTAGAAGCTGTTCAGAGCCTGATAACACCTGTCTCTGACCTGTAATAATGTAACACCTGAAACAAAGATTATGAATGTCAACAAGGTTATGTGTGTGTGCTTATGTGACATTTCTAGCTTTAGTTCATGTAGTGCATGGATGCATATAAGATGCAAGTGAAGTTTTAAGCAGTTGTATGCGTTTCGTACCATATAAACATGTTCTGTAACTAAAATAAACCACTCACTAAACCATGTATAGGTTGGTACCTGGTTGGGATCTGGAAGTTGGCCTCTCGGTCGAGTCTGTACGCCACCTGGAGGGGTGTGGATCCTTCTACCTTTCTGACGCCCCTCATGGGAATGACATCCAACTGAAACTGTGTGATCAGATCAAACCCTGCCACACACAAATACATACTTCAAATACTCAAAGATTCTAAAGCAATAATACATTTTTTTATTAAAATTTAGAATGAATTCAGATCAAATAAGAAGTATTTGTTCACACTGCATATAAATTATTTTTTTCCCCAGAAATGATCTTTTGGATGGACTGTCTACAGTGTCATTTTATAAGATAGACAGTTCAGACTGTCCACATATGAACCAAACTGCTGTTCACATAGAGGGAAAACAAATTATTCAAAATTATTTAAAAATATCAAAATATCTGATCTTTGCTGTCATAAAGCCTAAAACCCTAATAATTGCTGAAACAAAACAAAACAAAACAAAACAAAACAAAACAAAACAAAACACCAGAGTCAATCATTAAAATATCATAATTTCTGGAATAAAAAAAATGGCAAAATATTTTTGCGGCCTGTCTTAAAGCCTAAAATCCAATAATTTCAAAAATAAATATAAATAAATATAAACAAAAAATAATTAAAAAAGAGACAACAATTTAAAAAACTGTCTGCCCAGTACAATGCATTTTACAATAAATCCCTTTGATTCTGTTTATATCCCAATTATAATAGAAATTCCATTTTCATTTGTGAGAAATTCATGTAATACACTATTAATAGCAAACTTAATATGCATTTATGCACATATCCAGTCCAAAAACATCCAGTAGGTCTCTTTACATCTGTTTACTTCAGTAATTGCATTTGAACTTGCTTACTCCTCATTTCCATCGGTGCACAGAGCAGCACATGTTTGTGATTTGAGGTTGCACCCGCCGCATTATTTGTTAAAAGTGAAGGAGTCGCAACCAATTAAGATCTTGCTGAGCTAGAAGTGTTTCCACTGCAGAAATTGGCCGGCCAGAGACCAAAGTTTTATTTGCCTCGTTTGAGATCTAAAGATGTCTTAAAACAAGGTGACTATCAGCTTCAGCATCTTTACCTAATAAAACAAACAGCTTCGTGCTGCTGCATGTCCTGCATACAGAAAACTACTTAAGACTATTTATAGATAAACAATGCCTCAATGAAGAGTGTTTTAATGAAAACGCATAAAGCATGGTTGTTAAATATTCATACTAACAGTCATGAGAAGTGATCTAGTGTGCAGATCTTTTTTTTTTTAAACAAAGGAGATGCAATTATATATATCATGCAATTTGTATAAACATGCAATCCCCAAAAGTCTGTATTGCATGCACACATATGATGAAAACACAGTACACAGCCTGTTTTTCACAGTGGCTCGATTTTACCTGGAAGGTCATCTTGTCCATTCTTCATGGTTGGGCACACCGTGTCTCCATCTAATCTGTTCAAATCCAGCTCTGAAAAATTAATAAGCGACATGAGTGTCATTTCAGGCCTGTCTGCAGCAACATATCACCAGAGAATACGCTCAGATTGTTAAAAATGTGACATTCACCCACCTCATAACAGAAGACAAATTGTACCACAAACACATCTTTTACAACAAAATAATAATAATAATAATAATAATAATAAAAACCTTTTAATTTGTAACCAAATGAATAAATAATTATTATTTAAATCTAAAATTAAATTTAAATATAAAATGATATAAAAGTATGCTTGGGAATGTCTAGCACACTTAAAATAGTGATAGCATACAGCAAATTATTTTTTTTAATTACTAATTTAAAACTATTAGATACAAACTTAGATTAAACAAAACATATGAACAAAGAGACTTAAAATATATTGAATAAATATTTAATTTTACAGGTATTATTTAAATATAAATACATATAAAATATAATCACTTTTCAAATTGATTTGCCTTTTTTATGCAAAGCCCACCACTCAATCTATATGACCTTTTAACCAAAAGAGGGAGTCATAATCAGCACCCGCCTCATTTTAAGGTCATATGTGCACGGTTGAGCATAAGATGTGATAAATGCGTCATAATTACAGAAAGGAAGTTTTTTCTGGAATTACGGATGTAAGTGTACATGTGTGGGCCTGCAGGACAGCTTTCAGAAGGTCAGACTGACAGATATAGTCATCTTCCTTTCTATAGTTTACCATGTGACACTCTGATGCACCCAAACATAACCTGAGAAGGGACTTTAGCTATTGTTTTTGCACTGTTTATTTTTTATTTTTCATATATATGAATTGACTATTAAAGAAAGACTTTCAACACAGTGTTAGTTTAGTACAGTTGATATATTTTATTTATATCAAAGATAATATACAATAATTAATATTATAGTTTTTGTTTATTTTTTTTAATTAGATGTCTTTATATATATTAATTTTAATCTTAGTTAAAGTTTTAGTAATTTTGTTGTGTGTTTTTGTCATTTTTATTAGGTAATTAAATACGTGTATATAGTTTTTATTGGGTTTTAATGTTTAATTTTAGTGTATTTGGTTTCTGTTATTTTTGTACTTTAATGTAAATTAAATAAAAATGAGAAATGTTCCCCTTAAATACATAACATATATTTTTATATTTTATTTTATTTAATGCTTAAAGTATTAAAAAATGTAATGAGCATATTTTTTTTTAGGTTTTAGTTTAGTTAAAGATAATAACCCTGATTTAAGATGCTAAAACATTTGTTTAGTTTGTTTCCACTGTTCTGTGACCTAAAAAAACAATAAATACTAAAAATAAAACATGACTGCTCAGAATGCTTCCAAATGCTCAAAAGTTGGCTACATATATGTTTTTGTTGTTGTTGGTTTAACATTTTTGATCACCTCATAATTCCTACAATTCCCTAAATCCCTCTGTCATAAATGTACCATGATATTACCATGTTTTTGGGCATGCATCATGATATTACCATGATTTTTGAACAATACCATGATGATAATACTATGGTATTCTTGTCAATAGTACCTTGCCGATAATGTACATTGTGGTATTCATACAGTGCTACAGTATATTTCAAAGTTACCACAGTATTTCCATCTGGTTCCACCACAGTGGTTTTTGTAAGAGTTTGGCTCTGTGAGTCAGAAAAGACCAAAACTGCAGCGCTGGAAATCATGAAATAAGCACCGCGGGGAAGGTGGAGGGGCTTGATCCACTGACGCAGCGCTTTACACAGGTACAGTACGAACAGACACACGGACATCTGGAACTTCTCGAAAGCCTGAAATAAACAGGCACTAGCGAGAGATACCAGAGTAAAAAGGGCATTCTCCTGTGTTTTTACAGTGCTGTTTATCCGGGCGCTTTAAACCCTCATATCCTCTTGTGTCATTTTAAAACCACCCATTAGCGCAAATGAGGGACTAAGCTGAGACTGAAGCCACAGCGCTGGAGCAACTGCGTACACACACATTTATACGTGATTGTAGACATGCACAGTGATTCAATGAGGACCACACACTGATGTCAAAACAAAACAACTGTAAAGGTCACATGACAGAGCTTAAATCACTAGAGGTTGGTGAGGTGCTGTATTGTTATCTGAACAAATTTTTAAAAAAATTTATAAATAAATAGCATTACATCACTTGCTGATAAAAGCAAGTTGATAAAAACATCACAATAATCCGCAAGTAATCTACATGACTCCAGTCCATCAATTAACATCCTGTGAAGAGAAAAGCTGCATGTTTGTAAGAAACAAATCCATCAAGACATTCTAACTTTAGTCCATTGCTTCTGGCTAAAATACAAGTCCATAATCCATAATATTGATTTCTCCAGTGAAAAAAAAAATAGTCGCATCTTAATCAGGAGGGAAATGTGCACAGATCAAGCAGCAAAAACAGTTCTAAACAAATATATTGGTGGATTTAGATTGTTGTGAGTAAATCAAGGGATGAATGTTTTCACTAGAAGAAGTGTTATTATGGATTATGGAGTGGTGTGGATTACTTGTGTGTTATTGTGATGTTTGGCCTCTCATTCTGACGGCACCCATTCACTGCAAAGGAATGAGCAAGTGATGCAATTAATGCTAAAGTTCTCCCAATCTATTCAGATGAAGAAACAAACTCATCTACATCTTAGCCTGAGATGGTGGGTAGATTTTCAGGTAGATTTTTGTCTTTGTTCTTTTAATAAAGATCTAATGGGGAAAACAATGCAGTTGTCAAGGATGAAATGGCTTTAAATAAAATGTCTGCTAAATGATTTAATAGAATATTAATTATTCACCAATCTTTAAAAATAACATATTTCTCGATTCCTCATATCCATTTGAGATACCTGACATCAAGTAAAAAAAAAAGACAAAAAAAAGACAGGTATTGTGGGATGAGTAGCATTTTACCACTGGGACACATTAAACATCAAACAGTCTTTTGAGAAGATACTCACGAGCGAGAGCTGGTGCACAGAGCAACATGAAGACAATCAAACGTGTTAAACATCCTGCCAACGTCCGTCGCCAGACCCGACTCCTGCCAGAGACAGAGACGTGCACTATTCACACTCATAAAAATATAAAAATAATACATGCAAACAAATATTCTACACTGAGGAAGAAGCAATGCAAAAGATGAACTTGTAAAACTATTATTATGAATATTGGTGAGATGTGTCTTTGGAAGGTTTGACAATGTTCAGATGTACACTACTGCCGAAAAGTTTGGGTTCAGTCAGAATCTCTTTCTTTCTTAGGAATTAATAATTTTATTTAGCAAGGATGCATTAAACTGATAAAAATGTGACATTAAGGACATTTACAATGTTGCACAAAAATTCTACAAAAAAATGCTGTTCCTTTGAACTTAAAAATCAAAGAATCCTGTAAAAAAAAATTGATTCCACAAAGAAAATAAGCAGCACAACTGTTTTCAACATTGATAATAATAGTAAATAAATGGGAGCAGCAAATCATCATATTAGAATGATTTCTGAAGGATCACGTGACACTGAATGGCTTCAGTCTGTTGTGCTGCTGTGCGGTTTGTGATTGTAGCTCTGCTTTTTATTGAATCTTTACCTTACTTTCACTCTGTTGTTTAAAGTGATAATATATAACTTAATTCCCACCATATTTCTGGTATTATCTATCAAACTAATCTGATCGTTCGCTTTTAAAACCGCGAGTGCAGCACGTTAGCATTCGCTAGCCGGTTAGCTTGTCACTCGCGGTTCCATTTGCGTTGCTATTCGCGCCTATTATTTTATTTTTTATTTTTTTCTCGCTCTGTTTTCACTTCTCTCTCGCTCCGTTTCTCACGAGTTCATCAAACAACAGTGGTAAGTGGTAAGTGGAGTGGTAAGTGGTAAGTTAAGTTGGTATCATTCATCAATCACGGTGAGTAATGGCTTCTTCTCCTGCTATTGTTATTTGCACAGTCTGCCACATGTATAGTTTATCTCTCTCTGTCAGCGATGAGGGATTCACATGTGATAAATGCAGGGAAATAGTTAGGCTGACAGAGAAGGTTTTAGAACTAGAGACACGCATCCAAACTTTAGTTGAGGACAGTAAGAATGTGAGGGCTGTAGATATTGCTTTGGATGTGATTAGCTCAGGGATTCCTGTACATTGTTCGGTTCCGGTAGAGCCTGTGCAGCAGGGCAACTGGGTGACTGTGAGGCGGCCTAGTCGCGGGTCAAAACACCGCTCTTCCGTTCCGATCAGAACATCAAACAGGTTCTCCCCACTCAGTGATGCACCCACTGAGAAACCTGGTGAAAGTGCTCTAGTTATTGGCGATTCTATTGTACGGAACGTGAAAATAGAGACACCAGCCACCATAGTCCATTGTTTACCGGGAGCCAGAGCGCCTGACATCTTGGCAAATTTAAAAGTGCTGGCTAATGCTAAACGTAAATTCAGTAAGATTGTTATCCACGCCGGCGCTAATGATGTTCGACTTCGCCAGTCGGAGATCACTAAAAATAATGTTAAAGAGGTGTGTGAACTTGCAAGTACGATGTCAGACACTGTAATATGCTCTGGCCCGCTCCCTGCTTACCGGGGTGATGAGATTCATAGCAGACTCTCATCATTAAATGGCTGGATGTCTAAGTGGTGCCCGCAAAACAACATAGGTTTTATAGACAATTGGACGAGTTTTTGGGGCAGACCTGACCTGTTGAAAAGAGATGGTGTTCATCCCTCCTGGGGTGGTGCCGCTCTTCTCTCTAGAAATTTGGCACATAGTCTTAGAGTTCATACTTGACTAACTGGAGCCCAGGTCAGGAAGCAGACAGACTGGCTAAACCGACCGTCTGCTAGCCGCCTCACGTCACAGAAGTCAGTTAATTCTCAGCACATAGAGACTCCTTCACCTAGATATCACACTATAGAGATTGTGTCTGTTCCCCGAACTAGAAAATACAGAAAACGTCCAAACCAATTTACGAGTAACCATTTAATTGATGTTCAACAAATAAAAAATGTTTATAATACACAGAAACAATTGATAAAACTTGGTTTACTGAATATCAGGTCCCTTTCTACAAAAGCACTTTTTGTAAATGATTTGATTAATGATCATAACCTAGATTTGCTCTGTTTGACAGAAACATGGCTAAAACCAGATGAATACATTGTTTTAAATGAGTCCACCCCCCAAGATTACTGTTACAAAAATGAGCCGCGTCCAAAAGGCAAAGGGGGAGGTGTTGCTACAATTTATAACAATATTCTCAGTATTTCTCAGAAGACAGGCTTTAAGTATAACTCCTTTGAAGTAATGGTGCTTCATATAAAATTATCTAGAGAAAAAAGTATTAATGATAAATCCTCCGTAACAATTGTACTGGCTACTGTATACAGGCCACCAGGGCACCATACAGACTTTATTAAAGAATTTGCTGATTTTCTATCAGAGTTAGTGCTGGCTGCAGATAGAGTCCTAATTGTGGGTGATTTTAATATCCATGTCGATAATGAAAAAGATGCATTAGGATCAGCATTCAGAGACATTCTGAACTCTATTGGGGTTAGACAACACGTTTCAGGACCTACTCATAGTCGAAATCATACTCTAGATTTAATACTGTCACATGGAATTGATGTTAGTGGTGTTGAAATTCTGCAGCAAAGCAATGATATATCAGATCATTATCTAGTCTTGTGTAAACTCCATATAGTTAAAGCTGTAAATTCTACTCCTTCTTATAAATATGGTAGAACCATCACTTCTACCACAAAAGACTGCTTTGTAAGTAATCTTCCTGATTTATCTCAATTCCTCAGCATATCCAACAGCTCAGAACAACTTGATGATGTAACAGAAACTATGAACTCTCTCTTTTCTAGCACTTTAGATACAATTGCTCCTTTACGCTTAAGGAAGATTAAGGAAAAGAGTCCAACACCGTGGTATAATGAGCACACTCGCACTCTAAAGAGAGCAGCCCGGAAAATGGAGCGCAGCTGGAGGAAAACAAAACTAGAGGTATTTCGTTTAGCCTGGCGGGAAAGTACCCTATCCTACAGAAAAGCTTTAAAAACTGCTAGATCTGATTACTTTTCGTCTCTTTTAGAACAAAACAAACATAACCCCAGGTATTTATTCAATACAGTGGCAAAATTAACAAAAAATAAAGCATCAACAGGTGTTGACATTTCCCAACATCACAGCAGTAATGATTTTATGAACTATTTTACTTCCAAAATTGATACTATTAGAGATCAAATTGTAACCATGCAGCCGTCAGCTATATCGTCACATCAAATAGTGTATTATAGATCCCCTGAGGAACAATTCCACTCATTCTCTACTATAGGAGAGGAAGAATTGTATAAACTTGTTAATTCATCTAAACCAACAACATGTATGTTAGACCCTATTCCATCTAAACTACTAAAAGAGGTGCTTCCAGAAGTCATAGATCCTCTTTTGGCTATTATTAATTCGTCATTGTCATTAGGATATGTCCCCAAAAACTTTAAATTGGCTGTTATTAAGCCTCTCATTAAAAAACCACAACTTGACCCCAAAGATCTAGTTAATTACAGACCGATCTCGAATCTCCCTTTTCTGTCAAAGATATTAGAAAAGGTTGTATCCTCACAATTATATTCCTTCTTAGAGAAAAATTATATCTGTGAGGATTTCCAGTCAGGATTTAGACTGTATCATAGTACTGAGACTGCTCTCATTAGAGTTACAAATGACCTGCTCTTATCATCTGATCGTGGTTGTATCTCTCTATTAGTTCTACTGGATCTTAGCGCTGCGTTCGACACTATCGATCACAACATTCTTTTGAATAGACTAGAAAACTTTGTTGGCATTAGTGGAAGTGCATTAGCATGGTTCAAATCGTACTTATCTGACCGCCATCAATTCGTAGCAGTGAATGAAGAGGTATCATATCGATCACAAGTGCAGTATGGAGTTCCTCAAGGCTCAGTACTAGGACCGTTACTTTTCACGCTTTACATGTTACCCTTGGGAAATATCATTAGGAAACACGGGGTTAGCTTTCACTGTTATGCTGATGACACTCAGCTCTATATTTCTTCACGGCCTGGTGAAACACACCAAATTGAGAAACTTATGGAATGCATAATCGATATAAAAAACTGGATGACGAGTAATTTCTTACTGCTAAATTCTGAAAAAACAGAGGTGTTACTTATCGGACCTAAAACCCCCACAAGTAATAACCTAGAACACTGTCTAACACTTGATGGCTTCTCTGTAAATTCTTCGTCATCAGTCAGGAACCTAGGTGTGCTATTTAATAGTAATCTCTCCTTTGACAGCCACGTTTCTAGCATTTGTAGAACTGCATTTTTTCATCTTAAAAATATATCTAAACTGAGACCTATGCTCTCAATGTCAAATGCAGAAATATTAATTCATGCGTTTATGACCTCAAGGTTAGATTATTGTAATGCTTTATTGGGTGGTTGTTCTGCGCGCTTAATAAACAAATTACAGATGGTTCAAAATGCAGCAGCTAGAGTTCTTACTAGAACCAGGAAGTATGAGCACATTAGCCCGGTTCTGTCAACACTGCACTGGCTCCCTACTAAACATCGTATAGATTTTAAAATCTTGTTAATTACTTATAAAGCCCTGAATGGTTTAGCTCCTCAGTACTTGAGCGAGCTCTTATCGCATTATAGTCCTTCACGTCCACTGCGTTCTCAAAACTCTGGCCATTTGATAATACCTAGAATATCAAAATCAACTGCGGGCGGCAGATCTTTTTCCTATTTAGCGCCCAAACTCTGGAACAATCTACCAAACACTGTTCGGGAGGCAGACACACTCTGTCAGTTTAAATCTAGATTAAAGACCCATCTCTTTAACCTGGCGTACACATAACACACTAATACACTTCTATTATTCAAATCCGTTAAAGGATTGTTAGGCTGCATTAATTAGATCAACCGGAACCGGGAACACTTCCCATAACACATGATGTACTTGTTACATCGTAAAAAGATTGACATCTACGCTAATATTAGTCTGTTTCTTTCGTATTCCGAGGTCACTGCAGTCACCAGATCAGATGGTGGATCAGCACCTAGAGACGACCTCTACTACAGCCCTGAACGTCAGCGGAGACCAGGACACCTAGATGAGCCCCAGAGACAGACCCCCAGTGAGGACCCCGTCACCTAGAGAGCCATCAGGAAAAGACCTCGGGAACCTGTTGAGCCATCCAATCTGACTTTGGAGCAGTTGGAATTGAACTGCTGTGTCGTCTGGCCAGAGGAGAAATGGCCCCCCGACTGAGCCTGGTTTCTCCCAAGGTTTTTTTCTCCGTTCTGTCACCAATGGAGTTTTGGTTCCTTGCCGCTGTCGCCTTTTGCTTGCTTAGTTGGGGACACTTCATTTCCAGCAATATCGTCGACTTGATGGAACAGAATTTATTTTTTTTTGAACTGAACTTAGCTGGACGATGCCATCACTGAATTCAACAAGGAAATGCCTTTAACTGAAAATTGAGTGTTTAATCTTGTCATTTTACATTATTGACACTATTTTCCCATTTTGATATTGTGCAGTTGCTTTGTCACAATTTGTATTGTTAAAAGCGCTATATAAATAAAGGTGACTTGACTTGACTTGACTGAAGACTGGAGTAATGATGCTGAAAATTCAGTTTTGCATCACAGAAATAAATTACTGTTCTAGTGTATTTTTAATCTAATAAAGGCAGCCATGGTGAGCATAAGACTTTCAAACACACACACAAATCGTATCAACCTCAAACTTTTGAATGGTATAATCTAACAGCACTGAAAAGCACATTATTAAAGTCAGTCAGACACAGACCCTCGAGAAACCCCAGCAGCTTCTTACTGGAACAGAGCCATGCTGAGAGAGATGGAGACACTGAGCTTCTGATCAGACCCTGAGCCACCTGTCCACTCTAGCATCCCTGTGTGTGTGTGTGTGTGTGTGTGTGTTTTGTGTGTTGCTTTAAATTGGCTAGAGAGGCAGAGAAAGGTGACAGGAAGATATTCTGCTACAGCAATGATGAATGAGTCATTCTCTTGGGTCAGAGGTACTGACACACAATATACACCATCTATCCACAGCATAGACACACGTAACCCTGGCACCCATCCATCTATCTACAGGACACATGCAGAGTCATTCCACTGACTGAACTAATGGTGAGCATGTTAAAGCCACTGTAGGTGTCTTTTTGCAAATATTATGCACAAAATGTCCAGCTACCTGACAGATATCTGAAATAGATGCTCTGAGAATTCACAGCAGTCTCTTTGACAGCACTAGTTTCTCTGCCTACGCATGTGTTGGTCGATCCAAAACTTGGCAAGCTCTCTGCCTGTCAGTCGTTATGTGTTTGAGTTTGCTGACACCGATTCATTAAAAATATCTGCCTCAAAAGTACAACTGAGACACCAGAACTTGTCTGATGAAATCTCATGAATGTGATTAGGCCAATGTCAAGATCTGAATAACAACTTTGAGTCGATAATAACTTACATTTCAGCTATTGCATGCCTTATTGTATTAACTCTACATCTTACAGGTTTGGACAACCTGGTCTCACAGAATTCTGTGTAATGGCCACGGACCCTTAAAGGGATAGTTCACCCAAAAATGAAAATTCTGTCATCATTTACTCACCCTCAAGTAGTTCCAAACCTGTATGAATGTCTTTGTTCTGCTGAACACAAAGGAAGATATTCCGAAGAATGTGGGAAACAGATCAGTTCTGGGGCACCATTGACTTCCATAGTATTTTTTTTCCTACTATGGAAGTCAATGGTGCCCCAAAACAGCCTGGTTACAAACTTTCTTAAGAATATCTTCCTTTGTGCTCGGCAGAACAAAGAAATTCATACAGGTTTGGAACTACTTGAGGGTGAATAAATGATGACAGAATTTTCATTTTTGGGTGAACTATCCCTTTAACTCCGAATCTGTGGTGGCATCACGGAATCGCCGAAAATTCCGTGATGGGCTCACAGAAGTGATACCAATGCAAGTCAGTGACAGGCATCAGCCGTGGTCCACGCACGGATCCACTGGTTGTCACCAACGCGATACTGGGAATTTTATAGTCATAATTAAATTATATATTGGGTATCAACATTGCCATTATTGCATATATGTTGGGGTGTGATTTTTCAATGTAAACAGCCACAACAGTTTTATTTATATTACATTACACATTTATGAGCACGTAACCCAACCCCTGCCCCTAAACCTACCATTTGTCAATAAAACAGAAGATATAACAGACAGACACAACTACCGTCATAATTTATTCAAAAAGTATTAATGTTCCAAGCCTTCCGAGGCTAAACGATTGATTTGTGAGAGGAATAAACGCGATCGCCGTCTCCGTCCGTCATAAAAGCTCTTCGTATGTGCCAAATGCCATTGGCTCTTGCGTGTCTCGTGATCGATTGCGTCATGCTGTTGTGACAGTCCATTGGCTCTTGTATGTCTCGTGACCGATTGCGTCATGCTACGGGACGGGAGTATCTTTTTGAATGAGATGTGAGCGTGTTAACGGAGCGGGATCATTTTCAGCGATTAAAACCTTGTGTTTTAAAATTATTACAATTTAAAATGACTGTTTTCTACTTGAATATATATTAAAATGTACCGGTAAATTTTTCCTTTGATGTGCTGCTCAGTATTTTCAGATACATCTTTTCAGGATTTTTTTGATGAATAAAAAGATCAAAAGAACAGCATTTGTGACAGGAATCTTTTGTAACACAATGTCTTTACTGTCAGTTCTGATCAATTTGTTGAATCCTTGCTGAATAAAAGTATTAATTTCTTTATTCAATGAATATAAAATGTTACTCACCCCAAACTTTTGAATGGCATATAATACTTTTATATATACAATGCAACTCAAATACACCCTGTTAGGACTGTCAAAATTATCCTCTCTGCTTAATCTCACTCCTTTGACAAATGGTTTTGCTTTGCAAGCTATTTTTCTATTATACAAAAATAACAGCTTGTATTTTTCATTTGCAGCTGTTGAGGCAGAAGCGTGTGTGGAGATGACAGAATAATGCAACAGAAGGATGAGAGCACAATACAGATAATTATACAACTTCAGATCAGTGATTTTTCACGGCCATAGAGAGAAATAAAAGAGAGAATGTGCATATGAAGGGAAATAATCCACTATAATGTCAAAATAAAGAGGTGTTTGTGTGTCCGTGTGTGTCACACATATGGCAGTGGCCCCCAAGCTGTGGTGGCTTTGGTGTGTGAGCCAGATTCCCTGGCAGCTTTCCTGAACACTCACAGTGTCTTAATTAAAGTATTCCCAACCTTCCCTCCTTTATATGACAGTAACGACTCTCATACTGAATTGTTAGTGAAATCAAAATAAACTATTTAAAAATGAATATATAACATAAATGATAATAAATAGTGTGTGTGTGTGTGTGTATGTACAGTATATATATATATATATATATATATATATATATATATATATACACACACACACACACACACACACACACACGCATGCATGTATATATTTAAGAAAAATATTTTTTATATATTAAATAAAAAAAAAATGTATTATTATTATATATATATATTTTTACTATTTAAATCAAAACTGACTGTAATAAGAATTTGTGGCTACATTTTCAAAGACTAAAGATGTATATCATAAAATAAGTAAGTAAATAAATACTGTATGACATTAACCTTGGGAGTACTACAGTATCATTTAACTAGATAATATGGTAATCATTTAGTATTTAGTCCTATTATTCACTATATATGAAGGCAGTATGGTATTGTCATCTGAGAGCATCTGATAGGTCTGATCTGAGAGGTTTTGTCTGATTCTCATACAGTAGCGGGTGAAGCTGAGATTAGGAGGCAGCGTTATCTAAATCTTGGATTTGGTTCTGCTGACACACTCGTAATCCATGCAGGGAGGAATATCTCCTCCCACTCACAGCCATCATCAGGACAAACGTATGAGGGAACGCTCCGGAAATCACAAGCTGCTGATTAATCATAGTACAAGAGATTTGTGACCAGAAACATCGTAAAAATACCAAAACTGAGGGGGAACTCTGCTTTCCTGTAGCTCAAATGGTAGAGCATGGCACTAGCAATGCCAAGATCATGGGTTCGATTCCCAGGGAAGCAAGAGCTGATAAAATGTAAAACTGTAACTTGAATGCAATGTAAGTCGCTTTGGATAAAAGCGTCTGCTAAATGCATAAATGTAAATGTAAATGTAACGATTCATATAACATCTGACTAACTCAGCATGAGCTATAAAGAACAGATATGGTATGGGTTTTAATTTTGAATTTTGCTAGTAAATTTATATTTGCATATAAATTTATACTCTTCATTCCCTCATATGCTTGTGATCAGAAGTTGGTCAAATAATTACAAAGAACCATGCAAAGTAAATGCCCTTACAAATCTGTGGCAGTAACACATCAGATGGCAATGCTATGGTATGGTACTTATTTTGACCAAACAATTAAACAAAGTTAAAAGAGAGAGAGAAAGGGAGAAAGAATGATAATTTCAATCACCAAAAAGCATTTTCTAATATTTTAAAATCAAGCATAACTATAGAAATGTATTTATTTCAAAAACTAGTGTTTTTTTTCAAGACTTTTGAAGCCTTTTTATGAGTCTACCAGGCCACAATTGACTCTTTTTTTCCCCATGATTATGGGAACTCTGACTATGATAATTCTATTAAAAAATTTAAATTGAGTAGCTATCATGTGGCCTAATGTTTCTGACATATTCATCTAGCAAACAAACACACTGAAATATGGGGAATATCATCAGATGTGTGTTGGGACATGTGATTTTCCTGCTAGGTAACTGTTGTTTTCCTGAGCAAACCAACTGCTGTCTTTCATCCAGATGTTGAGGGAACTTCCTCCTCAACTTTCTTCTAAACTATAATTACAAAGGCGCTTAGAAGAAAGGAAAATCTTAAATAAAAATGCTTTGATGGTGAAAGTATTTTATCTTTACTGCACAAATAGAGAAGAACCTGCCTTGAAAACTCAAAGATAAAAACACCAACAGAACACAAAATACAGTTAAGGCTCTAAATAAGTGTTTTAAACATCTAATGCACTAAAAACGGTGAAGTTGTTTGAAATTCTATGCCAAATTCTATTCCACACTGCCTGAGTGTTTTAAAAACACTCCAGGAGTTCAACAAAGGCTCAAAGCAACTCATCAGAGAGAAATATTCCCAAAAAATAGCCACAAGAAAGTGTTTTAAGTCTTTTTCCATGTCTTTCATGAGGGTCACCAGTGTTTGAGATCTTACCTGCTCATGCTGAGGTGAGGAGCCATGTTTTTGACCCTCGACGGGGATGTGAGCGTCTGAGAGGATGCAGAAGTTTTGTCCTTTGTCCCAGAGATGTGTCGTCCCCCTCCAGTCTATCTTCAGCGGTGCCCACGGGCCTCTCTGATAGAAGATGACCTGTGCAGGAGATGCCAAACCTTTGGGACACATTAAGGTTTTTTTGCAAGGGCAACCTGGCTTGGTTCCTGGCGTCCGATTGGCTGGGAGGGAATCGAGGGGTGGTGGCAAGGCTTTTTTACGACTGATGTTTAAAGGAGATGTTGAGCCTCGGGCGTTACGAGCACCTTTTTTCATTTCTGCACAGGAGCTAATAAGACATGTTGAGCGGCGGTAATTCTGCTAATGGGGAGCCCTACTGCAGGGAGAGCCTGTCATAAACACAGTTAGATTGTGTGTATATGACACTGGTTAAAAATACGTTCAGCATCCCATCTGGTTGACAAGCATTATTCACAAATCATACTTCAAACTGTATGAAAAAAATCTGGGCTGATTGCACAAATGTTGCATATGCAGGTAGAGAAGTTGCTGCAAAATCTGGGAAGGTAGTGTACTTCAACAATGCTTCAAAAAACAAGTTTTCTCTTGGTAGACTGGCACTGCAATGCCTGTAGTGTTCCTTCACTTCATTTTGTTACATTTTCTTCTTCAACTATAGGGGGAAATCTGCAGAAAAAAATATATATTTATTTTAATTGTAAAAATAAAATAAAATAAAATAAATGAATGTAATGGTAAGTAAGTGTAAAATGTAAGCAATGGTAAAAAATAAAGTAAAAAAAAATTGTAAAAAAAATTTTTTACAAGCGTAAAAAAATAATAATTAAAGCTAAAATCACAAATAACTGCAAATATTTAGATTTTTATAAATTCAAATAAGTAAATGTGAGCATTGTTTGTCTATGCAAAACTCAATGCTATAATGTTTTGACTATGTGCTAGGTAGGGTTGCAAGGGCAGATTTTTTTTTTGTAAATATCCATAAACATTACAAAATTTCCGGAATTTAAATTTTTCTAGATATTTTCAGAATTTCGGAATTCCAAATTTTCTGGAAATTTTTCACCCCTTTGCAAACCTTCTACTAGGCCAAAAAATACCTGATATTCTAGGATTTAGATCCAAGTCTATGGGTTTTCACCATTTGTTTTATTACCCAGGCAAAAAACAAAACAAAACCAAAAAAAAGTCCAATTGTACAATATGATGTATAATACATAAACTTACCTTGGCAACCACCATTAATGAACCAAAATTCCTAATAAAAGAACACAAGCAGAACTTGGTGTTGAAATTCCGTGGAGTTTTCTGCAGAATTCAGTGGGCGCGGGTTTCTGGTCGGAGCCACTGATGACTAATGCTGAAGGATGTTGAGATAAATCTGTCAAATGGGACATATTGCATAACAAAGCTCAATTTACATCCAAAATATGTGTGTTTAAACAATAAAAGCAGCAATTTTTTAAAAAAATAAAAATAGACCCAAAAAGGTGAGGGATAAGAAAAGGCAGCAGCAGTGCCAATCTTCCTCAGCAAATGGTGACTAACTGTGAGGGATGTTGAAGTACATCTATCAGATGGGACATACTGCATAATAAAACCAATAAAGCGTTTGTATGTTTATATTACATTAGTCAGACTTGTTTTTGCTTTAGTCTCCTTATTGAATTATAAAAAAAAATACTTTTTGATAATAGAGGAGACACAGCAGAGACTTTAGGAATGCTCTTAAAAGAAAAGGAGATTGTAAAGTGGCTGTAAAACGACTGTGAAGTCGATCTGTGTCGGCTTGCATGAGCTCCCTCACTATTAAGGTCTTGCCTTGCAGCTTTGCCCTCATCAGAGGAGGATTCTGGGAAAGGAAATACTAATGACATCAAAACGGTCTATGAAAGTGACTTGCTCACAGGCATGTCAGCCACAATGACTTCTGTTACATCAAATGTGATGTAATTTATACCTTACGAGAGAACTTAGGCTATCGCCGCAGGGCCCAGACAGAATCTGCATTTCATCTTTCAACACCACCTTCATTCACGCCTTCAAAACCAGTTTGATCTGTTATAAAGACATACAAGAAAGCGAGAAACACGTGAAAAAGTTATAGCATCAGCTTAAAGCAAATAAATGCTGAAGCATGCATCATGTCCTCATAAAACGCATGTTCAGGCTGTCATGGAACATCTGGATAGCTGCTCATTAATTAAAGATTTTAGACACCAGGCAAAAAAATAAACTTGAAGAATATGTGAACACTGCAAAATTATTGTGTCAGACTTTCTCTGGCTTCTTGTGTGCTGATAGTAAGCCATAGAAGCAGCAATGCTGCCACAATACACATGTGGAGACCGAGAGCATGTGTGGTCAATCAGTTCAAGAGTGACAGCGCCTGAGGACAGGATTGAAATAGAATACTGATATACTGCTTAATGCATGCTGAATATGTATATTAATATGTAAAAGGTATGCATTATGCAGTGACTACATCTTTAAACTACTGTTCAGTGTGGGGTAAAAAAAAGAAGAAGAAATTAATACTTTTATTCAGCAAGCACACATTAAATTGATAAAAAGTTACGTAAAGAAATGTATGTTTCAAAATAGTTTTTATTTCAAATAAATGCTGTTATTTTGAACTTTCTATTCATCAAAGATTCCTGAAAAAAATGTATCATGGTTTCCACAAAAACATGAAGCAGCACAGCTGTTTTCAAAATTGATAAAGAAAAAATGTTTCTTGAGCATTAAATCAGCATATTAGAATGATTTCTGAAGGATCATGTGACACGGAATACGTTAATTTTAATTGCAATAATATTTGGCCTGTGAATAATATTGTTTTGATGCCCACAACATCAAAAATACAGCAGTATATTTCATTGTACACATGGGATACTTTTTTATCCCTGTGTTCACCAACCCCATCTTGAGTGTTTGCTCCTTAAAAGCTCATTTTTTTAGTTTCATCTGACCATAGAAGCCAGTCCCATTTGAAGTTCCAGTCGTGTCTGACAACTGAATATGCTGGAGATTTTTTTGGATGAGTGAGGAGAGTTTTTCCTTGAAACCCTCCCGAACAACGTGGTGATGTAGGTGCTGTTTGACAATTTTTTAAAGGTTTTCTGACCCCGAAACTCAACCTTTCTCTACAATTCTCCAGCTGTGGTCCTTGGAGAGTCTTTAGCCACTTAAATTCTCCTCCTCACCGTGCATTATGATGATATAGACATACGTCCTCTTCCAGGCAGATTCATAACATTTTCTGTTGATTGGAAATTCTTAATTATTGCCCTGATGATGGAAATGGGAATTTTCACTGCTCTAGCTCTTTTCTTAAAGGGGACCTAACGCACACAGTTTCACCCAATCTCATGTTAATCTTGAGTACCTATAGAGTAGTACTGCATCCTTCATATCTCCAAAAAGTCTTTAGTTTTATCATATTTCTAAAAGAAAGATACAGATTTACGATTCTCTCCGAAAAAAGCCGAGCTCCTGGAGGCGTGCCGTGTGGGCGGAGCTAAAGAGTGACGAGCACTTGCTCCGATGGCCAACAAAACAAAGACATTTGATGCCATTTCACTTACCATCTGCAGTTCTGAATCATGACCGGGATCTTTTATAGCTGGGACCGCTCCATCTTTCAGTATTAAACGATGTGCAAATCCAGCGTTGAATTGGGCCTTGTTTATAAAACGTTCGTCAACAAAACACTTGAGAAACTCCATTGCTGCCCCGTAAAAACAAACTATATCCACTGTTCACGTAACGCTGGGTTCTTTTGGGAAGCTGAACAAGGTTATCTTTCCCTCACAACCAAAAACACACTTCTTTAGAGACATTCTTCCCGAGCAAGTCCTGTGCTGCCAGCCTGCCGATTGAAGCGCGTTGATGGGCTCGCTCTCGTTCCGTCGATGCGTGCATGGGCATGTTCTTCTGGGAGAAATGCCCATATAAGGAGTTCCACCGTCGGTTACGTCATCAAGAACAACGATCGAAAAAAACTCTCCGAAATTTGTACGAACCCGGAAGTGAGATTTTTGGCACAGAAATACTCTGTTATACGTCCAAATTATTTTTTTGAAACTTTGTCCATGCTTAGCATGAGAATCCAACTCTTTAACAGTTTAAACAACTCTGAATGCATGAAACAGCATTGTACCCCCCCCCCCCCTTTAAAGCCACTTCACTAATTTGTGAAGCTCAATTATCTTTTGCTGCACATCAGAAATATATTATTTGGCTTTTCTCATTGTGATGGATGATTAAGGGAATTTGGTCTTTGTTTTCCCTCCTATTTATATTTCTGTGAAACAGGAAGCCATGGCTGGATAATTTCATGTTATAATCCCCATAATCCCCCTTTACTCATAAGAATTTCTAGGGGTACCAATAATTGTGTCCAACGTGTATTTGAGAAAAACATTTATTTAATAATATTTCCCCCCATTTTCAATTGTTTTAGTTCAATTAAAGGTTAGATTTTTGTGATTTTTTAAAATAAAAGATCAAAAGGATTAATAATGCAGGTTTATTTTCAGAGCCTTCTTTGATCATATTTACCAAGGGTGCCAATAATTCTGACCATGTCGGTATATATGGGGCAGTCATGGCCTAATGGTTAAAAAGTCGGACTCGTAACCCAAAGGTTGCGAGTTCGAGTCTCGGGCCGGCAGGGATTGTAGGTGGGGGGAGTGAATGTACAGCGCTCTCTCTCCACCTTCAATACCACGACTGAGGTGCCCTTAAGCAAGGCACCGAACCCCCAACTGCTCCCCGGGTGCCGCAGCATAAAATGGCTGCCCACTGCTCCGGGTGTGTGTGTGCACTTTGGATGGGATAAATGCAGAGCACAAATTCTGAGTATGGGTTGCCATACTTGGCCACATGTCACGTCACTTTCACATATATATATATATATATATATATATATATATATATATATATATATATAATTTAATTTATTATTATTAAAATACTCCTTCCTATCCTAATAGCAAGAGGACTTATTTAAGGGTTGATTTCCTTCAAAAGTGTCAACCCCATGACTCTGTGGTGTTTTGAAAACAAACAAACAGACAGACAAAAGATGACATTTTTCATCTTAAAAATATATCTAAACTGAGACCTATGCTCTCAATGTCAAATGCAGAAATATTAATTAATGCGTTTATGACCTCAAGGTTAGATTATTGTAATACTTTATTGGGTGGTTGTTCTGCACGCTTAATAAACAAATTACAGATGGTTCAAAATGCAGCAGCTAGAGTTCTTACTAGAACCAGGAAGTATGAGCACATTAGCCCGGTTCTAGCTCTTATCGCATTATAGTCCTTCACGTCCGCTGCGTTCTCAAAACTCTGGCCATTTGATAATACCTAGAATATCAAAATCAACTGCGGGCGGCAGATCTTTTTCCTATTTAGCGCCCAAACTCTAGAACAATCTACCAAACACTGTTCGGGAGGCAGACACACTCTGTCAGTTTAAATCTAGAATAAAGGCCCATCTCTTTAACCTGGCGTACACAACACACTAATACACTTCTATTATTCAAATCCGTTAAAGGATTGTTAGGCTGCATTAATTAGATCAACCGGAACCGGGAACACTTCCCATAACACATGATGTACTTGTTACATCGTAAAAAGATTGACATCTACGCTAATATTAGTCTGTTTCTTTCTTATTCCGAGGTCACTGCAGTCACCAGATCAGATGGTGGATCAGCACCTAGAGACGACCTCTACTACAGCCCTGAACGTCAGCGGAGACCAGGACACCTAGACGAGCCCCAGAGACAGACCCCCAGTGAGGACCCCGTCACCTAGAGAGCCATCAGGAAAAGACCTCGGGAACCTGTTGAGCCATCCAATCTGACTTTGCAGCAGTTGGAATTGAACTGCTGTGTCGTCTGGCCAGAGGAGAAATGCCCCCCCGACTGAGCCTGGTTTCTCCCAAGGTTTTTTTCTCCGTTCTGTCACCAATGGAGTTTTGGTTCCTTGCCGCTGTCGCCTCTGGCTTGCTTAGTTGGGGACACTTCATTTCCAGCAATATCGTCGACTTGATTGAACAGAAACTTTTTGAACTGAACTGAGCTGGACGATGCCATCACTGAATTCAACAATGAAATGCCTTTAACTGAAAATTGAGTGTTTAATCTTGTCATTTTACATTATTGACACTATTTTCCCATTTTGATATTGTGCAGTTGCTTTGTCACAATTTGTATTGTTAAAAGCGCTATATAAATAAAGGTGACTTGACTTGACTTGACAAAAACGGTTTATCCAATGACAAATGGGGAAGGGAACCTGTTTGAAGAAGTTATTTCGATACAATTCCACAAAAATAAATAAACAAACAAACAAATATATAAATAAATAAAATTGCACTGACTATTACTTACAGTTAATTCATCATACTGGTCAAGGTCAAGTTGCTGCAATGCTCATATTCAGCTCATATTCTAGTATGCATACAGAAAATGTGCTTATTATTTACAACAGCATTCATACTAAATATGGCAAAGAGTCATATGTTATCAATGCTATTCCGAGTATCTAAAGTTTGCAGGACTCAATGTATTTTGTTACGCTTATGCAATGACACCAATCTTAGTATTTGGGGTTTCCTGTGTGTAGATAAAATCAGGAAGTACCATGTTCAAGACCAGATGTTGCAGAGTTTAGATAAGCCCATAACACTGTCTGCACACCTGCACAGTCTGCAACTCAGAAATGCAGTTCCCTATCAGTCGGTCACTCCGAGTCACGTCGGATGACCGACGAATTGGGATCTCGCTTAGAGAGACCAATCCACTTCGAGTGTAACTAAACGAGCCAATGCACATTGGCATGCGATTATTGCATCCAGCTGCTGCTGATCACAGTGTGAGTATAAGTAGGCAGCAGGTGCAGCGCATATTCAGCTTTTCGCTTCGGAGCCGAGCGGTTACATCGTTCTGCTCCTGACTTCTGCTGACGAGTGAATTCAACGAGTTGAGCACGCTCTTCGGAAGACTCTCGTGCTGGCGGTACGGCGCTTCAGCGGCGGTGGTTCTTCCCGTGTCGAGTGGATTGCACACATCAGGTTGCACTACCCCCTGTTTGTGTTGCAGGTGACCATCTCCCCTGTGCGCTTCAGCACATTAAAAGAGCTTTTTCC
The DNA here is from genome assembly GCA_023376895.1 of Aspiorhynchus laticeps. Classification (NCBI taxonomy): domain Eukaryota; kingdom Metazoa; phylum Chordata; class Actinopteri; order Cypriniformes; family Cyprinidae; genus Aspiorhynchus; species Aspiorhynchus laticeps. The sequence goes on from CM041793.1 coordinate 42,833,149, forward strand.
CTAAAAGAGCATTCACGGGTGCGTCTTTTTAAAGACGATGTTGCATCTGGCAAACTTGACGTTACGTCTTTGTAAAGACGAGTTGGGTTTTGCTACAGACAACGTGTCACCCGTGCGTTTCTGGATGCGGTCGTTACCTGGTGCTGGGTGATGGTCACGATCACTGCCTCACGTGCCTGGGCAGTAAGCATGCTGAGGTGGCGTTCGTGGATGAGGCATCTTCTCATGCTGGGAAGATGATCATCTTGGAGTTGCGGCCAGGCTCCGCTACCACGAAAGGGGCGGAGCTCTGATGCCTCTGCCTCGATCTGGTTCTCGTTCTGGCTGCAGACAGACGAGGACTACTTCAGGTGGTGGCACGGGTGGTCTGAGGATTACAGTGGTGGCAAACCCTCCAGGGAACCAACCCTCGAGGGACCATCACTCCTCTTGCACTCCAAAACCAGTTGAGCTGCCAGTGGAACGTGCTGGACTCTCTACAAGGGGCGTACCAGCAGTATCCCTGGTGCTCCTCCCGATGACCAGATGTCAATCGCTGCATCGGAGGGTGAGCTAGAATTTCTGGAGAAGAAGATTCGGCTGCGCTGCTGCTACGGCAGTAGCAATGCCTGAGTCCGATCCAGAATCACGGCTATGCTTTCCCGGGCCGCTGAGAGGGTAGGGCTCGAGTGGAGACTTCCACCGTGTCCCGAGCCCTCGAGGTTGGATGACTGGTTTCTCGAGGTAGTTTGTGCTGGTTCTCAGCACCCTGCCCCGGTGCCTCTCTTCCCGGAGGTGCATGGGGAGCTTACCAGGTTGTGGATGGCACATTTTACTGCCAGAAACTGACCTGTTAGCTCCTCCTCCCTCACCATCCTCGGTGGTGGTGCAGCTAGGGGGTATACGGGGCCCCCCGGTGGAGCGGTCGGTTGCGATGCCATTGTGTCCTAATACCGCCTCCACCCGGCAGGGTAACCGTGCTTCCTCTTCCGGGCCTGTAGGTACTCGTCTGGTCTGTCCGGCGATGCTTATGTGACCCGTGGAGAAGCTGCCAACCGCTTGCGCTACGGCGTTACTGCAGGTTCTTCAGGCTAAAAGCACTGGGGGACATGCACGAGGGTGGTCACGATCCAGAAGTTCTGAAAGGGCTTTGTACCACTTCTGGCCTCGCGCTACGAGCGACGAAGGTCATTGCGTGGTCTTTGGGTCGTGCGATGTCCACACTTGTGGTCCAGGAGCGTCACCTGGCTGTGTCTGGTCGACATGGGGATGCCGACAAAGTTCGGTTCCTCAAGGGCCCTGTGTCCCAGACTGGCCTCTTCGGCGACGCAGTCGAGAGCATGGCCCAGCAGTTCTCGGCTGCTTAGGAGCAGACTGAGGTGATCCAACACATCCTGCCCAGCGGGCAGCTGCTGCCTCCACCCGTCCGCTGGTTGCAGCGCCCCAGCCTGCTCGTCGCCGAGGGCGGCCCCTGCGTCCGTCCCTGCTCCCGCACCGCATCCGCAGCAGCCTCCAGAAGCGGTGCCGTTGAGCTGGGCGTAGGCAGGCCGCCCCGCCCGTCCGGGCCCCCGTCAAACCTGGCGGAGAGCGGAAAAGCAAGAGGCCTCAGGACGGGCGACCCAGAGTGAAAGAGGACTGCTTCAGGAGATGGTGGATGCACCTCTCCCTCCCCCGGAGGAGGGCCGGGCGGAGAATCTTTGGTTTAAAAAAAATAAAAATAAAAAATCTCGACAAGAAGCGGTTCTCTCTGCCTCTGGGTCCCAAGAGGGCATGGAGAGTCATGGACGGACCAACACCGGACCACACTCTTCTCCCTCTCTCGCCAGCAGGCAGCAGTGGGCGGTTCGAGAGCGTCATCAAAGGCCCTACTCACGCACCCTCTGCCAAACTGTGGAACCAGGTAAGTGTTGCACTGCACACTTAGACCCCTCTTTGGTCCGACACGGGCCGGGTCCCTGCGTTTCACCTCGCTGCCCCACCGCGGGTACGTCGGTGGTCCCGCAGGTCCCGCTTGTACAGTGTCTGGGTGCCTGGAAAAAGTGCTACCCAGCTCGTCTCGCTGGCTCCTGTGGACCATCTGACTCGGCTATGCGATTCAGTTCGCCCGGCGTTCTCCCAGGTTCCACCTCACAGCAGTAAAGGCTTGTGTGGGGGAGATCACTGTCCTATTGGCGAGGGACGTGATGGAGCCGGTCCCTCCAGCCGATATGAAGACAGGGTTTTACAGCCCTTACTTCATTGTGCCCAAGAAAGGCGGTGGGTGGAGACCAATCTTGGATCTGCGCGTCCTGAACTGGGCAAGCTTCCGTTCAAGAGACCCACGCAGAAGTGCATCTTCGGGTGCATCCGTCCCCGAGATTGGCTTGCAGCGATTGACCTGAAGGACGCGTACTTCCTTGTCTCAATCCTTCCGCACCACAGGCCATTCCTGCGGTTTGCGTTTGAAGGACGGGCATATTAGTACAAGGTCCTGCCCTTCGGGCTGTCCCTGTCACCCCGTGTCTTCACGAAAGTTGTGGAGGCAGCCCTGGTTCCCCTGAGAGAACAGGGCATTCGCATTCTCAACTACCTCGACGACTGGCTCATACTGCCTCAGTCTCAGGACCAGTTGTGCGAACACAGGGACTTGGTGCTCTCGCACCTCAGCCAGTTGGGCCTTCAGGTCAACTGGGAAAAGAGCAAACTCTCCCCGATGCAGAGGATCTCTTTTCTCGGTATGGAATTGGATTCGGTCAATCAGACAGCACGCCTCACGCAGGAACGTGCTCAGTCGGTGTTGAACTGCTTGAATGCGTTCAAGAGCAGGTCCGCGGTCCCACTGAAACAATTTCAGAGGCTCCTGGGGCATATGGCAGCTGCGGCGGCAGTGACGCCGCTGGGGCTGCTTCATATGAGACCGCTTCAACACTGGCTCCATGGCCGAGTCCCGAGGTGGGAGTGGTAACGCGGCACTCACCGGGTCCAAGTCACACCGGCCTGCCGCCAAACCCTCACCCCGTGGTCAGACCTTTCGTTTCTCTGGGCAGGAGTGCCCCTGGAACAGGTCTCTAGGCATGCTGTGGTTTACACGGATGCCTCCACCACCGGCTGGGGCGCCACGTTCAACGGGCTTGCAGTGTCGGGGGTTTGGACGGGGCCCCCAACTGCACTGGCACATAAGTTGCCTAGAGTTGCTGGCAGTACACCTGGCCCTGAACCGTCTCAAGAGGCGCTTACAGGGCAAGCACGTACTGGTCCGTACGGACACACTGTGACCGTTGCATACATCAACCGACAAGGTGGTCTACGCTTCCGTCGCATGTCGCAACTCGCCCGCCACCTCTTTCTATGGAGTCAGAAGCATCTGAGGTCGCTTCGTGCCATTCACATTCTGGGCTTGCTCAACCGGGCAGCCGACGAGCTGTCACGAGCTGCGCTCCCCGGAGAGTGGAGACTCCATCCCCAGACGGCCCAGCTTATTGAGAGACTTCTCATTGCCAGTTGTTTACTCCCTGACCGAGGAAACACTCGGCACGGAATGCACTGGCACTCAGCTGGCCGCGGGGCCCCCGCAAGTATGCGTTCCCCCCAGTGAGCATTCTCGCACAGACACTGTGCAAGATCAGGGAGGACGAGGAGCAGGTCTTGCTCGTGGCGCCGTACTGGCCCACTCGGACTTGGTTCCCAGAACTGATGCTCCTCGTGACAGCCCCTCCTTGGCAGATTCCTCTGAGGTAGGATCTACTGACTCAGAGACGGGGCACCTTATGGCACCCGCGTCCAGACCTCTGGAAACTTAAAACATGTCTGGTCCCGGGACGGGACGCGGAGGTTCTAGGTGACCTACCCCAGGAGGTAGCTGACACCATCACTTCGGCGAGAGCGCTGTCTACGAGACATGCTTACGCCTTGAAGTGGAACCTGTTTGTCGAGTGGTGCTCTTCTCACCGAGAAGACCCCCGGAAGTGCCCGGTCAGAGTCGTGCTGTCCTTCTTGCAGCAAGGGTTGGAGCGAAGGCTGTCTCCTTTCACCCTTAAAGTCTATGTGGCTGCGATTGCTGCCAACCACGACCCTGTGGAAGGGAAGTTGGTGGGGAAGCATGACTTGGTCATCAGGTTCCTTAGGGGGGCAGGAAGGTTAAATCCTCCACGGCCCCCTCTATACCCTCTTGGGACCTGTCTCTAGTGCTCAGAGCACTACAGCAGGGCCCATTTGATCCATTGCAGACAGTCGAGCTGAAGTTTCTTTCAGACTCTGCTCCCGCTTGCATTGGCCTCCATCAAGAGGGTAGGGGACCTGCACGCATTTTCGGTCGGCGATTCGTGCCTAGAGTTTGGGCCGTCCCAGGTAATCCTGAGGCCCCGGCCTGGCTATGTGCCCAAGGTTCCCACTACTCCCTTCAGGGACCAGGTGGTGAGCCTGCAAGCGCTGCCCTCGGAGGAGGCAGACCCAGCCTTAGCGTTGCTTGTCCCGTCCGAGCATTGAAATGCTACGTTGACAGGACGCAAAGCTTCAGGACCTCAGACCAGCTCTTTATCTGTCACGGAGGCCGGCAGAAGGGAATGCCGTCTCCAAGCAGAGGATGGCCCACTGGATAGTGGACGCCATCACCCTGGCTTATTAGGCACAGGGTGTGCCCTGCCTGTTCAGGTTGAGAGCTCACTCTACTAGAAGTGTTGCATCTTCCTGGGCATTGGCTTGTGGCGCCTCGCTGGCAGATAATTATAGAGCTGCGGGTTGGGCGACCCCTGACACGTTCGCTAGATTCTTAGCCTTCGTGTGGAACCGGTCTCCTCCTGTGTTCTCACCTCAAACGGGTAGAAGCACTGAGAGGCTCCGGTTTCGGGTCGGCTTGCTAAAACTGCTCCAGAGAGTCCGTACTGTAGACCCTGTCGAGCTCCTCCGTCCCCTCGGCAGCCAGACGTGGCGGAGCGTCTGGCGCCAGGCCCTCACTCGATGAATCTGTGAGAACCGGTAGAGGGCTAGGGTCCATATGTAGAGACCTAATTGGATCTCATATGTGTAAAGTCCACGGTATAGCCTCAGAGCCCGTGTTTCCCCGGCAGACATTCTGCCAAGAGGCTACAATCACCTCTAAATCTTCCATATGCACCTAAACGGTTGTTCATATGCGTAAGTGCTTCTGAACCTCCTTTGGGAAGGATGGGCTTCCGCAGCGTTACTGTTCCAAGTGGAACGGGTACGTTTTCCCAGTGTTATCCAGTCTTACTGAGTGGGTAGTGCCATAGCAACAGTAACTGGTCTTCTTGTGAAGCCCTGACCTGCGCCAAAAAGTAGGGGCGCAGGAGGCTTCCACAGGACACTGGAAGGGGCAGTATCCGTGGCCTTTTGGTAGGGATCCCAATTCGTCGGTCATCCGACGTGACTCGGAGTGACCGACTGATAGGGAACGTCTCGGTTACGTATGTAACCCTCGTTCCCTGAAGGAGGGAACGGAGACGTCACGTCCCGTCGCCACGGCTGCTGTACCACCGCTGAGCGGCCGGGTCACCGGCTCGGCTCCTCAGCGAAAACCTGAATATGCGCTGCACCTGCTGCCTACTTATACTCACACTGTGATCAGCAGCAGCTGGATGCAATAATCGCATGCCAATGTGCATTGGCTCGTTTAGTTACACTCGAAGTGGATTGGTCTCTCTAAGCGAGATCCCAATTCGTCGGTCATCCGACGTGACGTCTCCGTTCCCTCCTTCAGGGAACGAGGGTTACATACGTAACCGAGACGTTATTGTGCAACTACCCACGTAAGCTTTTAAAAACACTCAGAAGGATGTATATACTGTACTGTATGCACTGATACCGCATCAATATTTGATTGGTACACAGAGAGGGCAAGATGACCGCCGTGTTCACAGGCCAAAACAGACCTGCATGCTTTTAGTACATAGCACACGTGTGTTTAAACAACCAGCAGTGTGAATGCAATAAATGCTGGGTAACTTAAATATGTAATATGAATATGAATAGCAGAAGTTTAACACCTAACCATCATTGGCAGGTGTTTAAATTAATTATTAGTTTACGTTAGATTGTACCTGTATTTCATCAGATCCACATTAATTACTACGTTAAAACTATATTAATACAGCTTGTATAACAGTGTCAATTTGCTGTCTCCTCAAAATAACTCAACACACAGCCATTAATGTCTAAACCGCTGGCCACAAAAGTGAGTACACCCCTAAGTGAAAATGTCCACATTGGGCCCAATTAGCCATTTTATCTCCCCGGTGTCATGTGATTCGTTAGTGTTACAAGGTCTCAGGTGTGTTAAATATGGTGTTATCGCTCTCACTCTCTCATACTGGTCACTGGAAGTTCAACATGGCACCTCATGGCAAAGAACTCTCTGAGGATCTGAAAAAAAGAATTGTTGCTCTACATAAAGATGGCATAGGCTATAAGAAGATTGCCAAGACCCTGAAACTGAGCTGCAGCACGGTGGCCAAGACCATACAGCGGTTTAACAGGACAGGTTCCACTCAGAAAAGGCCTCGCCATGGTCGACCAAAGAAGTTGAGTGCACATGCTCAGCGTCATATCCAGAGGTTGTGTTTGGGAAATAGATGTATGAGTGCTGCCAGCATTGCTGTAGAGGTTGAAGGGGTGGGGGGTCAGCCTGTCAGTACTCAGACCATACGCTGCACACTGCATCAAATTGGTCTGCATGGCTGTCGTCCCAGAAGGAAGCCTCTTCTAAAGATGATGCAAAAGAAAGCCCGCAAACAGTTTGCTGAAGACAAGCAGAATAAAGGACATGGATTACTGGAACCATGTCCTGTGGTCTGATGAGACCAAGATAAACTTATTTGGTTCAGATGGTATCAAGCGTGTGTGGCGGAAACCAGGTGAGGAGTACAAAGACAAGTGTGTCTTGCCTATAGTCAAGCATGGTGGTGGGAGTGTCATGGTCTGGGGCTGCATGAGTGCTGCCGGCACTGTGGAGCTACAGTTCATTGAGGGAACCATGAATGCCAACATGTACTGTGACATACTGAAGCAGAGACTGGGCCGCAGGGCAGTATTCCAACACGATAACGACCCCAAACACACCTCCAAGACGACCACTGCCTTGCTAAAGAAGCTGAGGGTAAAGGTGATGGACTGGCCAAGCATGTCTCCAGACCTAAACCCTATTGAGCATCTGTGGGGCATCATCAAAAGGAAGGTGAAGGAGTGCAAGGTCTCTAACATCCACCAGCTCTGTGATGTCATCATGGAGGAGTGGAAGAGGACTCCAGTGGCAACCTGTGAAGCTCTGGTGAACTCCATGCCCAAGAGGGTTAAGGCAGTGCTGGAAATGGTGGCCACACAAAATATTGACACGTTGGGCCCAATTTGGACATTTTCACTTAGGGGTGTACTCACTTTTGTGGCCAGCGGTAATGGCTGTGTGTTGAGCTATTTTGAGGGGACAGCAAATTTACACTATTATACAAGCTGTACACTCACTACTTTACATTGTAGCAAAGTGTCATTTCTTCAGTGTTGTCACATGAAAGATATAATCAAATATTTACAAAAATGTGAGGGGTGTACTCACTTCTGTGAGATACTGTACTATATGAATAATTTAAATTCTGGATTACAAACATATATATATTAAATTATATTAAATACATATTATAACATTTTATTTTGTATAATTCGGAAACAACATTAAACAAAATATTTGAAATACTTGTTTTTTTATACATTATGTAAATGAATATGATTTTTGCCTCTGAGATAAAATGATCCATAAAATGGCAATGAAAATAATATTAATTATTGCAATAATAATAGTAATAACAATCCCTCTGACAATTACTAAAATTATTAACATTAATCAGCATCAACTAACATATTAGTAGTAGTATATTAGTAGTAACAATGCTACTACTACCACTACTGCTACTACTAATAATAAACCTCTGACAATTGCTATCACTGTAATTTGCAAAACATTCTAAAATTTAGAGTCTGGATAGTCTGAAATATAATTTTGCCATTTAAGCAAAAAGTAATTCATAAAATGGCTTTTAAAAGATACCAACCAATGCTAATATAATAGGTAGAGGTGAACAGGCTGTTTATTTTTTCACATAAATATTAATCCTAAGATTAAACTGTAAGTGCAGAGACACACTCAGGGTGTTAATCATGAGTAAAGCTAAATTATCTCACATCTTTTGACACTGACGTAAGCCTGTACACAGTGCATCTGACAACACATCCATCCGTTATTATCATGCATCCAGCCTCAGACAGCGAGAGAGAGAGAGAGAGAGAGAGAGAGAGAGAGAGAGGAGCCAAGCGAGTGGCGCAGCAGCACTTAGGCAGATTGGACATCATCTCTGGAGGTGGGAGAACGCAAGCGCGCTACCGCAGCATGCAGGAGCTGAATGATCACCATGGCAACAACAGCATCAGCATCAGTACCAACAGCAGCAGCAGCCGTGAGCCGCTCATGCCCGTGTCAACACTGAGACCTGCTTCTGGTCTCAACACACACTCCCTCCCTCTCAACTTAATGACATAGGATCAAAGCGGGTGCGCGGATCACGCCTCTTACCAGGCAGGTAAGCTGACGGACGTTTACGCTCTTTCTCTGTTATTGTTCATCCGTGTTTGGCTCACCTCGACCGCGGACTTGCTTTTGACTGCCGTTTCCTAATGACTGTCTAGTCTAGTCTGGTCTGGTCTGGTCTTTAAGCCACTCTTAGGTGGACCGGCAGGGAAATATTCCTTTATCCGGCATAAATCCCTGTTAGGAACATATTGGATGCATATTCTGCCAATGCAACACGCCAGCCATCTGGCTCCAGCAGAAATACACAGCACTGTATTTCTACACAACAACAACACATTTGAAGCTTGTGACATTGATGTTGACTTGAGCAGTACGCCGTGTGCCGGACACCACGGTTGGGAGTGATTTGATTTAAGGTGCATTGCTTTCTGTTCTGTTAGAAGGCTAATATGTCATATGATGGGTCAGAAAGAGTTCAATCAAAACCTGAAGGAACTGTATAGACATATGACTCATGACAATGGATTTGCATGATGCAGTTCCATGTAACAGTGAGGAAAAACATCTAGGCTTTTGGTTTTCCTTCATGTATTTGCTACAAAACTGAGTGTAAACATCTCTTCTTCTGCTCTGAGAGGTTTCAAGTAATGAGGTGTTTCTAGCAGGACTGAACTGACAAAAACAGCCAGCTGAAGACTCAAGAAACTCCATCTTACAGGAGCTCACTAAAACCACTGGAGTTATTCTGCATTAGGGAAATCCAGACGTTCACCTTGAACGGGACAATTTCACAAGATCAACAGATCTAAACTCTTCTAAATGCATATCTGGCTTATATTCGTGAAGGTCAGTGAATCTGACATTCACAGCACCGTCTTGGCGAGCAGGACTGCGGATCTATTTTTCCAAATTACTCGTCTCGTGTGGAGGAGACTTAAAAATTCAGCTCATGGCATTTGACTCAGGCTGGCATTTATAGGCGATGTAAAATCTGGAATAATCTGGACTGTTAATGAGCGCTGTGAATAATGCAGTTGGACCGTATAGATGGTGACATTCAAATGCAAACTTGCAAGTCCCGCAGGGGCCCGAGCGCTTTAACGGATGGGGCCCAGGCTTGCTGGAGGACATGAAATACCCCAGACGCCAGCGTGCTCTAACTGATGTGGTAAAACAGCAGATTTTCCAGCAGACTTCCGATCGGCCAGGTCTGTCCACAATGCTTCAGGCAAAATGTAAGAAATTATCTTGTGGGAATGCTGGGAGAAAGAATAACAGCTAGTTTGGGCATTGTATATGATCTAGAAAAATCAACACAAAGTTCTGGAGTGCTCAGAGGACAGAATTTCAAGGACAGGTAAGGACAGAGGTTTAGCAAACGCCTCTTTAGAAAGAAATAAGTTACAATAACGTTAACATTAATGCAGTAAATACCATGAACTATCAATTAAGAATAATTCTAAAGCATTTATTAATCTTGGTAAGTTAATTTCTGCATATAATGGATGTATCACAGTTTCCAAAATTAAGCTTTGCATCACGGGAATAAATTACATTTTAAAATATATTCAAACAGAAGACAGTTGTTTGAATAATTTAAATAACCCTAAGAAGACAGGCAATATTACTGTTTTTTTACTGTACTTTTGATCAATTAAATGCAGCCTTGGTGAGCATGAGAGACTTGCAATTTTTTTTTTTAATATTACCCTTTGAGCATATAAAACATCAACAAACTAAGAAAATAGTTTCTTGTTGGTTTATGATATCTATTTCCTTAACATGTTAATAGATTGAACCTAAAATCTTACACTCCATCTAAATCAGACTTTTTTAGGTAACAGATGAAGACAAATGAAGAGCAACAGGATTTTGCTTCATTTTTGCTGAGTAGTCCCACCAACAGAGAAATTTTAATATAAATAGCTGTACAATAAATATCAAATACATTCATATTGGCTTTGATTATGTTGTGCCATTCAACGTTTTCCATTCACTGTGTTAAAACAACTTTACTTTTAGAAAACATCATCACTTTTTGTACCAACCAGTCACAACAATTGGACTGAATTAATTCACCCTAATTGAGCATAAAAACAGCCTGTTGTGTCACACACAGTGTAATGCAGGCAGGAACTCCATGGTCATATAGCACAATTTCATCTCTCATTTTAGGCTGCTATCTGTGACTATTCAGGACAATTTGTCACATTAAAATTTGAGTCAGCTGTGAATACTGTAATGTGAACAGCTCTGTGTATTAACCATCAGATGCAGTGTGTGTCGTGTCAGGTTTTCTCAGGTCTCTTTGTGTGGTCTTTGTGAGTTTGTGCTCATGCGGTCCTGTGACTCTCTCTCATGTGATTTCTCTAATCTCTATTCACTATCACATTGTTCCCGCAGGGTCAAGCGCATGCCATATAAATCTTTTACCAGCACCATTGTCCTACTGCAGGACTTCATTATACAGAGCTGAATATCACTGCTGCGAGACACATGCAGATTAGATCTATCTATCTATCTTCAATTATCCATCCATCCATCTCTTTATACCCAGGCACAGTAAGAATCATCATGCATTTTTTTGGCATTCTGTGCCTTGTGATCTAACCACAAACCAAACCACTGTCCTCTCACCCAACTTCACCCTGTCTTCTGTCTGTATGTATCAAAGCAGACGCTTGTGACCTTTTGAGTCATCACAGCCAGCTTACTTAAGAAAAAGAGTATGTTACTATTTCATACTGTTATCTACTCTACTATCTTGTAAAGAAAGTAGCATGCGACTATAGTATGTATATGAATAATACGCATAGAATGTGGATTTTCTGTATGCATGGAATAAGTCTTGCCAAAATGTGCATATAGAGCACAATGCATTAGATACTGTATCCCACACTGCAATGTGCCCAAGTGACCTTTCGTTTTCAGTGTAATTAAGGACCAAATGTGATTATCCACAATCTTTTGATTTATTAGGCAGAGGCGGACAAAGTACAAAACTCCATTACTTGAGTGAAAGTACAGATACTGCTGGTCAAATATTACTCCATTACAAGTAAAAGTTGTAAAGACATATTTTTACTTAAGTAAAAGTACAGAAGTACTTGCCTTTAAAAGTACTTAAGTACCAAAAGTAAATTTCCTTTTTTTATGCACTGTTTTATGTAATACTTGCAATACCTCTGAAGCAACTTAATACATTACACCTACTGAATACACTATAGCTTGTAGTATCTTTGGAATAAAGAGCTTTTAGAATGTTAAAAAACCTATGGGATTTTTTATTTATTTAACACCCCTACCCACCCCCACAAAAGCAGGATGATAGTGATCTCTGACAGTGTGTGCACACATCAATGTGTAGCCATTCATCCACATTTGAACAGAGTAGACAGTGAAATCCTGTAAATACAGAGTGATTGGGAAGAAAAAAAAATCAAACCTGCTTAAAAAACCCAGCAACGCAACTGTAGCTGTATAACTTTACAACAGCAACACTGCTTTAACAACAACAAAAAAAGCTAAACAGCAAGAATTATTTAACATCAAAACAAAAAAACTAAAAATGCTGTCTAATCGCTCTCGCAGTACTTTGATGTCACACACAGAACGGTCTGAGCAGTGCTGCTTCAAGTCCAACACCTGTGTTTTATTAGGAGACGCACAACAGTTCTTCTGTGGCTTTATAGGTAATATTTTCACTCACACAATTTAGCTAAATCAGACAATATTGTCTAATATATACCACAATATTAACTTATTATTATTGAGTTGTTGTAAATAAATATCAGATTTGCAACTGGTCAGTGTTCAACAAATGCTGGGAAATCACTTCATGTAGCCCTACAAGAGTGATTACTGATAAACTGTCTGAAAAAAGAAAGTAAGTCACGTTTTAGAGAAGAAAAAAATCACCCACTGACTTTCAAAGCTGCTACATATAACGACTTTCTACTTCGAGGACCTTAATAGAAATGTAGTGGAGTGAAAAGTACAATATTTGTCTTTCAGATGTAGTGAAGTTAAAGTCATAAGTTTCCAGAAAAAAATATACTCAAGTAAAGTACAGATACTCAAAAAGTGTACTTAAGTACAATACTCAAGTAAATGTACTTAGTTACTGTCCGCCTCTGTTATTAGGTAATCAGGCAAATACACAAATTTAAATTATAACACCTAATCAGAGCTGGGTAGATTACTTACAAATTGTAGTCTGTTACTGATTACAGATTACATGACAAAAATTGTAGTTAGTAATGTAATCCGTTACATTACACATTTTAGGTAATATAATCAGACTTACTTTTAGATTACTTTTGATTTAACTCGTTTATCACATTGCTTTAAATAGCATTATCTTGTACCATAATGATGTAAAAAATGCAAAGAGTAAGAAAACTTGTTCCATTCATTGTAATTTACAACATGAAGTGCATTAAACATTATATTACATCAAGGTTTCCCAAACTAGGGTTCGTAAAGGAACTGCAGGGGGGTTGTGAGTTTAATGAAAAGCTGACAATTAATTAAATCATAAAAAATGAAAATGAAAATAAATCTTTGAGGAAAGTCTCTTCACTCAGCGGCCATATTTGCAATGCCTCCGGGCAGCTCATACAAGACCAATCTTAATGAATAGGGGAATCCTGAAATCTCAAAAACTGCTCGCTGAACTCAATTAAATTGCATATGTCACATCAGCAACAAAAATCAGAAATTAATTGCCTCATGAATGTTGTTTCTTATGCTCAAATAGCATTTCAAAAGCTTATTTTTCAGGCTAGACCAGCCAATGTGCATGCGGAGCAATATCATGCTTACTGCGCATGTGCATTGACTGGTCTAGTCAGGGCTGCATTCAGCCCCTACAAAACATTGCAAAATGTTTATTAAATGGAAACGGTGGTGCGTTGAATACCCTGTTCTGATGATGCAAGAGTTGCAACTATGGCAGCTGAGAAGGCCATTCTTTGTGCTTTTTTTTGAAGAATTTTCAAAGCCTGATGAAATCGGTATAAATACGTCTTTAATACTGCAAAATATGCTCGATGTTACAGTCACTGCCCTTGCCGTACATTCTTATGCAAAGCACTTAATTACAATTGTGTATGAAATTTGGTATATAAATAAACTTGCCTTGCAATGAAGCTAAAAATATAAACAACTACATCATGTTGATATGCTATATTGTTACTATAAAACTCTTACGACGAACATGTCTTCTAATATCTTAAAGGTGCTGTATGTAAGTTTTTGACTCTACTAAAGCATAAAAATACCATAATATGTTTGCAGATATTTAAGAAAGATGCTAAGTTAACATACTTGTTTATCTGAAAAACAATGCTACAGTCAGTTATTCTCCTGCGCGTTCCGGCCCGGAATGTCGGTCTGTGTTTTGGTTTGTGAAACCCGCCCACTGCCAGTTCACCCAATTGTATTTTGGCACCCCGGGTTGCCAGTTGGCAGAAAACACAGCGTATTTCATGTCATTCATCGTCATATGTGCTCGTTCCTGTTGGTGTAGTCAGTCTGGCAACCTGCGTGTGCAAATCTGAGGAGGAGGGGCCGGGTGAAAAAAACCCTCTCCAATATTTTGAATTTGGACTGCAATGTCAATCCTACATACAGCACCTTTAAATTGTTGCGTATACCGAGATGCAGCAGACACATTTGTAAATGACTTTACTTGGACCCATTGTGCAATCTATCTCTTTAATACCGCATGGTTTATATACATGTTGCTGCTGATGAGAAAAAATATCTCAAACCCCGTTGCACACCGTTTCCAGGAAACATGTCGTTCAACCTGGAAACCATAAAAAAACGTTGCACACCGGTTTGAGCTTGAATGTGCCCCAGGTTTCTATGGGACATTTGTCTCTTTCATTTAGAAGGTGGAACTATTCCTCCATATTGTGCGTTACAGTTTCTCCCATTCATAAATATAGGAGTGAACCGTCTTTGTATTTCTATCACTGGTGTCAAAAGTATTCACATTCATTACTCAGGTAGAAGTATAGATATTAGGGTTTAAAAAGACTTCTGTAGAAGTTGAAGTATCAACTCAAGCTTTTTACTCAAGTAAAAGTGTAAAAGTACTGGTTTCAAAACTACTTAAAGTATAAAAGTAAAAGTAATGTAAGGAAAAAATGCCATTAAGGACAAAAGCTTAGGCCGCGCCACAGGGGCCTATTGTGCACTACCCCACCTCCTCAAAAAACATTTTTCTAAAGGCCATAATGACTAATGTTATATTAAAATGTTAATGTTGAAAAATTTGGGATGCACTAGGCTACTTGTTTCAGCCGCATATATGCCCATTGAAAATGAACGCATTTTAGTACAATGCAAATACATTAAAAAAACATGTACTACTGAGCATTAACGTGTTTCATGGAGTGGAAGATATGATGACTAGTTGCCTATAAGTATTGCAATGGTGCAAAAAGTCAAACTTCAGAGGCATGTCATCAATAACCTTTATTGGAATGTAAATGTACATCCAAGCTTAGCTGCAGCAATCTGTGAGGGCAATGGACAAGAAAATTGGTGTACCCAGGGCAGGCTTAGTAACAATTACCCTTGTATGGTCGTCTATATACAATAAACATCAGTGCTGTCAAAATGAATGATTAATCCAAGTGATTAATCAAAAAAAAAAAAAAAAAAAAAACTCATAATCCTGGTTGGGCATTTCGCTCGAGTTCTCTTCTTGAGTCTCTGCCACGGACATCTTCGTACTTGGCTACATACGTCTGCTATGTCCAGTGTTGGGGGTAACGAGTTACAAAGTTAGTATAGCCTACTTATCACAACATTGTCAATAGCGTTGTTATGGGATCAGATTCCCGCCAAAAGTATTGCAGTCATGGATAAAAAAATAACAAGCATGAAAACAAAATTTAAAAACGCAAGTAAAAA
This sequence comes from Aspiorhynchus laticeps, assembly GCA_023376895.1. NCBI lineage: Eukaryota > Metazoa > Chordata > Actinopteri > Cypriniformes > Cyprinidae > Aspiorhynchus > Aspiorhynchus laticeps. The sequence continues at coordinate 42,848,567 of CM041793.1, forward strand.
TATATTGCACAAGATTTAAAAATGAAAGCAAAGTTTTCAGAATAGCAAGCAATGGTCACGAATCGAAAAATAATAAGCGTAAATAAAAAAATGATTAACGCATTTTTAAAACTAATAAGCATGAATCAAAACTTTAAACACATTTAAAATCATACTGCACAAAATTTAAATATTAATGCAAAATTATCTGACTTTCACACATAATCTTGTTTTCCTTGGTTATATTTCTCAGTTTTTTCTGCTCTCATAAATTTTCTGCTCATATTTTTATTTTTTGTATGCTTATGCTGTTTTTCCCTTCCTGCTTGTTTCCATGTTCTGCGCTTGCTTTCCCAAATGTTGCGGTTAGAGTTTCATGTAAATCAGCGCGAGCTCAAGCGTCTTCATTGGTCCACTAGTTCTAGATTGACAGCTCCTCCTCAGCCAATCAGTCGAAGAGGGGCGGTGACGTCATTCCAGTGCGCCTCTTTAGCTGCCGATGCTCAGTGTTCTGTTCACTTGTGCAGGTGAAGATGGATTCCTGTCAGCTGGGAAACATGTTTCTGTACAGGACACTGTTATATGTGTCTGTCTGTCACTGCTGTACGCCTGCCTGGCGATCCGTTAATGTTAAATGAGTGAATTGGTAAATTAATTATGAATGAATGAATGCAATGTTTTTGCATTGACTAGGCTAGATTTGACTACTGATCAATGAAAGCGATAGTGTTACAGAGGAGACAGTTACAGAGGCCAGGTGGATTTGATATACACAATGATTCATTTGCATAAGATTCATTTGTATATTGTGTTTATTTACATAAACACAATATGCAACAAGTTACATATATAATTGCATGACACTATCATATTAATGTTTTAAATATATAAAGTTACAATACAGCAATATGACAGTAAAACAGCCAGCAGGTGGCGGCAAGGATCTTTAGAGTAAGACATTAAATCATTCATTCAAACGGCAGATTCATTCAGTGAGGAATAAAGTGAATCATTCAATATGAAAGCTGCTGTGTGTTGCTTGTAGGTGCTGTTCTGCTGTGGCTTTGTCAAAATAGAGCAAAATGAGAAAATAGTTACAATATTAAACTCACTCAAATTTTCCTTCTTGTTATATTGATTATACTACAGTTCAATAAAGATTTTCAATGGAGCTGATATTCGGGTAACACACTCTTCCTGATGTGATATTGCTTAATTGTATGTCATTTTCTAATCTCAGTGTAACACAAAATGTGATAAATCTTACAAAACCATCAACCTTATCAATTACATACTGTGCATGAAAGAAAACACTGCAAATAGCTGTTTACAAAAAACAATACATGACAAAAAAAAAAGCGAAATATTGCCCACATGAGCAATATACAGCAAACTAAACAATTGTGACTGGGATGTATTACTCTTACTCATATTATCCTCTCCTAACAGTTAGGGTTGTCACAATACCAAAATTTCAGTATTCGGTACCAATACCAGTGAAAATCCACGGTTCTCGGTACCAAAGCAAAAATATGCTAATTAAAAAACACATTTTTATTAATAAAGTTAAACAAAAATAAACTGTACAAAAACCAATGCCATTTTTTATGCTTATTTAAAATTATTTCAAGTTTTTCCACAATTAATAAAAGTATGAAAAAAGTAAACAAGTTCCACCCAAAAGTTTTTGTCATATTTCTGCTGCCGCTGAAAAACAACTGTAAACTCTTCTGTTTTAGGGTTTGCTGGTGCTTCATGATCTTCCTGCAGCTGTAAAAGGAAAAAAGCAGTGGGCTGAGTCTGACCAAATACAACATTAGATCATTGACTCCAGCTAAAATATAACATTTCAGTAAATAACAAACCTCAGCTTTTATAATAAATTTAGATAAGATTATATATTTTAAGACAAGTGCATATCAAATAGAAGGAAACTGTAGTATTAAAAACACTTTACAATAAGATTCCATCTTTTAGATAATATGACCTATCACATAAACAATAGTTATATATTGCAAATATTCTTCTTAGGGTTAATTTAAAAATTTACAAATACATAAAAATCAATCAATCAATCAAAGTTCAATCTGTTAAAATTATTTAATGTACAATGAACAAACATGAATGATCAAGTGTTTGTATTAAATAACATTCACAAACATTAATTCATGTTGTAAAAATATATTGTTCACTCGCTGTAAGTTGATGTTAGATAATAACATGAAGTCATTGTAAAGTCTATACAGGAGATAACGTTTGACTGTACTTTCATTTAATCCAAACTGTGTACATATTTAATTTTAAAGGGCTTTTAAACCTGCTAGTTATCCAGCCAAGAATAACAACAACTAGCAACTAACTAGCAAAAAAAAAAAAACAGGCCAGAACTGTTTTCTGACGGACTGATATGACATAAACACTATTAATAACTGTTTGTACATTCTCCAACACGCATATTTTAGATTCACAATTCATTTAAAAGCCTCTGGTGTGTAACAATAGTAAATACCATCATGTCCTCCTGTTGTTTTTACCCTAATAAAAGTTATAGGCGCATTAAGTAGTTAATAAAGAAACTTCAATCTAATGCTCATTATATTAGCGTTAGCCGCGCTTATGCAGAGGATTAACTCCGCTATAACGGCAGTTTATTTTAATCCGACATTCAAATTCAAATGTGGAATAATATTCATAACAGAATATCTAAATATTAAATAGAAACTTACCTGCTTGAACTCTTTCATTTGATCCGAGTGTCAGTCTTTAAAGTGTTGTTAGTTTGATGCATTTCCTCCTTTGGATGTAACCCTGTCACAGCGCTTTTATGAAGAGAGCCTATCTGCAGCTTTCAGATCACGCAGCAAGAACCGGCTGGGTACTTGGTACCACCGGGACTTAACGACACCTGGTACCGTGACGTTTTCATTTTTTTAGTACCGACTTGGTACCGAAGTAAAGGTCTTTTAACAACACTACTAACAGTAATAACCATAAGACTTATTATTAGTCAGGTATGGGCGAGCAAGACACCTATAACAGTGACTTCACGAGGCCGGTGCATATTGTGGCTGCTCCCTTTCAGCATGTGGCCATATAGGCGAATAAATACAGGTGAATATAACCACGACGGCTCATTTAACGTTATCGGATCGCCAGGCAGGCGTACAGCAGTGACAGACAGACACATATAACAGTGTCCTGTACGGAAACATGTTTCCCAGCTGACAGGAATCCATCTTCACCTGTACAAGTGAACAGAACACTGAGCATCGCAGCTAAAGAGGCGCACTGGAATGACGTCACCGCCCCTCTTCGACTGATTGGCTGAGGAGGAGCTGTCAATCTAGAACTAGTGGACCAATGAAGACGCTTGAGCCCACGCTGATTTACATGAAACTCTAACCACAACATTTGGGAAAGCAAGGGCAGAACATGGAAACAAGCACAAAGGGAAAAACAGCATAAGCATACAAAAAATAAAAATATGAGCAGAAAATTTATGAGAGCAGAAAAAACTGAGAAATATAACCAAGGAAAACAAGATTATGTGTGAAAGTCAGATAATTTTGCATTAATATTTAAATTTTGTGCAGTATGATTTTAAATGTGTTTAAAGTTTTGATTCATGCTTATTAGTTTTAAAAATGCGTTAATCATTTTTTTATTTACGCTTATTATTTTTCGATTCGTGACCATTGCTTGCTATTCTGAAAACTTTGCTTTCATTTTTAAATCTTGTGCAATATATTTTTACTTGCGTTTTTAAATTTTGTTTTCATGCTTGTTATTTTTTTATCCATGACTGCAATACTTTTGGCGGGAAAATGATCCCATACGTTGTCAATCGCAAACGCTAATTTATTCAAACGTCTCTCTACCGAACTACCTACTGTAGCTTAATTTGCCGAGGATGAAGAGAAATCACCCGTTTGATAAATGAGCCAGTATTGGAGAAATAATAACTTTTAAGAAATAATCTTTTTTGAGTAACACCCCAACACTGGCTATGTCCTTGCTGGAGTGTGACGTGATTTGTGTCATGTGCGGGTGCGATGGATCGCGTACAAACCAATAGGGTGTCGGAATGGTATATGTTTTACTTCTCATCCAACCACAATCAAATTCACTCGATCCAGATGGCGCGATTTATCTGGATAGGTTTTTTTTTTTTTTTGAATGATGACAAGCCGGAATGAAAACAAGCCGAAATGAAATAGGAGTAACGGGGCTATTTTAAAACTGTAAGGAGTAGAACCTACAGATAATTGCATGAAAATGTAAGGAGTAGAAGTAAAAAGTCGGCTGAAAAATAATTACTCCAGTAAAGTATAGATACCCAAAATTTCTACTTAAGTAAGGTAACGAAGTATTTGTACTTCGTTACTTGACACCTCTGATTTCTATAGACTTTGTTTTAAATAAAACACTTACTAAAAAAGATGAAATATTTTTATTTACCTGCATGCCATGTGATCATTAATCAACATCAAAGAAACCGTGAACATGCAAATGTTATACTTAATTATTGAACTATTTATTTTAAAATCTCAGGGGTACTTAAAGCACATATATTTGGTGAATAAGGTTTAGATGAAAAAAAGTTTTGTAATGCCTGCATTACATGTAACTAACAAAAATAAAGTTAGTGAAGAAGTGATAAATGTGACATTGTGATTCTATTGAAGATCATTCGATCTGTGATTGTCACACAATGAAATAATTTATATAGTCATACCCGAATACGGGTCTGCAGAGTTTATTAAAATACAGAATATATAGTAATAATATTTCATAATTATTAATGATAATTATTAATTAATAATTATTTTTTTCTGTATTTTTGATCAAATAAATCCAGCCTGGAAGAGTATAAGAGACTTGTTTATAAAAAAAAAAAAATCTTACTGATCCCAAGCTTTTGAATGGCATGCACATAGAAAGAGAGATTTTCTAGATCTGTTCTATAACACATTTGTTGTGAAGCCAAAGGCAATAAAAAAAAAAAAAAAACTATTTTTTCAAACTTCATCCACCTCAATTTTCTGAGGTGGATGAAGAACATTTTCTGCAGGTTAAGAACTTCCTTTCACTGACTATTTGTATAAGTGGCTTCATTTGATTAAAGGGGTGGTTGATTGCGATTTCACTTTTTTAACATTAGTTAGTGTGTAATGTTGCTGTTTGAGCATAAACAATATCTGCAGAGTTGCAGCGCTGAAAGTTCAATGAAAACGGAGATATCGTCTTTTAAAATTCTGGCAGTTTAATGCCTACAAAAACGACAGGTAAGGGACTACAACGAGTTACTTCCCAGGTCTGATACCTCACAGACCCAGATAAACCCCGCCCCCGGGAACACGCAGCAAAGGGGGCGAGGCCATGCTGCCCTGCTTTAGAGAAGAGGAAGAGAAAACTAGGGATGTACGTAAAAATCTATTCATATGAATCACGATTCTGTCTTCTAAGGATTCTAATGGATTCTCAAGTTTCAAAATCATTAAAGCAACGGTTCTTAATACTATTACTGTGTCGCCCTACTCTGCATCTCTCTCTCTCTCTCTCTCATTCAGATCGTCAAATAAGCTCCAACAAACTGTTCCAATTATACACTTATTTTCACACAGCAATGAGAAGCATTATAAATGGACACGCGTGCGGTTGCTGTGCTGTATTAAAGCTTTAATCAGGATAAAACCGTATATTAAAAGCTAACAGAAGCAGTAGCACTTACAAATAGCAGCGTATTTAAAAGTATGAGACAACAACAACCAAACATACCATTAAGAGCCGTGCTTGCACAGGTTCTGCACGATCCTCTTCACTAATATCCTCTGGGTCTCAATCGGGCTCAAATTGATAAGCATTATAGACAACGCCACTGTTATGGAGCTGACGAGACGTGAGAAAGGCGGATCCATTTGCAAGGCTTTATTATTAAAAATGGTCAATACAGGCAGGGTCGGGCAGTAGCAAACAGGTATGGCATGGTCAAGACACAAGAATAATCCAAGGGCAAGCGAGGGTCGGCGATCGGCGTACAATATCCAGAGGGCTAGGCAGAGAGAACAATCCAAGAACACGGGCAGGAATCAAAACACAGGAAATCTAACTAGGAATACAGGGAAACGCTTTGTAGAGTAGCTAGGCTAAACAATACTCGGCCCAGTGGGAGAGAAAGTCCAGAGTTTATATAGTGTGTGTGTGTGGGTGTGATTGGATGATGGTGATTGAGAGATGGTGAACAGGTGCAAGCGTGACTATAGTGAACAGCTGTGTGGGTGCAGTGAATGATGGGAAATGTAGTCTAAGAGTGATCTGTAACTGTGTGAAAGTCCATGTGCTGGGAGAGTGACCTCTAGTGGTGAGTGAAGGAAAGTTCATGGCCAGGATTCGTGACATAGCCCCCCCCCCAAGGAGCGGCTTCCAGATGCTCCTAAACAGTTCTAGGTGGGCGGTGGAGCGGAGGCGGAACAGGGGGAGGGACGGAGGGCCAGGTCCATGTGGAAGCCAGGGCGGAGAGGATGGAACTGGAGCCCCCCAGGACGGAACAGATGGGACCAGAACCCGCCAGGGCGGAGCAGACGGACCCGGAGCCCACCAGGGCGGAGCAGATGGGCCCAGAGCCCCCCAGGGCGGAGCAGACGGGACCAGAGCCCCCCAGGGCGGAGCAGACGTGACCAGAGCCCCCCAGGGCGGAGCAGACGGGACCAGAGCCCCCCAAGACGGGACCAGAGCCCCCCAGGGCGGAGCAGACGGGACCCGAACCCCCCAGGGCGGAGTAGATGGACCTGGGGCCCACCAGGGTAGGGCAGACGGGACCAGGACCCACCAGGGCGGAACAGACGGGACCAGAGACCACCGCAGGGAAGCAGACTGGGCAGGTAGCCCTGACAGAACCTGGAAGCAGAAGAGAACAAGGACAAACAACACAGGGAGAGCAGAGACAGATAACACTGGGAGAACAGAGACAGACAACACAGGGGGAGCCTTCCCGATCTCAGGGGCCGTGCCAGGGCAGGACAGGAAATCCCAGACGGCCTCCATGGCCGGGGCAGGACAGGGCGTGAGTTCATAGACGGCCTCCATAGCCGTGACAGGACAGGATGAGAGCTCACTGACGGCCTTCTTAGCCGTGACAGGACAGGCTGAGAGCTCACAGACGGCCTCCATAGCCATGACAGGACAGGGCGAGAGTTCACAGACGGCCTTCATAGCCGTGACAGGACAGGGTGAGAGCTCACAGACGGCCTCCTTAGCCGTGACAGGACGGGGTGAGAGTTTACAGACGGCCTCCATAGCCGTGACAGGACAGGATGAGAGCTCACAGACAGCCTCCATAGCCGTGACAGGACGGGGTGAGAGTTTACAGGAGGATACCACCGACACCTCTGGAGGTTCTGCAGCTAACGCCGCCACCTCTGGAGGTTCTACGGTGGTACCATGACCGGGTGAGAGTATATTGCTGGGCGCCACCACCTTGTAAGGGGCTGAGGCGAGCACCGCCGCTTGGGGAGGTTCTGCGGCAGATGCCTTCCCCTGGGGCAGTACAGTGGTGGTGTATGTGGCCCAAATGCAACATAGTGCGATCCCTATCATGGGAAGCGCTTCAGACAGGGAAATCAGTTCAGGAACAGGAGGACCGAAGTGAGTGGATTTGCGGATACCAGCAGTGCGTACAGACACCAGCTGTGCATCCCTCACGCTGGATATCAACCGGAGAACTTGAAGGACTGACCTTGAGTCTCTGGGTGGGATAGGTGCTGGCTGAGGAGCTGAGACGTGAAGAGGTTCTGGCTGAGGAGCTGAGACGTGAAGAGGCTCTGACTGAGGAGCTGAGACGTGAAGAGGCTCTGGCTGAGGAGCTGAGACGTGAAGAGGCTCTGGCTGAGGAGCTGAGACGTGAAGAGACTCTGGCTGAGGAGCTGAGACGTGAAGAGGCTCTGGCTGAAGAGCTGTGACGTGGCGAGACTCTGGCTGTTCAGCTGTGACGTGGCGAGACTCTGGCTGGTCAGCTGTGACGTGGCGAGACTCTGGCTGGTCAGCTGTGACGTGGCGAGACTCTGGCTGGTCAGCTGTGACGTGGCGTGACTCTGGCTGGTCAGCTGTGATGTGGCGTGACTCTGGCTGGTCAGCTGTGACGTGGCGTGACTCTGGCTGGTCAGCTGTGACGTGGCGTGACTCTGGCTGGTCAGCTGTGAGTTGGGTGAGTTCATGATGATCCACAGTGGCTTGGTGTGACTCTGGCTGGAGAGCTGAGACGTGGTGTGACTCTGGCTGGAGAGCTGAGACGTGGTGTGACTCGTGACGATCAACTGTGGCTTGGCGTGACTCGTGACGATCAACTGTGGCTTGGCTTGACTCACGGAGATCACAGGTGGCTTGGCTTGACACGTGATGATCAACTGTGGCTTGGCTTGACTCACGGAGATCACTGGTGGCTTGGCTTGACTTGTGATGATCAACTGTGCTTTGGTTGGACTCGTGACGATCAACTGTGGCTTGGCTTGACTTGTGATGATCAACTATGCTTTGGCTTGACTTGTGACGATCAACTGTGGCTTGGCTTGCCTCACGGAGATCACTGGTGGCTTGGCTTGACTTGTGACGATCAACTGTGGCTTGGCTTGACTTGTGACGATCAACTGTGCTTTCGTTGGACTTGTGACGATCAACTGTGGCTTGGCTTGACTTGTGATGATCAATTGTGCTTTGGCTTGACTTGTGACGATCAACTGTGGCTTGGCTTGACTCACGGAGATCACTGGTGGCTTGGCTTGACTTGTGACGATCAACTGTGGCTTGGCTTGACTCACGGAGATCACTGGTGGCTTGGCTTGACTTGTGACGATCAACTGTAGCTTGACTTGACCTTTTAACATAGGCTGTGACTTGACTTGACCTTTTAACATAGGCTGTGACTTGACTTGGTTCTTCAACATCAGCGGTGACCTGACTTGACTCTTTAACATCAGCGGTGACTTGACTTGACTCCTTAACATCAGCGGTGACTTGACTTGGCTTTTTAACATCAGCGGTGACTTGACTTGACTCCTTAACATCAGCGGTGACTTGACTTGGCTTTTTAACATCAGCGGTGACTTGACTTGACTCTTTAACATCAGCGGTGACTTGACTTGACTCTTTAACATCAGCGGTGACTTGACTTGACTCTTTAACATCAGCGGTGACTTGACTTGACTCTTTAACATCAGTGGTGACTTGACTTGACTCTTTAACATCAGCGGTGACTTGACTTGACTCTTTAACATCAGCGGTGACTTGACTTGACTCTTTAACATCAGCTGGGAACTGACCTGGCTTGTGATTGGCCGCAATGACGCTACGGGGTGTTGTTGTTGCCGCCATTTTGTGAGCGTGATCTAGCGTGGCTGTGTCCACACAATTGGGTGCGGTGTCTCGTTCCTCCGCGACCCCCACAGTGAACGAAGAGCCAACACATAGCAAAGCATAGTCCAGGAACTGACTGAGAGATGAACGGATGTGTTGCTATGTGTCACGGATTAGCTGAGACTTCAGCGGTTGATTAATGCCCTCACAAAAGAAGTCTATGAGTACACAGTCCGGCAGATCAGAGAAATGGGCGAGGTCTAAATAGTCTTGTACATAGTCCTCGAGTGGTAGCGAGCCCTGCTCGAGGTGTAACAACATCCGTGCAATGTCCGTACCTGGCCAATATCCACATGAAAAGCCGCTGGATCCTTTTGTGGCCGAGTATTCTGTTATGGAGCTGACGAGACGTGAGACAGGCGGATCCATTTTCAAGGCTTTATTATTAAACATGGTCAATACAGGCAGGGTTGGGCAGTAGCAAACAGGTATGGCATGGGCAAGACACAAGAATAATCCAAGGGCAAGCGAGGGTCGGCGATCGGCGTACAATATCCAGAGGGCTAGGCAGAGAGAACAATCCAAGAACACGGGCAGGAATAAGAACACAGGAAATCTAACTAGGAATACAGGGAAACGCTTTGTAGAGTAGCTAGGCTAAACAATACTCGGCCCAGTGGGAGAGAAAGTCCAGAGTTTATATAGTGTGTGTGTGTGGGTGTGATTGGATGATGGTGATTGAGAGATGGTGAACAGGTGCAAGCGTGATTATAGTGAACAGCTGTGTGGGTGCAGTGAATGATGGGAAATGTAGTCTAAGAGTGATCTGTAACTGTGTGAAAGTCCATGTGCTGGGAGAGTGACCTCTAGTGGTGAGTGAAGGAAAGTTCATGGCCAGGATTCGTGACAGCTACTGTTTACAATTCAACCGGAGCGCATGCTGCTGAGGAGAGGGGCGGGACGTTTAGATGTGCTGTAGAGGCGGTTTAGCCAATCACAACACACTGAGCCAGCTAACCAATCTCAGCCCATCGAGGGAGGGGCTTCATAAACCAGGAAATAAATCGAGGCGTTTGTCAGAGAAGGGACAGAGAGGTGTGGAATAAAGGTAAATTATGTGAAAAATAATGTTTTTAAAAAAAACAAGCATGAACACATGCTAGACTGCACCCCATAAACACAATCAAGCCTAGAAAAATACCAGTCAACCACCCCTTTAAGAGTGGCCCAATTTTGTACTTTGTTCGTGTAAAGTGCCATTAACATTTGCTATGTTCAATTACAAACACACAGGCTCAAATAGATATATGCGTGCACACACACACACACAGACGGACACAACCTGACAGGCCCATAAGGCTCTTCACTCTAGCCAGAATGAAATCATAGATCACTCACAGCAAGCCCACGGCCTGCAAAATTGATTAAGCAGGCAAGTTGAGCAAGTATCTTCAGTCAGCAGGAGATTTATGACTGCTCACACACATACTGTTGCACAGAAACATTGAATATTGCTGGAAGTGAACTCTGGGAAATGCGGGTTACAATTTCATCATTTTTGCAAATCTCTGAGAATATTAAAGGTGTCCAGTAATTCAGTCCCACTGTAATACATTTAGCTGAACCCTTCACAGTCTAAACACACCGAGAGATTAATTTCCCAGACTTCCTTTGGAAACAAGATTTTTGATAGCGGTTTAATGTCCGGTAACGTCCGCTCTGTGTGATTATTGCCTGTAAAGGAAGTAGTGAACTCAGTTAAACCAATATTGTTTCATCATGTCATACCACTCCACCAGGCACGTGCAGGGGGGGGGGGGGGGGGGGGGGGTTGGTGCTTGAGCACCTGCCCCTTTTCCCCTTGATGCCCAAAGTGCCCTTTTGTCAAGGCAATTTTTTTATTTTTATTTTTGTAATTAAACGCCCTTTTGTGAAGGCCTGCCCAATCTAACTATTAGTAAAATGAATTAATAATAGTTTAGCCGTAAATTAAATTATCCACATGATGACCTTTCTCCTGAAGATCTCATCCGGGAAGATCCCTCATGTTCAGACACGCCTTTAGGATGCCTTCAATAATGTCCGCGGGTGCCAGTAAGTGGAGTTCTCAGCGGAGCGGTGTGCTTGTAAACTTATATTATATTATTGAATTATTATTATTATTTGACGAGAACGGCATGAAGAGATCATGCGCAGCTGTTGTTTATATTGCTGTGTGTAGCCTGTGGAAGCACGGTTAGCTCTGCAGCAAGGGGCTACAATATCTTTGTTCAATGTTTTCCTAATGACAATTTTATGATTGCTTTATAAAGGCTACTACGAACACCCTTTTCCCATTTTTATCACAGAATAATTCAGGAAATATATTTTATAGTTTCTATACTAAATGATATGTTAATCAGTACTGCATTTTTCATATAGTTTATTTATTTATTACCTGAAGATAACTTGAAAAACACATATATATTTTCATATAAGATATATAAGACCATATATTTTCGCAATCGTGTTTATTGTCTTCACGTTTCATCAGTAAAAACGTTTCTGCTTTTTATTCAGCTCAGCTACAGCAATAGCCCTGTGAGTTTGTCCATATGCACATCAAACGTTTCTGCGCGAGAGCGCCCTCTGGCTTCGAGTATGAAACATGCACTGCACGAGAGTGTTCAGCTCTCCTGATAAAATATATATTTTTTTTCGATCCAAGATGGCAGCGCGATTTAACGCATTGGCCGCTCCGGGTTCCAAAGACGGTGCTTTTATGTCGTTTAATGTTGTTTGTTCGTCTCAAAACATTGTCGATTTACCGCGAATTCATAAGGAATTCTCTCCGGAACACATCTATGATCGCCAAAGCCTTTTGGATATCGGCAACGCATACAAACACCAACTCTCGCCGGAGGCTGCTGAGAAGCTACAAGGCCTTTGTTTACTTCGGAAGCCGAACCTCGAGACCGCGGCCTCGCCTACTGATGCTACCCACACAAGGCGGCGTCGCAAGCGGTGTGAGAGAGGACGGAAGCGCGGTAAGCGCGGAGGTATACGAGCGAGGCTAAGAGCTAATCCCACAAGACCGGCTCTCCCAACACTCATGCTCTCTAACGTTCGCTCTCTGGAAAATAAACTGGACTTAATTCAACTCAGTCGGTCTACACAGCATGAGGCAAGGGATTGTTGTGTGTTTGTTTTCACTGAACCATGGCTAAACAACAACATCCCGGACTCCGCCATTCAGTTGAACAGGCTAACCTGCTATCGAGCAGACCGAGATACAACACTTTCTGGTAAATCACGCGGTGGTGGCTTGTGTTTGTATATCAACAAAGAATGGTGTAACAATGCTGCGGTAGTATCAAAACACTGTTCACCGTTAGTGGAGTTTATGTTTGTGAAGTGTCGACCGTTCTATCTGCCGCAGGAGTTCACGGCCATTGTTATTGGTGCAGTTTACATTCCACCACGTGCAAACGCTAAGGACGCACTTCGTGAACTGTATTGCGCCATCAGTGAACAACAAACAAAAAACCCTGACGGCTTTTTCATCATAGCCGGTGACTTCAATCACGCAAATTTAAAGACTGTTTTGCCAAAGTTCTACCAACATGTAAACTTTGCAACAAGGGGAAATAATATGCTGGACTTTGTTTACACAACAGAAAAGAACGCTTACAAAGCTGTACCCCGCCCCCACCTCGGGTACTCAGACCACATCTCTGTTATGCTAATCCCAGCATATAGACCACTTCTGAAACTCACCAAACCGGTTCAAAAACTCATCACAATTTGGCCAGAGAATGCTACCTCAACACTACAGGACTGCTTTCAGTGCACAGACTGGAACATGTTTAAAGAGGCGGCCACCTACAACAACCACACAGACCTGCAGGAGTACACTGAAACTGTGACTGCTTGCATCAAAAAGTGCATGGATGATGTGACAGTCACCAAGACCATCACCACACGTGCAAACCAAAAGCCGTGGATGACAGCAGAGGTTCGTGGGCTGCTAAAGACCAGATATGAAGCATTCAGATCAGGAGATAAAGGAGCCCTCAAAACAGCAAGAGCCAATCGGTCCTGTGGCATCAAAAATGCAAAACGGTCTTATGCTCAAAAAATCAACAATCACTTCACAGACAGCAGAGACACATGGAGCCTGTGGCAAGCCATTCAGACCATCACTGACTACAAGCCCCCGCCACAGGCCTGTGATGATGATCCATCCCTCCCCGATGCACTCAACCACTTTTATTCACGGTTTGAAATGCAGAATGACACACCTGCACAAAAGCTGCCCACACCTCCCAACGACCAGGCGCTCTGCGCTCTGTCTCCAGCCGATGTAAGGAAGACCCTATCTAGGATTAACCCACGCTAGGCTGCGGGTCCTGACAACATACCTGGCCGTGTACTGAAAGACTGTGCTGCACAGCTGACGGATGTCCTAACAGATATCTTCAACACCTCGCTGAGCCAGGCAGTCGTCCCCACATGTCTCAAATCCACAACAATCATACCGGTACCAAAGAAATCACCAGTGTCCTGTCTAAATGACTACCGTACCATAGCACTGACTCCAATCATGATGAAGTGCTTTGAGAGGTTAGTCATGCACAAAATCAAAACCAGCCTCCCCAACACACTCGATCCACTCCAGTTTGCATACCGTCCAAACCGTTCTATGGACGATGCAATTTCCTCCACCCTCCACCTGGCTCTCACCCACCTAGAAAACAAAGACTCCTATGTTAGAATGCTGTTCATTGACTTCAGCTCTGCATTCAACACAATAATCCCACAACAGCTCATAAATAAACTAAACCTGCTGGGCCTTAACAATTCCCTCTGTAATTGGATCCTGGATTTCTAACCGGAAGACCTCAGTCAGTCCGTGTCGGCCACAACACCCGAGCACTATCACACTGAGCACAGGTGCCCCACAATGCTGTGTGCTCAGCCCGCTGCTCTTCACGCTGCTGACCCACGACTGCACTGCCAAGTTCAGCTCCAACCACATCATCAAGTTCGCTGATGGCACAATAGTGGTAGGTCTTATCAGCAACAACGATGAAACGCACTACAGAGAGGAAGTGGCACAGCTGGCTGAATGGTGTGGCACAAACAATCTGTCCCTCAATGTGGGGAAGACAAAGGAGGTTGTGTTGGACTTCAGGAGGAGGAACTCCGTTGACCACCCCCCACTGACCATCGACAGCTCGACTGTGGAGAGAGTCAGCAGCACTAAATTCCTGGGGGTGCACATCACAGAGGATCTCACCTGGACCACCAACACCATGTCACTCTCCAAGAAGGCACAACAGCGCCTACAATTTCTCCGCCGGCTGAAAAGAGCAAGTCTCCCTCCACCCATCCTCACCACATTCTACAGGGGCACCATTGAGAGTGTGCTGACCAGCTGCATCACTGTCTGTTACGGGAACTGTAGTGCAGCAGACCGCAAGACCCTACAGCGGACAGTGAACACAGCTGCAAAGATCATCCGTGCCCCTCTCCCATCCATCCTGGACATTTTCCTTGCACGATGCTCCAGCAAAACCAACAGCATCGTGAAGGACCCCACCCATCCCTCCCACAGTCTCTTCCAGCTCCTACCATCAGGAAGACAGTACCAGAGCATCAGAGCCCGCTCCGCCAGACTGCTCAACAGCTTTTTCCCCCAGGCTGTGAGAGCCCTGAACTCAAATCACCCCGCCCCCTCTAAAGCCCCATGCAAACCCCTACCTCCTGAAACATGGACCCCCCCCCCCCCCCCCCCCCCCTCTCCAAACACCCCCAACCTTACCATACCAAAGATAAAAAACTTTATAAAACTTTTTTGTGCAATTCGAAGTGTGCTACACACAGGTGAGTGGGCCTATACAAACCACCTGTAGTAACACACTCTCCTCTATGTGCACTAGACACTTTTCACGCACTGCTGTGTGTACACAATCCCACAAAAGACTCAGCAATATATGTATGTTTACATGCTCATGCACTACAAATCATCTTGCACTGTTCCCCAGCCAGCTGCTTGACTCACAATGTTTCTCTCTGCACATGTATATTATTTATGTGAAGCATTCGTATAGTTTGTATAGTTTGTATTTTTTTTTTTTTTTTAATCTTTAGTTTGTAAAGGATAAACATTTCTATATAGTATACTTAGTCAAAATCTGTCAGTAGGTTAGTTGTGTATAGATTTATAGTCAAGTCAAGTCAAGTCAAGTCAAGTCACCTTTATTTATATAGCGCTTTTAACAATACAAATTGTGACAAAGCAACTGCACAATATCAAAATTGGAAAATAGTGTCAATAATGTAAAATGACAAGATTAATCACTCAATTTTCAGTTAAAGTCATTTCATTGTTGAATTCAGTGATGGCATCGTCCAGCTCAGTTCAGTTCAAAAAGTTTCTGTTCAATCAAGTCGACGATATAGCTGGAAATGAAGTGTCCCCAACTAAGCAAGCCAGAGGTGACAGCGGCAAGGAACCAAAACTCCATTGGTGACAGAACGGAGAAAAAAACCTTGGGAGAAACCAGGCTCAGTCGGGGGGCCATTTCTCCTCTGGCCAGACGACACAGCAGTTCAATTCCAACTGCTGCAAAGTCAGATTGGAGGGCTCAACTGGTTTCCATTAAGGGAAGCAGGCATTCGCGTTCTCAACTACCTCGACGACTGGCTCATATTGGCCCAGTCTCGAGCGCTGTTGTGCGAACACAGGGACACGGTGCTCAGCCACCTCAGCTGGTTGGGGCTTCGGGTCAACTGGGAAAAGAGCAAACTCTCCCCTGTGCAGAGGATCTCTTTTCTCGGCATGGAGTTGGACTCGGTCAACCTCACAGCACGTCTCTCAGTGGAGTGTGCTCAGTCGATGCTGAACTGCCTGGAGTCTTTCCAGCGCAAGAGGGCGGTTCCACTGAAACACTTTCAGAGGCTCCTGGGGCATATGGCATCCGCAGCCGCTGTCACGCCGCTCGGATTGCTTCATATGAGACCGCTTCAGCATTGGCTTCACGACCGGGTCCTGAGATGGGCATGGCGACGCGGCACGTACCGGGTCTCAGTTACCCCGTCCTGCCATCAGACCTTCGGCCCGTGGTCGGATCTTGCTTATCTTCGGGCAGGAGTTCCCCTAGGGCAAGTATCCAGGCATGTTGTTGTGTCAACAGATGCCTCTGCCATGGGCTGGGGAGCCATGTGCAACGGGCATGCAGCTGCAGGGCTCTGGACAGGGTCCCGGTTGCAGTGGCATATCAATTGCCTCGAGTTGCTAGCAGTATGGCTTGCTCTGCGCCGCTTCAAAGGGCTGCTACACGACAAGCATGTACTGGTCCGTACGGACAACACTGCGACCGTTGCGTACATCAACCACCAGGGTGGTCTACGCTCCCGTCGCCTGTCGCAACGCGCCCGTCATCTCCTCCTTTGGAGTCAGAAGCATCTGAGGTCGCTTCGCGCCGTTCATATCCCTGGCGAGCTCAATCGTGCAGCCGACGAGCTCTCACGTCAGCCCGCCCTTCCGGAAGAATGGCGACTCCACCCCGAGGTAGTCCAGCTGATTTGGAGACGCTTCGGGGACGCTCAGGTAGACCTGTTTGCCTCCCCGGACACGTTCCACTGCCAGCTGTTTTACTCCCTGTCCGAGGGGACCCTCGGCACGGACGCGCTGGCACACAGCTGGCCTCGGGGCCTACGCAAATATGCGTTTCCCCCAGTGAGCCTTCTCGCACAGATCCTGTGCAAGGTCAGGGAGGACGAGGAGCAGGTCCTCTTGGTGGCGCCGTACTGGCCCAATCGGACTTGGTTCCCAGAACTGATGCTCCTCGCGACAGCCCCTCCTTGGCGAATTCCTCTGAGGAGGGATCTCCTTTCTCAGAGAGGGGGCACCCTCTGGCACCCGCGTCCAGACTTGTGGAATCTCCACGTATGGTCCTTGGACGGGACGCGGAGGTTCTAGGTGGGCTACCTCCATCGGTAGTAAACACCATCACTTCAGCTAGAGCCCCGTCTACAAGACACGCTTACAGGCTGAAGTGGAACCTGTTCGTCGATTGGTGTTCTTCCCGCCGGGAAGACACCCGGAGATGCCCGATCGCGATCGTGCTCTCTTTCCTGCAAGATGGGTTGGAGCGAAGGCTGTCTCCCTCCACCCTCAAAGTGTATGTCGCCGCTATTGCCGCGCATCACGATGCAGTAGACGGTAAGTCTGTGGGGAAGCACGACTTGGTCATCAGGTTCCTCAGAGGGGCGAGGAGGTTAAATCCTCCGCGCCCTCATCTGGTACCCTCTTGGGATCTCCCCTCGGTCCTGACGGCCTTGAAGGAGGAGCCCTTTGAGCCTCTGCAGTCAGTAGAGCTTAAGTTTCTGTCGTTAAAGACAGTGCTCCTCACTGCATTGGCCTCGGTCAAGAGGGTGGGTGACCTGCAGGCATTTTCGGTTGACGATTCGTGCCTAGAATTCGGGCCGGCTCACTCTCACGTTGTCCTGAGACCCCGGCCTGGATATGTGCCCAAAGTTCCCACCACGCCCTTTAGGGATCAGGTGGTGAACTTGCAAGCGCTGCCCTAGGAGGAGGCAGACCCAGCCATTGCTCTGCTCTGTCCCGTCCGCGCCTTGCTCGTTTACGTGGACCGCACGCAGAGCTTCAGGACCTCAGACCAGCTCTTTGTCTGCTTCGGAGGACAGCAGAAGGGAAAGGCTGTCTCCAAACAAAGACTTGCCCACTGGATAGTGGAGGCTATAGTCTTGGCCTATCAGGCCCGGCGCTTACCGTGCCCCCTTGGTGTGAGAGCACACTCTACAAGAGGTGTTGCTTCCTCTTGGGCTTTGGCGCGGGGCGCCTCGATAGCAGACATTTGTAGAGCTGCCGGCTGGGCGGCACCTAACACGTTTGCGAGATTTTACAATCTCCGTGTAGAGCCCGTGTCCTCCCGTGTACTTGGCTCAGGTGGCCAGTAACACTGGGACACTGCTCGGTGTCAATCACGCTTGCTGCGCCATTCCCCTCTACGGACCGGATACGTGCGCTTTTGTTGCTTCTCAGTTCAGTTCCCCACGGCGAACCCTGTTGAAGTTCCTCCCGCACCCTCGGCAGTCAGGCATGGCGGAGCGCCAGACGCCAGGTCCAGCACTCGTGTGTTTGCCCAAGGTCAGCCCTTGTGCTGGGCTAGGTGCCCGTGTGTAGTGACTCCCCTTTGGGGTGGTCCCACATGTGTATTCTTCCACGGTACGGCTCCCCTCACGGTGAGCCCGTGTCTTTCCCTGGCAGAGACCTTCTGCCGTCTCTGCTGTGTAGTTATCTCACCCCAGGCTGGCTGAGTCTACCTCAGAGACTTCCATATGTAGTACTGCCCCTGACCAGTCCATATGTGTAATCCCCACATGGTACCTCCTTATTCAGGATGTGGCTTCCGTAGCGTTCCCCTACTTGGAGTACGCGTTCCCAGTGTTATCCATACCCACTGTACGGAACAGCAGTGTCGGTCATCTCTGCCTAAGCCCTGTCCTATCTTCCGTCCCAACTGGTGTGGGGGGACTTGCCGGCTTCCGCAGGGCACTGGAGGGGGTCAGCAATAGTGGCGTTTTCCAAAGGGATCCCATTAGTCAGTCACACTGACGTGTAGGACCTGTGTGGAGGAAAGAACACACACACACACACTAAGTGCAACCACAAAATTCCTCAGGCTTAGAGAAACGTTCGTTTCTATCTGCAAGTCATAAAAATTGACAGAGGAAGAGCACCTCACCCAGCTGGCTGGCCAATTTCCTGCCATGCCTTTGGGTTATCATCTAAAAGAAACCTCTCAAAATAGGAGAGCTTTGAGGTAAACATCTGGCAATGGTCAAAACGACAAACTTTATGGATCCTCTGGTCGTTAACGCATAATTCAATGATTTTTATCAACACGAAAAGACGTTTTACGACAGACGTTCAAGCTAAGGAAGACCAGACCCCCACAAACGTGACATTCTCATGACCTGGACAGTGACTTTCTTGACCCCCCGTCCTCCCAGGACATGGCAAGGATATGTGCCTTTCATTTCTTTAACCGAACAAAGACTCAAACTTTTATAAAGTGTTCCAAAAGACAATTAATACCCGTTGCTGTTATCAAAAGCAATATATACAATATATTTTACGAAATATATCAATGTGTATTTTATGTCATTTATAAGCTGACTGTGTCATTGTAATCAATGGTATGTTTTTATAATCTTTTGAGGTATAATTTTCTCCCGTAAAGTGAGAACTACACTTATAGCGTCATATACATGATGTGTTGTTTCTAATCTTTAAATAGAACCCTTTTTAGTTAGTTTTAGCATGAAAGCTATTAATGTATGTCGAATACCTTATGTTTGGTTTCATATTAACGGTCAGGACAAATGCAAGAATTTGGTGTGCATGGGAAGTTAATATTGAGTATAATAATGTGTGATTAGAACGTGTTAAAAGATATTTTCTTCATGTGACGAAATAACTAAGCAGATACATTTACTGCATGGAAAATGAGCCGTGTAGGTGGACCTCCGGCCAGAGGGACAACCTGGTTGGTGGAAGCCTCTGGGGGTTGAACGGAAGGCCTCTGACGTCAGTCCCTTTTAAAAAGCGGATCCCCGCTCTCTTTTAGTCTCTCTCTGTTCTGCTCGGAAATCGCGCGCTCCTTTGAAACTGGGGCTACTCCAAAAGCTCGCTGCCTTTAACACCTGGCCGAGTTTTGAAGACTGAACCAACACTTCGTCAAAACTCTGAAGAAACTCTTGAAAGTCTGAAGCTACGCGAAAGGAACTTCAAGCATCGAACAACCCCAGAGCAACCAGTCAAACCAACAGAGGGGCATCCCCAAGAGTGACGCAATGACACGACACGACACGCGGGGTTTCCAACATCCGGGAAACGCGGGGTTTCCAACATCCGGGAAAGCAACGGCAGAATCAGCGACCATTTCAACTTAAAAGCAAGTAACCAAACAATACCTTTATTCTGCTGAACTGGTCGTATCTATCTCTAAAGTAAAATTAAGATAGTTCTCCATTTGATGATCGACACGGGTAAAATCGTGTGGAAGTAGAACAGTGCTAGATTGTAATCATTCTCAATTAAATTCATCGCCTGTGCGTGTGTATGTATGTATGTATTTTGTTTTATGTTATTTAGCTTAGTTCATGTATTGTAGTAAGATAGCAAATAAACTCTTGTTGATTTATAGAGAAGTGTTCTGTGTTCTGTTGTGAAATATTCAAATCAAATTAGCTCAGATCGCGTTACCTATGCTAATAACTGTCATACGGTTATTTAAATAATTCTGTATTCTGGTGGCCACGAGAATAAACAGAATTTATCAGATATACTTAAATTTAGCAACTCGCTGGACGATTGTTAAATAAGTTATAAGTTGGACGTTTTGATTAATACCAATTGATTATATCGATATCAAATCGTAAAATTCCCTAAAGCTACAATAAAGCTTAAACAAAAGAGCTAAATTAAACAATGTAAATGATTAATTCATTACATATATGGTGGAGAAAAAAAAGCGAGCAAATATGATTTGAATATTCATAATCAGAAAAACATATTTTTGTATTTTGCCTATTTTTAACCGGAAGAAATAGTGTAGATACAGAATAGACAGAGTTTGTTTGTATTGTGGTACTGTATGCATGACGATGCGTTTTGAATGAATTAAAGTGCAACTTTAATTGTTTGAGAAATTAACTGCAGTATATGAATTGTCTTGTAAGACAAAAAGTCGCTCTAGAAGCGCAGAAGAGACAAATGAGCGAATTTCCTCATTCCTCTCTTCCATAAGGCCTTAATAGCGGGATCCGGTTGGTGCGTGTTCCACTTCCGGATATGCTATTTAATCTCCCGGCGAGAATATCAGATTAGCTACCTGTGTATTTCTCTGCCAATCTTTGAGTCACTAAAAACAGTGAATTTAAGGCGCGGCGCTCGGGAAGAGTGGCCCAAACGCGTTCTGGGGAGAATAGTTATTGATCTTGATCAAGAATGAATTGTGTGATGAAAAATCCACTGTGTTTTGTCTGTGAAGTTAGACAGAATTAATGTACTAAGGCTCGCCGTGGCCAAAAAGGTGTTTATAATTAATCTATGGATTAATGTATATCTCTCTGAACGAGTTGAGATTGTTGAAATCTGTGCATCGGAAATGACAGGTTCCCTGACGTCACCATAGTGACGCGTAACTCAGGAAGTGCGCAGGCTCCGTTCCCGCGCCATTTTGAGCTGTTGTAAACAACAGCCTAACAGCCTTAGCTTAGCTAACTGAAGCAATGAGTAGCATTAGAGTTTAGGCAAAGCTAGTAGCATTGAAGGCTAGCGATTAACACGTAGCATTTTGTAGCATGTGGGTTCAAATGCGTGTGTGTTTGCAGTGTGTTTTGGAAGTGTTGATACGAGTTTAACCCTTTACAGCTGAACTCTAACCCACACTAAAACTGTTCACATCAGTTCCTTCTTTCTTCTGAATTCACTCACTCTCTCTTATAACTTCTAATGTGAAAGGACTTTAACAATACAAATTTAAATAAACCTTTAATGTGCAAGGCAGCTGATTTTGAGGAAATGAGACCAGCGATGTCACAGGTGGTTTTAAAGTAGTTGCGTTTAGGTTGTTTTGTTTCGTTTCATATTTAGCAGATATTAGTTTCATAACTATTGGGTTTATTATAAATTAACGCTGGGTCTTAGCCTCATTGCTTTGATAGGAAGATAATTAATTTAATTATGATTGCGCTCTCATGATTTTAAGAATCTCATTGGATGAATTGCTATGAAATATTTGAAATTGATAATTTAATTCCATAATTAATCCCAGATGTGAAATTAAATTCATTTCATTAAAATAATTTCATTTCCCGATTCCACATAGACTGATTGAGATAATTATGTGTGCTCTGATAATTTAACAATAACATTAAGATCTTAATTATTAACTATCAAAGTGTTTGATCATCTGGCCCTGGAAAATTTTTAAATTTCCTTTTATAATTGAGACGATACGGATTAATTTGTTCTAATGATTTGAATAACACAAGGAATTAGTAATTGGTCAGGCTTAGGGATACAAAATTAGGGATGTGGAATTTGTAATTTAATTTAATAATTAATTACGAATTTGAAAGTTCTAATTTAATTTAATAATTAATTACAGTTCCTGTTCCCCTATGTCAACACTATTGGCTGATCAATGAAATGTAATCACCTGTAATGCTAATGAAAAATATCATTAAGATTTTAATCCATGACTGCCAATAAGGCTCTGAAATTTTAATTTCATCTGCAACTCATTAGAGCTTGTATTACCCTGCTTCAATATTTAAGGATTGTTATAATCACAGGTGTCTTCTAATATTAATGACAAACATCGTTAAATTAGAGTTTTAACTATAAATCATTGCTCTGAAATTTTAATTCCAGCATTGGCTAATAAGGATCCTACCTCAAGGATACCCTATTGATTAATTTAATCCTAATCAAGCCTATCAAATTTAAATGATAATAACATCATAAAATTGGAATTAGGAACTACCATTTCTAATTTGAAATTCTAATTTCAGTTGCAATTGAGTTTTGGTTCCAACCTGTTTGGTCTCTCTCCGTCTGTTATTAAATTAACTTTTATAGGTTTCACTTTTCTTAGGCCTGATAGGAGATAGGGCTCCCCCTAGTGCTTGGTTAGTGAAGTGAAGTTGCCTCCAGAGTGAGTTACAGCAAGCGGAGTCACCCGTTCTGACTGTACCTGGTGCAGGCTGGAGAGGAAAACCCGAATATTTCCGTCCTAGTGTTGCAAAGTGACGGCCCGCAGCAGGCTAGCAATCGGGTATCGGAGGAGGAGTCAACGGCTGACTGGGCGAAGGTGCGGATATACCATTCCGGCTAATCTATTGACGAAGTACGTCGAACTTCGGGTTCGCACTGACGGATAGACACCGGGACCTAGCCCCGCCCCTCTTCAGGCCAGCAGTCGTTTGACATAACTCACCCGAGTCCCAGCCCGGTTGTGCCAAAAGCCACAGCTGTCTGAGAGGCTCACAGCAATACGGTGGGGGCGGAGTGTTCGGCAAAACCCTTACAGGAGCTCACCTGGTGCGCTCGGGCGGTGGGCCTTGCTGCTGAACACCACTGGAGCAATTTACATTCATCACAAAGCCTAGAGTATAATCATTTTCTAATTAGGAAAACCCTTCTAAGTAAGCAAACCTCCAAAAGAAAAAAAAAAATTAAGGTTTCCTTAACACTTAGGCCAGTGTGTTTATCCTACTAAAATTAGCAAAGCAAAACCACGAGGTGCATCGACTCAACAGCGCCTCCGCGCTGCCACCTGTGTTACTAATCCTAAATCCTACTCTCATCTTTCTCTCTCTTCTTCCTGCTGCTATCTTCTAATTTGACTACTGCTGCTGTTGCTGAGATTTTTACCTGTGTGAAGATCACAAGTGGAGAACTTTAGCAATCAAAACAGATATTTGTGGAACTTGAGAACATGTCAAAATTGTTTTCCATTTACCTTCCTCTTCTGTGAAATCCTCCCCGCCAGGTTAAAGCAGGTCCACAGAAGAAAGGCGCCGGAAAACTTCAAGCACGCGAACACTCTAATTAGCTTGTGGTGTCAATTTTGGTCATTAACGGGACCAGTGCTGTCATTGTTATTGTTTTCCTCCACGCCGGAGAAAACTAATCGCAATCACAGACTTACAAAATTTGTCATTTACAAATCCTCTGATTAGAAGAAACCTTCTTCTTCTTCTTCTTCTTCTCTTTACCTGTTCTCTAGCTGTGCTACCTGTGTGTGTGTGTGCTCAATTTTCCCCCCACAGAGGCTACAAATTAGAAGCACGCCCCAGAGGATCACAGTCACAGAGAACCACACCCACCTGTTTTACACAGTCAACACTAGTACACATTCTATATTGCACATCTACACCCCTTGTTTGTTGATTTGTTCTATTTTGGTTTGTTTGTTTTGTTTTGTTTTGTTTTCTTTTCAAGGTCTGTGTCAGTCGCGGTTCGAGATCCCACTCACCACGCCCGAACATGTCTCACACAACAGGACATGTCGGTCACTGGGAGGATTTGGAAACGTGGCTAAGCATTGCAACAGACAGTCTCCTCCCTAAGGCTGCTGAAACACTAAAACATCAGACACAAGACCAGCTGGATGACAACATAACAAGCCTCATGACACAAGACCCAAGTCACAGCTACAATCACAAAGAATTAGCCAAGATCACCGGCTCCTTAAGCCACACACTCATCGCCACCCTCAAGTTGAGCGACAAGCATGCTGCACAACGCCAGCAGGAGCTGACACGCGCACAACGACGCATAGAGCAGCTGGAACTTGAAGCTCAGGAACGACAGGAAGGATCGGATGAGGCGGAACAAGGTGCTGAGGAGGAGATCAACCGGCTAATAGAAACCCTAGCAGCTACTAGCCAAGAATTGGAACAGGTCAAGGCAGACTACGATGATCGGTCCAAAAAGCTACAGTATGCTGAACAGCTTCTGGAGAAAGCAAAGGCCGACTTCAGAGATAAAAACGGCAGAATCAAAGCCCTTGAAGCTCACCTGGATGAGTCACGAAACGAGGTTAGTCGTCTAACACGACAGCTTGACTACGTCAAAGAGGAATCTGACAGTTTCCAAGAGGAACTCAAGCATGCTTACGAACTGCGCCGTGAGCCATCAAGGACACGACGCACACCGACCTCACCCCTGCCGAGCAGGACCGGGTCACCTGTTCCTGGAATGACACGTGAGAAAAAGATGGAGGGGGTGGTGTTGAAACATTCACCAACTCACTCTGGAGAACTTTACCTCAGCCAAAAGAATCTGCTGCAGCCAGTCACAGATCATCGCACGGCTTGGACCTAAAAGACCTCGACAAGCTCGCCAGGAACATTGGCAAATTCACCCCGAGCGTGCCAAATAGCCAAAATGTCCAAGCATATCTCCAAGATATCGATTTCCATCTGGAAATGCGACCTAACGTTACGGACAAAGATAGACTATATTTACTTCGAACGACATCCAGTTCTGAAGTTCGCAGCTTCCTGGACAGGCAGCCTGCTCGCACAAAGAACGATTACCAACTGCTCCGAGAAGCCCTCATTAAAGAGTTCTCTGACCCTGAGTCCGAACAAGGCCTCGTGGCTGCCCTGGAGACGAGACAAGGACGTCACGAACCTCCTCAAGCCTACTACGGCCGACTCAGACGGGCATACTTTGGAACTCGCAACGAACCTGACATGGAGGATGAACTGAACTTTAAAATTCTCTTCCTACGAAACCTTCATCCTGGCGTAAGCCACCATCTTGGCGTTCTCGCATGTCCACGGACAATGAATGCTCAGCAGTTGCGAGACTTGGCGCAGAAAGCCTACGGCAAACAAAAGATGGCCTCAGAAAAGAATGCCAGAACCCCAGCCGTTCTTGACTTCAACATTCAAAGTCAAGGGCTGGCGCTAGAGGGCGCTCAACGCCAAGACAATGCCAAGCCGCCACCCAGGGAGTGGAATGCACCCTCGTTCAACAAAGAACGAGACTCCCATGCTGGTACCCGATCTAAACAGAGGTACGAACACTGGGATGGACCACGTGGACGTCAACGCTCACCTGGACGACACTGGGAAAAGACATGGGACCAGTCAAGGCCACACGAAAGTCATTGGGAGAGATCGTGGAACCAACCAAGCTCATTTGGAAACTCAAGAGGAAAAAACTCATGGGAATCCAACGGAAACTCCAAGGGAAGACGACAAACTCACCCTGGAGCAACCAGCCCAAGGAATCGACGAAAGAATTCGCAAAGATTCCAAGCTGACCGAGCTCAAACTGAACCCACACAGGAACAAGAGACACCACCTTGTTTCGACTCACAAGAACTGATGAAAATGATGATGAAAGAATTCTTCCAACGGAAGGAGGAAGATCGGAAATGGGAAAAGAAAGAGAAACCAGATTCAGCCTGACTAGCGGCCGGACGAGATGGCAGCGACCAGTTGACACAACCAGCCAAGGAGAACAGCACTCCTTCACCTCACTCTCAGAGAACCGTAATCACACTAACTTCAGATGGACACGAAACCCCACCTGAAAACCCAGCAACAGAGTTAGACACTAACTCAACACCTAATGCTCCAAATTACAGCAGCGTCCAACAAACACCTGCTGACGAAACCCCTCAAGTTCCTGAAAGTGCTGTCTTGGTCATCTGCCACTCCTCCGAAGAACGCCCCATCAGCCCTGATATCCTAACTGTTTCCTCCCAAACTCCAGTCCCTCAACTCCTAGGCGATCTCATTGAGAAAGGTATAGCCAGAAAATTCTACCTCTCCATCATCATCGAACGACACATCAGAGTCGAAGCCCTCCTCGATACGGGAGCCGACATTACTCTAATGTCTACCGAACTCCTGGAGGAAATCCAAGAAAGATCAAAGAGGACTAACAGAACCCTCAAACTCCAAAAGTGTGAACTAAACCTTCAAGCATACTCCCACACGGGCCTACAACTAAAACAGGTGGCCCCAATTCACCTAACAGTGGGATCGATGGACCTCGTCCATCCCGTATACGTTTCATCACTTAAAACGTATCCACTCCTCATTGGGAAAGATCTGCTTAATCGCTTCGAACCTCTAATAGACTTCAAGCACCTAAAGATGTGGACACAAGTCCGTGAACCTCTGCCTTGCCAGGCGTTAGACTCCAACGAGTCGCAGTGTCAAGTCACAGACACCGTCCCTAAGTCACTGATCGATGATGCAGTAGCAAAGCCAGGATCTGGACCAAGCACAAACAGCAAGGACAAGGACCCTCTCCTCTGCTCACTGCAGGAGCCTGAATCAAACGCAGGCCCCCTTCGAATCATGACTGCAATAGATGTCCAAGGCACATCAGGGTCCGACACGGCACTAGCCCTGTGGGCAGAGAACTCAGCCATCAGCCTGAAGCTATTCAAAACATTGAAGCAAAGACATCAGTGTCTACCACATGTCGCTAAGCACAGCCGCTTCCCTCTCAGTCCCTGGTCGACAACCATGGCCACCTCCAAGATCATCTGCGCTCTGGACATACGATGGAACAACAGACAGCTAACTCACTACTTCCTCGTTGTCTCAGACCTGCCGCATGACATCTACATTGGAGCGGATATCCTGGTCCGGCTCAATGCTTGTATTGATACCGTAAACGACATCATATGGGCTCCCCTGTCACACCAACTGACAACGTCAGTCAACCTCAAGAATCTCCAATCCGGTCAAACCATGCCAGACGCATGTGCTATGATCACGGAGCAAGAAGCCACAATACCTGCCTACAGCAAGAGTGTCAGCGTCCGCCTCAACATGCGACCTGGCCAAATGCTAAACAGTAAGCTAGGCTTCTTCCAACCTTCCAGGACCTGCCTAAAACTCGGACTGACTCTGGAAGCCACACCTCTCATGGAAGTGTCATCTCGTGCTGTGTACGTGTTGTTCAACAACTGTACGGCCCAAGACATCCACGTTCACAAAGCCAATCACATGGGATGGCTCATCAGCCAGGCGTTCCACGACTTTGAACTGATGGTACCTGTCATAGGCCCTATACCCACACAGCTAATGTCAGACGAATACGACAACACCGTAATGTTCACAAAACCCCATGAAGTGATTGCCATCACATCCATTCTGCCGGTGTCCAGAGAAAGCGTCTGCCGGTCAGAACTAACAGATGACACTCATCTCGCTGTCTATGCTGTCTCAACACAGCCTGCGACAGAATCACCTACACAGGTGACCATCGGGGCCCAAAGCCCCTCAAATGACCTCACTGCGGAAGAACCCTACGCCGGGTTCAACGCACAAGTTCAACAGATCCTGAGTGAGGCAGATGCCCTCCACAATGAAGCGGATCGCCAAGGACTCAAAGAGGTTCTGCACAAATACAAGGACTCCTTCGCAAAGGATTCCCTGGATTGTGGACTGACAAACATCCACACTGTGCACATCCCGACAAACCCAAATGCGCCACCCACATTTGTGCGGCAGTACAAGATTCCAATAGCGTCATACGAGCCAGTGCAAGAGATTGTTGACTCCATGCTGGAAAAGGGGGTCATCCGGCCCTGTAACAGCACATACTCTGCCCCGATATGGCCAGTCCTAAAACCAAACGGCAAATGGCGGCCCACCATCGACTATCGCAAGTTGAATCAGCAAGTACCATTGTCACGATGGCCTATGACCCAGTTGGATCAAGAAATTCCAAAAATCAAAGGCTCGACGATCCTTTCCACACTGGATGTCGCCTCCGGGTTCTGGACAATCCCTGTCCATCCCGATGACCAACACAAGCTGGCATTCACCTTTGGCAATCGACAGTACACCTTCACACGGTGTCCCTTCGGCTATGCCAACTCACCAGCAGAATTCAACATCTTCCTGAACAAAGCATGCCCTGACGCCAGAGCCAGAGGCAACCTTGTCTATGTAGATGACGTTTTGATGAAAAGCTCAAGTGTGGAAGACCACCTCAAAGAGATCAATCACGTCCTAAACCAGCTGACAACGGCAGGAGCCAAGATCGCCCTTCACAAAGGACAGTGGTGCAAAACCAAGGTGAACTATGTCGGATTGCTTGTCGGAAGAAACGGCATCGAGCCACAGTCTAACCGCACCCAAGCAATCCAAAGCATAAAGCCGCCGACTAACATCTCTGAGCTGCGAAGCTTTCTGGGAGTGGGCAATTATTCACGACAGTTCATCGAAAACTACGCTGACATCGCACGACCACTAACTTCCCTCCTGAAAAAGGATGAACCCTTCGTTTGGACGGAAACACAGGATGCAGCAATGGGCCAGCTCAAACAGCGCCTGTGCTCTGCTCCGTGCCTTGCCTACCCAGACCCAGGAAAAGAATTCTATCTGGACGCTGGATTCTCCAATCAGTGCCTCAGCGCAGGCCTATACCAGCTCCATGACAAAGACAAACGAGTGGTCGCTTATGCCAGCAAAACGTTGCTTCCCCCAGAATGCAAGTACTCAAACTGCGAAAAGGCTTTGCTTTGCACTGTGTGGGCTATCCAGCGTTTCTCTAATTACATCGGTGCACAGAAAGTCATCATCGAGACTTGTCATCAGCCGGTCACCTTCCTAAACAGTCAACGCATCAGAGATGGCGTGGTGACCAACGCACGCATAGCTACCTGGCTAATGACACTCCAAGGACGAGACGTTGAGGCAAGATATGCCCAAAACTACAAATCCTCACTTGGAAACAGGCTAGCGGCCTGCCAAAACTGTTCAACGGACACGCTGCATACTCCAGCGGAACCTAAAGAACCGCCACAACCTCAACTGACGAATCACAGGTACTTCGAGGAGAATGTATGTGAAGGAATGCCCACAGCATATGTCGACGGCTGCTCCTACAACCACAAGGGCAAGTTACAAGCTGGAGCGGGAGTGGTCTGGCTCAACAACGACCCCTGCCCACCGCAGCAATTCAACTTAGGCCCTCGCTCATCGCAATATGCTGAAATAGCATCCATCCTCATCACACTTCAAATGGCGGCATCCCACAACATCAAAGAACTTCTCATCTGTACCGATTCGAACTACGCCCGTCTAAGCTTCACATGCCATTTAGCTGGATGGAAACAGAATGGATTCAAGACAGCTAACAACAAGCCTGTCAAACACCAGGAACTCTTCCAAGCAGGCGATGCCATTGTCACTGAACATGACATTATCGTTTATTGGAAAAAGGTTCGAGGTCATTCACGTCAACCAGGACAAGACAAAGACTTCACTGACCAAACCGATGCCCTCGCCAAAGCAGGTGCATTACACGGAGAGTCCTGGACATTTCAAGCCCTCCCTCCCAACCCTTCAGTAGCGGCCATAACCCGCCGCCAACACGCCACTGGCGTACAAAACCCCACCTCCTCCCACATTGCCATTTCACCTCAGTTCGCTGCTAACGATCTCCTCACACTTCAAAATGCGGATCAAACACTGCGAACTATGGCAGCTCACATTTACGACCCCTTAATTCATCCTATTTCCACCTCCGACCTAGCTGCTTCCTCCGAGCTCCGCACGCTCCACTCAATCAAGCACATGCTGCATCTAAGAGATGGTGTGCTCGCGTATGTCCCTGAGCCCCTAACTATGCCAAAGCTCGTAGTCCCTCACGGCCAAAGGGGGATGATGCTGACACACGCCCACGATGCACCATGCGCAGGACACCACGGCGCCAAGGCCACCTATGAAACACTCAAACAAGTAGCATACTGGCCTGGCATGCAGCAAGACGTGGCGGAATACGTAAAAGGATGCCTGGTGTGTTGCCAGTTTCAACCGGCAAACCCAAACCACCGAGCCCCACTGCAAAGGAAAGGAATGACCTTCCCCTGGTCGGACCTCCAAATAGACTGGGTAGGACCCCTGCCACGGTCAACGCGAGGTAACAAATACTTCCTCACTGTGGTCTGCGAATTCACGAAGTGGATAGAGTGCCTCCCAGCTCCCAATGATACAGCAGAAACAACAGCCTGCCTGTTAATGAACCACATCTTTTCAAGATTTGGACTGCCTTTAAGGGTCAACTCTGACCGCGGAACCCACTTCACCGCCGACATCATGCAGGAAGTGTGGAAACTCCTCGGTGTACAGGCCAAGCTCCATATAAGCCATCACCCAATTTCCTCGGGTCAAGTTGAACGGGCCAATAAAACAGTGGTCAGCATGTTGAAGAAGTATGTGTCTGCCAATCAAAAGGATTGGGATATTAAACTTCCGCTGGTACTGATGGCTGCTCGAGCCACCCCTCACCAGTCTACCGGCGTACCCCCGTTCACATTGATGACAGGGAGAAACATGACGCTACCGCTACACCTGCTGTACCAACCTGGTGACCTGAACCTCGTCACTGCCTATACCACTCACCAATACCTGGAAGAGTTGCATCAGCACCTGAGAACGACTTTCGCCTTTGCTCAACAGCAACTACAACGAAGCGCGGAAGGTCGTAAAGCCTACTACGACCAAAAGGCCTCTCACCATGAGTTTAATGTCGGAGACAAAGTGTGGTACTACAGCTTCGCCCGACCAAGGCAGAACGCTCCCCATCGCCTGTCAAAGAAGTTCCTACCTCACTGGACAGGACCCCACGCGATTGTAGACAAGCTCTCACCTGTCGCCTACCGAATCAAAATCGGACAAGGGCGCAGCGAGCCAGTCCTTCGATGGGTCCATCGAAACCAGATAAAGAGGCACCAGAGCTCCAGCCGACTGGAAAAGGGGGAAGATCAAACCCACTGACACAGACCGACAATCATATGCTCTACACCACACTAACATAATTTCTGTTGTTAGGAAAACATATAGCGACCTTGTTGAAACACAACACTTACACTCTCTCCTCAGCTGCACTGCTAGAGTCAACCTCTAGTAGAGAGGAGTTATTTCACACATGTGACACTCGTTTGCTGCCTAACCTCATTCGGTGTCCTTGTGCCGCCGTTTCTCGTTTTGTTGTTTCCTTTCACCTGTGTCTCTCTTTGTTTTTTTTTTTGTTTTTTGTTTTTGTTTTTTCTTCTTCCTCTTTCACTATAATTCCCTCTCCCCTCTAGTCCCCTCATCAGGGAACTTCCTTTACCAATTATTTAGATCCAGGTCCCAAAATTAAGATTGACTCCCTTCAATAAAGTCGTTGTAACTCGTTGTGAGAACCGTTATCAACCGATCGAGGCGACCCGCCAAATCATGACCGACATGCTACGTGAAGTAAGTCCTCAATTGATAACTTAGCCATGGGTAGGATTGCACACTACTTGATACCTCTTGGACCTTGTCCAAAATATCCTAACTTCGGCCACCGCGGGCCATGCTAGTCCCATCCAAACCCATCTCGCCTTTTCCCTGGGTATCGCTATTCCCTTGTACGTAGACCCGGAAGCAGGCGACTTGGCCTTTCTCCTCAGTTTGCCCATTATCGACTCGAATAACATTTACCGGCTCAAAGACGTTGTGAATGTGGGATTTTGGCAAGGGAACACCTATGTCAAAATCCACACTCCTGAAGTCGTTGCGTATCACGATAGCAACGAACAGTTGCACTTGGTCCCAAACCTGAGGATGTGTACGCGCACGAAGGACATTCACTTCCTTTGCCC
This sequence comes from Aspiorhynchus laticeps, assembly GCA_023376895.1. Lineage (NCBI taxonomy): Eukaryota > Metazoa > Chordata > Actinopteri > Cypriniformes > Cyprinidae > Aspiorhynchus > Aspiorhynchus laticeps. The sequence continues at coordinate 42,881,095 of CM041793.1, forward strand.
GAGTAAACCTTTCGTACGCGATAATACTGAGGGCATCTGCGGCCTAGAATCCATTAGACACGACATTAGCTGCCCCGCCGAAGCGACACCACGTTCTCAAGTCGAGGTAACGCAAGCCGAAATCATCGGAAACCGATGGCTGGTCAACACCCCAGCACGAACAGCTACCCTCACATATGATCAACACGACACAGCCACACGCATTACCTTGCCCAACCAAACTTTATGGATCACTGTCCCTAAGGGCTCGATCCTCCATATGGACGAGTTAGCATTGTATCACCTTACTGACGACGAGTATCAGGCTGAAATCGAAATCTCGCCCTTCTTCAAACAGCACTCCTTCGTCCTCGATCCAGAATTGGAAGAAAGGATCAAGGAGGAAGGAACGCAACTTATTGACTTGACTCCTGTTGATACAGCTTTAGAAGCTATCGCTCGCCTTCCGCCCGCTGGCGCGCCTATTATTCGGTCTTGGTCTGCCGCTGACACAGCGCTTTGCATCTCTACTATTGTAGGGTACGTTGTGACATTGACACTGGCCTTCCTCCTACACAAGCGAGTGAACGCCGTTCAAGAGTCTTTCAACAAATGCACGTCAGGCGTCCCACGTATTTTCCGACGTGATAAAACCGACCAAGAACCTGAACCTGAGAACTCAACCAACCTGCTTGAGATCACGCCTATACCGTCTCGTCGAACCCCTGACAATTAAACCAATCAGAATGACTCAATTGCCAGTAATCCTAAAGAATGCACCCCTACATCTTCTCAAGTTCCTAACCTGTTCTTTCCCAAATTACCCTACACCAGGATTCAGTCAGTGATGGAGATGTTGTTTGTGTCCTGTGTGTGTGCCTGTTCTCCCTGCTTCTTGTTCCAGTGCCCGCCGACGTTCGCAATGGGAACCTCACCGAGCAAAAGGGGGATGTGTAGGACCTGTGTGGAGGAAAGAACACACACACACACACTAAGTGCAACCACAAAATTCCTCAGGCTTAGAGAAACGTTCGTTTCTATCTGCAAGTCATAAAAATTGACAGAGGAAGAGCACCTCACCCAGCTGGCTGGCCAATTTCCTGCCATGCCTTTGGGTTATCATCTAAAAGAAACCTCTCAAAATAGGAGAGCTTTGAGGTAAACATCTGGCAATGGTCAAAACGACAAACTTTATGGATCCTCTGGTCGTTAACGCATAATTCAATGATTTTTATCAACACGAAAAGACGTTTTACGACAGACGTTCAAGCTAAGGAAGACCAGACCCCCACAAACGTGACATTCTCATGACCTGGACAGTGACTTTCTTGACCCCCCGTCCTCCCAGGACATGGCAAGGATATGTGCCTTTCATTTCTTTAACCGAACAAAGACTCAAACTTTTATAAAGTGTTCCAAAAGACAATTAATACCCGTTGCTGTTATCAAAAGCAATATATACAATATATTTTACGAAATATATCAATGTGTATTTTATGTCATTTATAAGCTGACTGTGTCATTGTAATCAATGGTATGTTTTTATAATCTTTTGAGGTATAATTTTCTCCCGTAAAGTGAGAACTACACTTATAGCGTCATATACATGATGTGTTGTTTCTAATCTTTAAATAGAACCCTTTTTAGTTAGTTTTAGCATGAAAGCTATTAATGTATGTCGAATACCTTATGTTTGGTTTCATATTAACGGTCAGGACAAATGCAAGAATTTGGTGTGCATGGGAAGTTAATATTGAGTATAATAATGTGTGATTAGAACGTGTTAAAAGATATTTTCTTCATGTGACGAAATAACTAAGCAGATACATTTACTGCATGGAAAATGAGCCGTGTAGGTGGACCTCCGGCCAGAGGGACAACCTGGTTGGTGGAAGCCTCTGGGGGTTGAACGGAAGGCCTCTGACGTCAGTCCCTTTTAAAAAGCGGATCCCCGCTCTCTTTTAGTCTCTCTCTGTTCTGCTCGGAAATCGCGCGCTCCTTTGAAACTGGGGCTACTCCAAAAGCTCGCTGCCTTTAACACCTGGCCGAGTTTTGAAGACTGAACCAACACTTCGTCAAAACTCTGAAGAAACTCTTGAAAGTCTGAAGCTACGCGAAAGGAACTTCAAGCATCGAACAACCCCAGAGCAACCAGTCAAACCAACAGAGGGGCATCCCCAAGAGTGACGCAATGACACGACACGACACGCGGGGTTTCCAACATCCGGGAAACGCGGGGTTTCCAACATCCGGGAAAGCAACGGCAGAATCAGCGACCATTTCAACTTAAAAGCAAGTAACCAAACAATACCTTTATTCTGCTGAACTGGTCGTATCTATCTCTAAAGTAAAATTAAGATAGTTCTCCATTTGATGATCGACACGGGTAAAATCGTGTGGAAGTAGAACAGTGCTAGATTGTAATCATTCTCAATTAAATTCATCGCCTGTGCGTGTGTATGTATGTATGTATTTTGTTTTATGTTATTTAGCTTAGTTCATGTATTGTAGTAAGATAGCAAATAAACTCTTGTTGATTTATAGAGAAGTGTTCTGTGTTCTGTTGTGAAATATTCAAATCAAATTAGCTCAGATCGCGTTACCTATGCTAATAACTGTCATACGGTTATTTAAATAATTCTGTATTCTGGTGGCCACGAGAATAAACAGAATTTATCAGATATACTTAAATTTAGCAACTCGCTGGACGATTGTTAAATAAGTTATAAGTTGGACGTTTTGATTAATACCAATTGATTATATCGATATCAAATCGTAAAATTCCCTAAAGCTACAATAAAGCTTAAACAAAAGAGCTAAATTAAACAATGTAAATGATTAATTCATTACAGACGTTACGTCGAACGTGACTGACTGATAGGGAACGTCTCGGTTACATGTGTAACCCTCGTTCCCTGAAGGAGGGAACGGAGACGTAACGTCCCGTCGCCATAGTTGCTGTACCACCGCTGTACGGCCGGGGCACACAGTCTCGGCTCCTCAGCGAAAAACTGATGTGCGTTTGCACGCGCTCTCCTTTTATACCCGCGCTGCGGGGAGGGGTGCGCGTGGCGAAACACGCACACCAACTGCCATTGGCTTGTTTTGTTAACACTCGAAGATGATTGGGCTCTCGAGCGAGATCCCATTAGTCAGTCACACTGACGTTACGTCTCCGTTCCCTCCTTCAGGGAACGAGGGTTACACATGTAACCGAGACATTCTCATGTCAGATATGTATGTTTATATGTATGTATGTATGTATGTACCAAGAGCTTCTTAAAAACCACAACAAATTCCTCGTGTGTTTGCACACACTTGGCGAATAATGCTGATTCTGATTCTGATTCTGATGTATTTACATGTATATATTTATATTCATATAATTTATATTATATATAAATGTGTTTAATATATAAACATAACATATTGTTCTGAAAAATATACATGCATGTGTGCGTATTTATATATACGTAATAAATATATACAGTACACACACATATTATGTACACAAAAACTGTTATTTTGTATGTGATTAATCGTGATTAATCGTTTGACAGCACTATAAAAATGTCATGGTAAAACAATCAGATGCATTAAGAAAAAGACTGGGTAACACTTTATGTGAAGCCTTAAATAATGCATTCTAAAAATATTTTAATGCATTAATTATGTTTTGTAATGCAACTTAGAATGTATTCATGTATGATTTTCATGAATAATTATAACCACAGTTAAAGTACTTACTGTATATATTATCATTGTTACACCTTTAGAAAAATGCATTGAAATTAGTGCTGTCAAAGTTAACACGTTAATAACACGTTAAGGCAAATTCATTTTAACGGCACTAATTTTTTTAACGCGCGATTAATGCAGCGCGTATTTTCTGTTTGACCCGTGGCACAACCCGTAGTTGGAGAAATGGAGATGCACAGTGTTGCCAACTTAGCAACATTGCAGACCCCTTTAGCGACTTTTTTCCCTTCAAAAAAGAGCCCAAACCTAGTTTCTGAGAATCACCGGTACTGCCGCGCGAACGCGAGGTCTTGCTCTCCCAGCATGCGCACACACCTCTCCCCCTCTCTCTCTCTCTCTGCGTCTGCTCAGTTTCTCTCCCAGCGCGCGCACACACCTCTCTCTCCCAGCGAGAGTCTCTTCAGCGAGAGTCAGAGGAGCAGCGATTTAATTCAGTGAAACACAGATATTATGTTGCTTCTCTAATTTTACATGCAAGTATAGCCGAAATCACAGCACAGCTATTGTCTTTATCTTATGTGTATTTGATTTCATCAGACGACGGTGCGATTATCAGGATTTTTGTGCAGATTAACATCTTGGAAGGGAGAGCTGAGTCTTAATGGGTCGCGTTTCAGTCACTATTTCATATTCATTCCGTTGTCTGACAACAGAAACAGTAAAATATACCAATGAAAACAGTTTTATTGAGAATTTAGCTTAATCAAAATACAGTATGTGGGCACAGAGAGGGAAACAAATGTAATAATAAATAATAAAGAGCTGCCCTGTGTGCAAAAAATGTAAACAGGTTTGTGTAAGTAAATTGCTCAGTGCAAAGAAAGAGAAATAATGGGAACCTGGTATTTATTTTTTCATGTGTCTAATAGACAGGAACAAGTTCTTTAAAAACATCTATGACCATTGAAACATGTCTACTCTTCATGCTTTATGTTGACTATGGTTTCAATAATAATAAACATACACTATATTGCCAAAAGGATTGGGTCGCACCCTTCTAATGAACAGGTTTGACTACTTTAGTAATTTCTATGAGTACAAATCTTAATGTTAAAGCATATAATGATATTCTAGGAAATTGTGTGCTTCTGATATTATAGCAACAGTTTGGACTGGACCCTTTTCTATTCTAACATGACAATGCCTCTGTGTATAAGGCAAGGTTCAAAAAGAAATGATTGATTCAGTCAGTGTGGAAGAACTTGACTGGTCTGCATAAAACCAAGTCCTAATCCCAGTTTAACACCTCTGGTGTGACTGTAAATGCAGACCTTGAGCCAAAAACTCATCACCAAACACCAATGACTTATACATACACTATATAGACAAAAGTATTGGGACACCCCCTTCTTTAGAACAGAAAAATGCACTTCCAAATCTGTGGCAACAACGATTGGAACATAATTCATGTATTTAAAAATTGTATTTCCATCTATGTTGCTTACAGTTTGAGAAGTGTCTAAAATGACTGAACCCATATGTACAAGTCATTGGTGTTTGGTGATGAGTTTTTGGCTCAAGGTCTGCATTTACAGTCACACCAGAGGTGTTAAACTGGGATTAGGACTTGGTTTTATGCAGACCAGTCAAGTTCTTCCACACTGACTGAATCAATCATTTTCTTTTTGAACCTTGCCTTATACACAGAGGCATTGTCATGTTAGAATAGAAAAGGGTCCTGTCCAAACTGTTGCTATAATATTAGAAGCACACAATTTCCTAGAATATCATTATATGCTTTAACATTAAGATTTGTACTCATAGAAATTACTAAAGTAATCAAACCTGTTCATTAGAAGGGGGCGACCCTATACTTTTGGCAATATAGTGTACATTTGCATAAAGCATCCATATTTGTCCATGCCCATGTTGATTAGAGTATTAAAAATTTGAAAAGTATTAATTTAAGGTACATTTAGAACAAATAAAAATGTGTGATTAATTGCGATTAATCGCGAGTTAACTCATGACAATCATGCGATTAATCACGATTAAAAAAAATATCGATTGACAGCCCTAATTGAAATACATGACAAACAAACAATTTTAAGATGTAATGTAGAAGGTGTAGATGTAGAAGGAATCTGCAAATATTATAATGCATTAAAGTCTGGTTACAATTACGTATTCAAAGATGCATTATGACAAGGGCGTAGGTTTGCTTTCGACATTGGTGGGGATATAAAAAGTTCCAAATCCTGCTGCACCACAGAGTGCCACTTATAGTTTACCAAAAAACAACAACAAAAAAAACATTATATTTGTCCCAAATTATTGTTGATGTTCATGACTTTATCCTAGGCTGAAAGATTGTGTATCTTTCCGCACAACGTTTGTCTTTCTGTCCGTATGCTTTATATAGGGATCTAATAATAGCCATAGATCGCGCGTTCTCTTTCGTTTGCTCTGTTTTGTCAAACAAACACCACTTCAAACTCATCGATGCACCTTTGTTCATTCCTGAAGTGGGCTTTTATATTAACTGTTTTGGACTGCTGTCTTGAATAGGTTGTTTGCACATGATTAAGCACATTTTACCCCTCATTTCTCATTACAATAATGAGCCTGATATTGCCTTTGATTTTATGATGATTCTCATTGCTGTAATACACTCTTTTCTTTATTACAGAAGAAATATTGAAGAAATATTTTTTCAATTAAGCTGAATTAATTTTGAATGAATGAGAGGCAGTATAACAAATGCTGCCATATTTTTTCCATGTAACAGTAATGAGACGACAACTTTGTGCTTCACAGTAATGAGAATTTGGTGGAAATGTGCTTTATTGTCTTAAATATACTCAAAATTTCAGGACAAAAAGACAGAGAAAGAGACAAATAGACAGACAGACAAACTGAGTGAAAATGCGAATGCTAATAGTTATTGCTGAGTGTTGCTGTCTAAAACAGACTGATTTTTCCTCCATAAAGGCAGTCTGAAAAAGCAAATATCCTCTTGAATTCCAGCCATTCCTCTCATGTCACAAGCACTGGACTCACATAACAACCTGTTGTGTGGGAAGAAGCCATTAGATACGATTACTGCCACACACACACACACACACAGGTTCAGCCTGAGCTGCGGATGGTATCATAAGTATGATTTGGGATCACGTCCAGAAATGCCACTGCTTTCATCCGTCTTGGAGCCACGTGTCATACATTGGTTTGCTGCAGAGCGGCACATCGGGTTCTCAGAACAAATATTGTCTGAGATGAGTCACAGCCTGATTAATTAGAGATGGCGTCTTCCTGAGTCACGCGTGTGCATCCGCCGCTCTGGCGGCTTTTGAGTCACTGGATTGTGTTCATTGAGGTTACCATGGTAAACACACTCCCTCACATTGAGCAACCGGCTCAGCTGACAACGGTACAGCAACACTGAGAGTCCTGAAAGAGAAATGCATTCTGGATTAGATAACAAGACAATGGAAGTCTTGATGTATTCAGCTGCAAATGAACTTTTGTGTGTCTCTCTAGGTGATGGAATAGATGATGTCGGAAGTACAGGGCACTGTGGAGTTCTCGCTGGAGCTTCACAAGTTTCATAATGTGGATCTCTTCCAGAGAGGGTAAGTTCTGAGTTCTTCTGTATGTCTAATGAAGGCTTTGTTAAGCGTCTGTTCTCTAAACAACCTGTTCAGGAAGAGCACATGGTGACAGCATCACCTATAAACACTATGAGCCGCTTCGAATCAGTTTAATTGTCACATTCCAGGCATTTTTCCATGTTATTTTTTGGATGCAATCAATAGAAGGCATTGTGTGACATTCTGGACTGGAAGACTGGAGCTGGAAATCAAAACTGGAGTTTTGGTTCATGTCTCATTAACAGTGAGTTTACTCCTAAAAGCTGACAAAATTAACTTTTAGCAGATATATGCATTGTCTCTAATGGAAAAAAAAAAATTTGTAAGATGTTTTTAATGTTTTTGAAGGAAGTCACTTCTGCTAGGTTGAATTTATTTGATCAAAAAGGCAGAAAGAGCAGTAATATTGTAAAATATTATTACTATTAAAATAACTATTTTCTATTTGAATACATTTTAAAATGTAATTTATTCCTGTGATCAAAGCTGAATTTTCAGCATCATTACTCCAGTCTTCAGTGTCACATGATCCTTCAGAAATCTTTCTAATATGCTGATTTGTTGCTCAAGAAACATTTCTTATTATTATCAATGTTGAAAACAGCTGTGATGAAGCTCTGATGTATATAAAGTTCAAAAGAACAGCTTTTGTAACATTATACATGTCTATACTGCCACTTATTATCAATTTAATGCTAAATTAAAGTATTAATGCAACATAATGTAGTAAGTTAACAGGAAAAGGAAACTGTGCTTCTTGCGCAATTTCATATTTTTTTTTAAAGTTGAAGTGTGTGATTTCTGGGCCGTTATTGGTAAAAAAAAACTAAAATTGTAATCTCTTTAAGCAGACTGATTAGCTCAGACATAACATCCACCCAATCAATGACATGAATTTGGGGCGGGACTATCTGTTTGACTAATAGCAGATAAGAATTCTATTTGGAAACAATATTTGGTACCACTAGTGATGGCAAAAATGACACACTTCTCTAAATGTGGATCTGACACCTATTTTAGGATCATCTGCATCTACTGTTTGTCAAAAGTCAAAGTATGCTTTATTGTCAATTCTGCCACATGTACAGCACATACATACAGAGAATTGAAATTGCGTTACTCTCAGACCCTTGGTGCATACAGATAACACTAAACACTAACAGTAGAACGCAAAAATACAGATAAATCTAAATCAAATATATATATATATATATATATATATACTGTATTTTTTTTATATATGTATATATATATATATATATATATATATATATATATATATATATATATATATATATATATATATATATATGTATATATATATATATATATATGTATATATATATATATATATATATATGTATACATATATATATATATATATATATATATATATATATATATATATATATATATATATGACATTCAATGACATTGGCATGTTATGTACACACTACCATTAAAAAGTTTGGAGTTGGAAAATGTTTTTGAAAGAAGTCTCCCATGCTCACCAAGGCTGCATTCATTTGATCAAAAATACAGTAAAAACGGTAATATTGTGAAATTTACCACAATTTAAAATAACTTCAAATTTGAATATATTTTAAAATGTAATTTATTTCTGTGATGCAAAGCTGAACTTTCAGCATCATTACTCCAGTCTTCAGTGTCACATGATCCTTCAGAAATCATTCTAACATGCCGATTTTTTTTTTTTACATTTATTTCTTATTTTCAAACAAATATAAATCTTTTTTAACAATAGAAGTGTCTTTACTGTCACTTTTGATCAATATAATGTTGAATAATATATAATAATTGCTGAATTAAAGTTTGTTTAAAAAAAAATCCTGACTACAACATATAAAATGTATTACTAAATATAAAACACATTAAATATATACACTAAATATACATTTATAGTTAGTGTACTTTTTAGTTAGTACTTTTTAATTAGTTTGAGGGTTTTTTCCCCTTTTTCTTCTTCTTTGACAATGGAATGAAATGATTCCTGACAAAAATTGATATCCCAACAGTTTTTTTACATGGATACTTTCCATTATACTATATCTAAAACGTAACCATCTTAAAGTTGAATGAAGAAAAAAAATAAGAAAAAAAACTGTCAATTTAAAGAAAACATGAAATCAAATTCTATCCTATTTTCTATTTATTTAATACATTCTTCTGTTTTATTGTAAAAAAAAAAATAGATATTTTATGGAGGAAAATAAAAAATGCTATTAGTCATAATTCTGGTAACAGTATAATATATGATAACATTATTTTAACAATTATGTAACGTTATGTTAACAGTACATTAGCATTTGTTGATTAAAAAAGGGATACAAATTGAAGAAAAAATCTACTAATTCAACTTAATTTTATAACACAAAAGGCTGGCAGTCTAAAAAATAAAACTGAAATGAGGATATTTATTTTGAGAAAAATCACTTGAATGCCCATCACACTGTAACTATGATTTCCAAACTCATAGGTAACTTTTCCAGGGGGACTTGAAGACCACATAAGGCTGAAAGCATTGTTTACTACAAAGAGAAAGTTAATGTTGTCTTAAAGATCCGGGCAGTGCTAACGCAAAGCTTGCCAGTTCAATCCCAAGGGTGATCAACAAAGTTTCTGAAAAAGCGAGTCTATAAAGTTAGAAACACTAGAGACTCCCACAGCACATCAACAGTAGACAGTCTCAGAAGACAGCTGTCTGTCAGCAGATCGAGTCTAGAATTTCCTCTCTATCCTCCACTGTTCTCCTGACAGCTGTGTGAAGCAGAGGTCACTCGTAATGTTGTTGAGCTCAGCCCGTCTGCTCTGAGATTAAAGCAAGGCCGTTGGCTGAAACATCAGCTTTGCAGAGATTTGACCGGCTCTTCCCCCCTCCATAAAGCAGAAAGCTAAAGCTCTCGTCTGAAATAATCCCCACAAGACACACACTGCTCTAATATACTGTTTGTTTTTAACAGCCCTGTATGTAGTTCCTGCTCCGAAGAGAAGCAGCTAACAATAGAACGGGGCCGAATGAACTAATAGACCTTTGGCCTATATACTGTATGTCTGATGGAGCCAAACCGTATGTGTTATAATGAGCGCTGAGAATCTGTTTGGGAAGAATTCACTGGGCAGTGGTTCATTGGGGTGCGAGGTAGTGGTTTGAAAAATGTGTGTGGATTTAATGAAACAGAAAAGAAGAAAATCAATGCAGATTTCTCATATTCAACAGAGCATGCTGACAAATAGAGAACAAATCACTGACATATGACATCTAACTTAAACACAAATGTGCAATGGTTGAAAATGCAGATATAATGAACAGAAGAAGAAGAAGAAGAAGAAGAAGAAGAAGAAGAAGAAGAAGAAGAAGAATTCTGTCATCATTTACTCACCATCATGTTGTTCCAAAGCCTTTTTTTCTCTGTGGAAGAGAAAAAAATATAAACTTTAAATTTTGAGCTGACACTGAAGCTTTCAAGCTTTAAAAAGGACACAAAAGCACCATAAAGGTATCATAAAAGTAGTCCAAAAGACTCATTATGTTCCAAGTCCACTTAAAGGAATAGATAAATACTATAGGAAGTCAATGGGTGCAATGTTTGGCTACGCATATGCTTAAAAAAAATATCTTTATTTTATTTTTTTATACATTCAACAGAAGAGAGAAACTCATACATGGACATGATTTAGTAGGTTGTGTGATTTTTTTTTTTTTCGCAAGTCATTCGAAATACATTTGTGTTGGAACCATATAAATCATTTTTGTTTTATTAACTGAATCTGTATGAGTGGATTTTTAGTTCCCATCACACTTTGCACCGTGCTGAATTGGGAGCGTAGATGATGTATTTAAATAATATTTTATGCATTATTTGAGTAAAGGGAAATACATGAAAGTAAACAAGTTGCTCTTTCCTTGTAATTAATTGTGAAATTTACTAGCAATTTCTGAATCAAAAATTGCTTCTTCACCATTTTTTTCCCCACTAGAAAAAAAGTAACATTTATTTATTACTATTTTGTTTTGTTTTCTTACAAGATTTTGCACTTAAAATTCACTTACTTTAAATAAAATTAACAAAGTGAATAAATACGTTCTTCTCGTTCTTTTCTCAAAAAACAAATGCTTACACAGAATTAATTTATATAAATTTTTTAAAAAAAAATGTGTTATTGTTTGCCACTGCACTGACATCAGCACAGCTATGTTCACTGAATTAATCATCAAACACAGTCATCATCTAACCACAACCAAACCACAAGCATGGTGGGAACCACAAAAACTTAAACAGCATCAACATTTCAGTGTAAACTGTGGTTGTGTTTAATAAGTACTGTAGATGCAGTGAGGCTTATTTACATTTACATTTAGTCATTTGGCAGACGTTTTTATCCAAAGCGACTTACAATTGGGGAATACATAAAGCGATTCATCTTGAAGAGGCAATCAGACAGAGGAAGTGCTCGTAACACCAAGTCTCAGTCATTGTTCAAATAAGTACAAGCTAGCAAGGGAAGGAGAGAAAGATAAAGGGAAAGATTAAGATTTATTTTATTTTTTTTAGGATGAAGTCAAGTAGTGCCGAAAGAGATGAGTTTTCAGTTGTTGTTTGAAGATTGACAAGGATCCAGCATTCCGGATAGGGGTGGGAAGATTATTCCACCAGCCAGGAATGGTGAACGAGAATGTTCTAGAGAGTGATTTTGAGCCTCTCTGTGATGGTACCACAAGGCGTCGCTCACTAGCAGATCTCAGACTTCTGGAGGGGATGTAGATTCGTAATAGTGAGTGGAAGTAGGAGGGTGCTGAGCCTGTGGTCGTTCTATATGCAAGCATCAGTGTCTTGAACTTGATGCGAGCTGCAACTGGTAGCCAGTGCAAGGAGATGAAGAGAGGTGTAACATGGGCTCTTTTTGGCTCGTTGAAGACCAGTCGTGCCGCTGCATTCTGAATCATTTGTAGAGGTTTGATTGTGTTTGATGGAAGTCCAGCCAGAAGAGCATTGCAGTAGTCCAGCCTAGAAACGACAAGGGCCTGGACAAGAAGTTGTGCAGCATGCTCTGTCAGAAAGGGCCTAATCTTTCTGATGTTGTGTAGCGCAAACCTGCAAGATCGAGCAGTCTTTGCAATGTGCTCTTTGAAGGTCAGCTGGTCATCAAAGATTACACCAAGACTTCTGACCGAAGTTGATGGGGTAATTATAATTTTTTTTTTTATTTATTTATTTTTTTTTGGCCTGTCAGTAACACAGATAACACATGACAGTACGTATGTGTGGCTATGCTATCATCATTCACAGCCTTTTTTTTTTTTTTTTTTTTTTAATATTTATTTATTTTATTTATTTATTTATTTATTTATTTTATTTTTAATTAATTAATTTAATTTTATATACCCTTTTATTTAACCACACTATGACAGACAAGACCAGGGGACAGAGAAAACAAGAGAGAGAAGAAAGAAAAAAAAGAAAAAAATAAATAAAACAAACAAAAAAAACAAAACCAGACAATTTGCTTCGATACCTGCTGACAAAAAGAGAAAACAACAGAAGAAAACAACAGAAGACACAACATCCGAGAGACTGCAGCAACAACCAACATCTGTATGAATCGCAATAAATTCTAAATGTTAAATGTTATTGAGCAGCACACATAACTAATATTACAAAATAAGTTTTGAAGCAACAGCAGATCAAGACAATGTGTGTCTGTGAGCACCTGTTTTTACACCAATGTGAATGCTTGAGTGTACACCTGTGTGTGTGAGCGCGCTTGTGTTCATAAGGTTCCTCCATGTAAATGTTTAATAGTGTGTGTGGGGAACAACAGTGCCATCCCACAAGGCATGAAGCAGGCATGGAAAAGACCCGGGCCCCAAACATCCGGGGGCCCCCCAGGGCACGGGACCCCCAGGAGAACCACCGCAGGGACAACCGCGGCCTCCACCCAGAAAAGGGCAGAGGAGAGCCCGAAGGCGGGACCTCCGACAGCCACAGTGTAGACGCCCCAGGGTGCCGTGGCTGCAAGCCCGCAGGCTCCACCGGCATCCGACCATACCAGGGCAGACCGGGCCCTGGGCCCGGAGACCCAAAGGCCCCCCACCCCCCAATCGGGGCCCAGCAAGGCCAGTAGGGCCAGGCCCTGCCAAGCGACCGCCGAGAGCGGGCCGGCGCTCACCCGAGCATCCTGCCCCGGCGCGAGAAACCACCAATGCACCGGCGGCATCCTCCACCAGCAGGGCATGGTGGTGGGGTGGGGGTCGACTAAGATGATGAGTGAGGTGGAGTCTAAGGCCCGACCTGACACATAGACGTAGACGAACAAGCACACATATACACAAGCATACGTTCCCACCCTCATGCACGCAAACGAATATTCACACCCTCGCCCCACATGTAGACACACAAAAATGGACATGATACCCACACTCACACTCCCCATATGCACTCTATACTCCTAGATCCAGGCACCACCACCCCCAGAGGGGTAGTCAGCGCCCGATCCCGGAGCTGAACCCCCTTCGCTCCGGCGTGGGGACAGGAAGACCACCCCGGTCCCCGCAGCAGCAGAGAAAACCAACAGCCCAGACCCCGACTGGGCGGCCAGCTCATCCTCACAGCCTCCGGCCCCAGACAGAGAACAGAGAACAGGGGTGTGAGAAAAAAAAAAAAAAAAAGACCCCATGCTTCACCCCACCCGCTCAAATGTAGTGTTGGGGTAATTATTGATGAGCCTAACTGAATCGTGAAGTCATGCTGTAGATTCGGAGTGGCAGGGAAGACAAGAAGCTCAGTCTTTGCCATGTTGAGCTGTAGGTGATGTTCTTTCATCCATGCCGAGATGTCCGCCAGGCAGCCTGAGATCCGTGCAGCTACCATTGGATCATCAGGTTGAAAAGAGAGATAGAGCTGCGTGTCATCGGCGTAGCAATGATAGGAGAAGCCATGTGCCTGTATGATGGGACCCAGTGATGTAGTGTATGTGGAAAAGAGGAGGGGTCCAAGAACCGAACCCTGAGGAACTCCAGTGACCAGTTGATGTGTTTTGGATACGTCCCCTCCCCAGGCCACCCTGAAAGACCTGCCGGTGAGATAGGATTCAAACCAGTGAAGTGGAATCCCAGTGATGCCCAGCGATGAGAGGGTGGACAGGAGGATCTGATGATTGACAGTGTCAAAAGCAGCAGAAAGATCCAGCAGAATGAGGACTGATGATTTGGAATCGGCCTTTGCAGTTCGCATGGCTTTAGTGAGTGAGAGTAGCGCAGTCTCAGTTGAATGGCCACTCCTGAAACCTGACTGTTTAGCATCCAGTTTGTTGTACTGTGAAAGAAACAATGAGAGCTGATTGAAGACAACTCGTTCGAGTGTTTTCGCTACGAATGGAAGGAGAGAGACAGGTCTGTAGTTTCCTAAAAGAGAAGTGTTTAATGTAGGTTTTTTGAGCAGTGGGATTACCCGAGCCTGCTTGAACGCCAGTGGTGGACAAAGTACACAGATCAAGTACTTGAGTAAAAGTACAGATACGTATAATTAAATATTACTCCAGTAAATGTAAAAGTACTGCTTTTTCAATTTTACTCGAGTGAAAGTACAAAAGTACGCGATTTTTTATGTACTTAAGTAAAAAAGTACTGATAGATAGATTTATTTTACAATTTTATATAGACTACTTTATTTAATTTTACATTAGCACATATTTTTATAATCCTACTGTTCAAAATACCTGGGATTTTCCCAAAATAACCACTATATGGAGTCAAGATATATATTTTGTTGTTGATTTGGACTATGTTGATGAGAGTGATGTAGTAATGTTCACTGTGAAGCTTACACTGTGATGTACCTGAGAGAGAACAGATTTGACCATCTAATTTTCACCAGTTAAAAAAAAAATGTTTTAAAACTTGTTTTGCAGAACGTCACAGTTATATATGACATGAGAATAAGGCCTGAAGTTAGGAAGAACATTTTAAGGAAAATATAATTATATTTTCATAATGCTTTTTTTCTTCTCAAACCTTGTCTGTGGTGTAAAAACACTGGCCAAATGCCTCCAGAGGGCATCACTTCCCACTTTGATAATTACTGTAGTTATGTTCTGAACATCACATGCTTTCTTTTTACCTCAGATGTAAACTATCTAGGTGGTTGAATAAAAATATTTGGACTTTGTATCTAAAAATTTCCTCAACTTAGCACCAGCAAGCTTGTTAGCTAGACAGTTAGCATCAGTATGGTTATGAATAAACATTCATATCTGTCTACTCGGCTAGTTGATCCAAACAATATAAAAATGTATACTGTTGATAAACAATATAAAACAGACGTCACATTGGGCTAAATGCGTAGTATTTTAATAAAACTGCTAACATTACAGCAGCGGGGAATATGAACGTGCATGAGTTATTTTATTTAACCTGTGTTATTTTAATGTTTTGTTTTTTGACCTAAAACACTGACATTGATCTGTCTGCATTCAAGCATTTCAGAGGGCTTAAATAGATCACACTTTACAGCAGATTTAGTTCACAAACAACTGACAGTTTTGACCTAAATATGATTTTCAGTTAACGTTACAATAATTAATCCTAAAATTCGACATTAGTAACTTACATTTTGCAGCATCAGTTGCGCGCTCACGCTCACATGATCTCCCGGTTCTTTACTTGTGAGTTCATTTCACTGAAGACTCGCTCTAAACGGATCATTTGAATCAGTGAGTTTTCGACTCGAGAACAGCTGCAATCGGATCATTCCAATTTGTGAATGAATCGTTTGTTGCGATTTGCGAACCGATTTAACAAGTTCATTGAAAAGAATCAGTTTGTTCATGAATCACACACCGCTTCTGCGTCTCGGAGCACGTGATGTATTATAAGGAGTAACGATATGTTTTATGAAATGTAGTGAAGTAAAAAGTACGATCTTATGCTTTGGAATTTAGTGAAGTAAAAGTAAAAGTTGCTCAAAATAAAACTACTCCAGTAAAGTACAGATACTTGAAAAATTTACTTAAGTACAGTAACGAAGAAGTTTTACTTCGTTACTGACCACCTCTGTTGAACGCTGTGGGGAAGATGCCTGTGAGGAGAGATGTGTTGATAATGTGTATGAGTGCCGGTAAGAGTGTGGGAGAGATTGCTTGGAGAAGGTGAGAGGGGATTGGGTCAAGAGGACATGTTGTAGGATGGCTGGAGAGGAGAAGTTTGGATACTTCCGGCTCGGTGAGGGGACGGAAGGAGAAAATGGGAGTTTGAGCAGTGGATGTGGTTGGTTGGAGGTCCTGTATGTGTGGAGGTGAGAACTGGTTACTGATTGTCCTAGTTTTGTCTGTGAAAAAAGTGGCAAAGTCATCAGCTGTTATAGAAGTGGTGGGAGGTGGAGGAGGGGGACAGAGGAGAGAATTAAATATTCTGAAGAGATTACGCATGTCTGGAGCGCTGTTGATCTTGTTGTGGAAATGTGAGGATTTGGCAGTGTGGACTTCAGTAGAAAAAGATGAAGGCAAAGACTGATACCTACTCAGGTCTGACGGATCGTTTGATTTGCGCCATTTTCTCTCTGCCGCTCTGAGTTTGGTCCGATGCTCACGAAGAACATCGGATAACCAGGGGTTAGAAGGGGCAGCCCGTGCTGGCCTGGAGGAGAGGGGACAAATGTCATCTAGACAAGAGGTTAAGGTAGCGCATAAAGTGTCAGTAGCTGCATTCACATCCAGAGATGAGAAATGGGTAGGTGAGGGAAGAGAGGAGGATACTACAGAGGAAAGAAGGGAGTGGGAAAGGGAGCGTAGGTTACGTCTGAAAGTAACCGATAAGGGAGATGGTGGCACCCGGGTAGCAAAATGTAAAGTAAATGTGGATGTTATAATTTTTTTTGTGAGGTGTGTGGTAGACAAATTTTAGCATGTACTGTCAACATACTGTAGATGTTCTTGCCGAGCTCAGGATGACCCGACTTATTTCAGGATCTCCAGGGAGCTGCAGCATGATCTGTGAAGTGCTTCAACATTTAACCTGCAACTGCAGTCACTTCACTGACCAAGGTGACCTTTGTACAAGCCCCCTGATGGAGCCTGGGCTGTCTGAACATGCTGACTAAGCTTTCACATTAATTCACCATCATTATTTATGATTTAATAGAGATTTACTGCATACAACTTCACACTGACCAGATCAACGGCTGTTTATCTTGATCAGTATAAGTGGTATAGGAACATGCATTATATCCATTATTTATTGCCATTTTGTCCTGAATGAATTAATAATTTAGATACATTTGTGGAGGACTTCACCGGTACGTCTGGAAAGAAAATGCCAATCTTTTATTAGGTAACACAAGCTTGGTGGTGTTTGTAGAGTTCAAATGACCAGATTTCAGAAACATTCTGTCACAGTGCACACAGCAGGGAGGATACAGGAACATGCAGACGTGGACGTAAACTCAAAACACAGTCTTTAATGAGGACAGGGCAGGACAAGGCAAGGCTGACAGACAGGAAACACCGGGAGTAATGAGTAGACCAGACGAAATCTAACTCAAAAGACAGGAACTAAATACACAGGGTAATTAACACATAATCACAAACACAGCTGGACAAGAATTAACTGATAATCACATCTGACCAGGACAGGAAACAAACCAAATATGGACACAAGAGGCGGGAACACATGACACACACGACAGAGGACTGACACATTCATTGTATAAATATATGAAATTGAACTAATTTGTTCTATCTGTAGTATGTGCTCAGTCACCTGGAGTAATAAACTATCATTTTTGAGGGAACAATTGCTTTACAATTACCTAGTTTAAAGGAACATTTTTTAAAAAAAGAGATGGTTTTTAGAGATGCCAGTTAAAATAGTTCAACCAAAAATGAAAATTTACTGACCCTCAGGTCATCCAAGATTTATTCAGTAGAAAAGTAAAGACGATTTTTAGCTGAAACCGTGGCCATTGGCCATTCATAAAATGCAAGTCAGCAGCTACCGTCATTTTGAGAGTCAAAAAAGCATATCAAGGAACACAATATTACCTGTGGCTCCTAACAGCATATTGAGGTTATATGGAAGTAAAATGATCGGTCTGTGAAGAAACTGTGAATTATTTACAGTATTATCACCTTTAATCCAGAGCCTCAGGCAAACAGTCCAGAGTATGATCCTATGATGAATGAGCTCATTCAGTGCTCCAGTTCCACCAACAGTCACTGAACTGAGGAAACAGATCCGACTCGGACCAAAGACCAATGAGCTGCTGATAAGCGCATGTGTGAACCAAATGAGCACTTAAATAAAGGGGCAAAATGAAAGTGAAAAAGACTATTTTATTCACTTTATATGCATTAGACATGTAAAACATCCACTTTCACATCATTATTGAGTGCTTTGTGTATGTATACGTTTTGTCATTGTCCAATCACGTAATTAAAACAAACTGTCACAAAGAACCAGTTTGTGGAAAATAATCAGATTTCCCTGTTTGCCTGAGGCTCTGGATTACAGGTAATAATGTTGTAAATAATGTTCAGTTTCTTGCACAGACCGATCGTTTCGCTTAATAAGACCTCAATGCATCATCAGGAGCCACGGGTGTTAAGGTCCTTGCACACTGAATCCAAAAATGTTGTATGCATTTTTTTGTATTTGTTATCCTAAAAATTTGTCACACACAGAAACCTCGCATACTGAGTCCGATGCATATTAATTAATCCACCAATTTCTGTGAACTCAGAGTGCAAGGATCTTTACGGTGCTTTGAACTGCGAGACGAAGTGGATAAACTTGACAACGCCATTCTGGATTTTGGCATTCGCTTGTACGGTGGCTCTGAATTGTCAAAACACCTCTCAAAATGCTTCAAGAGATGCGAAAAATGCAGAAAATTGAACCCGATCTGATTTTTTTTAATGACGGACAAAAGTTTCGGAGCCAGTGTGTAAAAGTGATTGACACAATGTGAGGTATTTATGTTTCAACGTGCGAAAATTTTGGACTCTTTTTTTTTGGAAAATTTTGGCCTTTAATTTTGTGTTCACTGACATGCTTTTTTTATCCTCAAAGTTTGGTGTTGAAGATCTAATTAACAGGAAAACTTACTGAACTTAGATCTTGAACTTGAACAAAAATATTTTTTTTTTTCCCTCGGACAAACTTTAATTTGTGCTGTTTTTCAGTTGTTTAACTGTAATCTTGTATGATAATGAATCTCTTTACAAATGATTTGTATTTCAGTGACTTTTCCACTTTGTAATCTGGGAATAAAATCTATAATAATTCAACAATTCTCTGTCAATTGCAGCTTCTATCAGGTGAGGGCAGGTCTGCGTGTGTCTCCTCGGATTCCCCACAGAGTCACTGCCACAACACCTGGATACACAGGTGAGAACTTCATATATTTACTTTCTTCATCCCAGTGTCTCTATAAACCATGTGTGTAGCATTAACACGTCAGACAACATGCAGCTAATCAGTCAGTTTGTGAGTGTGTCTAGATTCTTTTCTTTTGTTAGACCTAATATTTTTAATGGTGGTGGTTTAGATTCAAGATGCATCATCTGAGAGAGGATTTTAAACTGTCAGCAAGCTAAAATCCTCTCAGAGGAGATGCATCTCTGAATTCATTCCCTTTAAAGGCAAATTAAAGCAGCACTTTTGAAACTAATTTAACTTCTTAAACAACAATTTCAGAGACAATTACTGTCGAACATTAAATCACTTGCTGTAAGCAATGCTCCTGTTATTGTGCACAATGCATTTGTTTGTGAGGACTTCATTTTGGTTACAATTATACAGCCTATTTACCTTGTTTTGCTGGATAGAGGATGATAGTGAAGCCCATCGGATGAATGCGAGCATTCGAGGGCTCTTTCCCAGAGGCTTTGGAAGGATTCCCCTCGCTTTCTCCGCTCCTGCTTTTAAAAATAAACGTGGATAATAAACTACTTTCTGAGACAAAAAAACACAGCCTTTAGACAAAGAGAGACACAGAGATAAAGTCTTATATCTATTTCAGTCATGACAACTCTCGGAAAGGATTGTAAAGCTTTATTGATAAAATAGAAGAGCATAGGTTTGGTCTTGGCGGACTAGATCTGCTATGCTGCTGCTGCTGCAGAGCAAGTAGACCTGCTTTGGCTAAATGCACAGATCGTAATTAAAAGGAACATGCTGCTGCTGCTGCTGCTGCTAGAGAGAGAGGAAGATCCCCTCCAACGAAGCAGATTGAGCTGCTTAACATATACCCCCCAACCCTGCAGATCTATCCGCCATGACTGGTGTACGAAATGGGCAATGCTTTGATCTACTAGACAAGAAAATGTTGAGTCGGTACGTGTAAAAAAAATTTTTTCTTTTTTTTTTTTTTAGCTATGCCATAATTAGAAATAATTTAATGGCAGAATTTAATAAATAAATAGACGAGGTTATGCCAGATTAATATTTATTGCCAGCATCACCCGGTAAGCATTCAATGTTGCTTACAATATGTTTAAGAACTCATTAACTTTTGGCCTTCGACGACATCTCTACAAGTAGGTCTGACATAGCGCTCGTAAGCTGCTGAAGACCAACGGCCCATTTCTTTGAGAGTGGAGGTTGGCACTTTAGGCGCTGCTGTAGTTGCTGCGCCGATCCTGATTGAGTGCGGAGTGTACACTTCTGGATCGAGGCTGCAGACCCGACAGAGCTGTTTGAATTTAGAGGCAAACCAGGAGCTTGTCAAGGGGTTGCCATCCTCCGTAAGGAACAATGGGTCGTCAGGCAAGGTGAGATGCCGGGTTCTCAGGTACCGAGACAAAGAAAGAAGAGGGCAAAAGACAGAGTTAATACTTGATATAATGATAGGAACACCTTTATCAGATTTAACAGTCTTGGAGTGTTTAAGCATTAGAGTGAAATGGTGATTATCAAATAAAACGTCAGAAATGGTGAGATCATAATTAGGATCGAAGCGAAGTGATTTACAAGTAAATTCCCCACACCTCAAAAACCCGTAAAAAGCAGTGAGCAGGACTGCATCTAGAAGAATGTCTGAATATTCCCCAAAGACCCCAAGTCTGAGGCGATTCAATAATTTATGTAACAGTGGAAGGGTTAGAGGTAAACATTTATCTTTCTTCCCTGGATGAGCCTTCGAGATGCCTTTGATGAGCAGAGAGATGGCAGGATGTGGAAGAGGCTGATGCTGCTAGGGTCATGGCAATGAAGATGGAACTGGATTCCTGCTATAGTTGCTTTGATAGTGGGAGGCTGGAGCTTACGGACATTAGCACAGTGGACTATAAAGGCACATAAAACTCCGATATTTATTGGAAAAGTGGGAACCGCAAAAGCCGCACAGAAAAGAGAAAAATAAGACCACGCAGAGTCATACACTTTCAATGTAGATTTGACCATTCCAAACCTCATATAGTTACTAGCAGCCTCCAGATATGAAGAGAGCGAACTTAGTCTAGGGTAGTTTGGCTGAACGGGGGGGGGGGGGGGGGGGGGGGTGTCAAGGCAGGCTGGATGGGTGAGCTTCGGGGCAAAGGAGGAGGAATTCCTGAAATTTAAGGTGTGTAAGAGCATCAGCTTTGTTATCAATAAAAGGATCATGAGTAGCTTTAAGAATGAAATTATTGATAACGCAATTCCATGTGAGGCATCTTAAGAGACGATTGATTAAAGGAATATCTGAACGTCCTTTATTTATAATATCGACTGCGGATTTTTTATCGCATAAAAACGAAATCTTTTTATGGTGCCATTTGTTCCCCCAAAGCAAGCAAGCTATGACAATAGGGTAAATCTCAAATAGAGCAGAAAATTTAACTTCAGGGGAGAAGTTGATAATTTCTCTAGGCCATTTGTCAGCGAACCATTCATTACCGAATATTCCCCCGAACCCAACGGATGGAGCGGCGTCGGTGTATAACTGTAGAGAAATAGAAGTTTCAAATGACTCGTTATAGAAAAAGGAAATCCCGTTCCAACTGTTAAGTAACTGTGACCAGAAATGTAAGTCGGATCGACAACCCTCGTCTGAAATTGAAGCTTGGCGTTGGGCCAGACGCGGCAATACCCAGTAAGAGACAAAACGCTAGCGAGAGGATACGCATTGTGCGCTGACGTGGCAAGCATAGGATGCGTCCTGGTTTATGAAGGGACACGGTAATGATTAGGTAAACTTGATTGGCCGGGAACGTAGATTTGAATAAACCAATTAGGGCGCCGATAGAGTTTCATGGCTGAACTACTCATAAATCTAGATATAAGGCTTTTAGAGTTGGATAAATTATTGATCATGGACTAATACTCACTTGCTTTCAAAGTCAAATACAAATCGACAAAAAGTGCAACACAATGACTTAGTTCAACGCTGATGCAAAAAAATTCATTTTAGTTTTTAAAATTTGAATTTTTGAATTTTACATACATTTACACACACATTTATTATATAATATATAGATATAATATATAAATATTTTAAAATGTAATATGAATGTATAATTTATTAATATTTTATTAATTTTAAATATATATTTAATATAATGTTACTTATTATTTTAACATCTTATATATTTACATAAATGTCTACAATATCATCAACAAACTATATAACCTATTAATAATAATACAAATCTAATACATCTAATTATTTGTTAAATGTTTACTTTTATTGTTTGCTGCCATGTTTTAATATGCATTACCCTAGTAATACATTTTTTACATTTTATGCATTTAGCAGACGCTTTTATCCAATAAAGCGTTTACATTTTATCAGCTGTTGCTTTCCCTGGGAATCGAACCCATGATCTTGGTGCTGCTAGCACCATGCTCTACCATTTGAGCTACAGGAAAGCTAATATCACTGTAACACATGGCCTCTTGCGGCTGATTTTACTATTATATTACACATATAAAGGTATGCATTTGCTGTATGATTAAAGACATTTTCTCATGATTTTCTATGACCCCTTAATTACAAACATACACCCTCCATGTAATTTACCTGTTACCTATTGTTCTGTGTCTAACTTACATTCTTCTCACATCTGACAGCAGTCAGGGACACGGGCACCATGATTCCACAGGTCACGTTGTGTCAGGTGAAAATATAGTCCGTTTTCACAACACTGATGGCTTCTTTGGTCTCTCACACATTGGTTATCTGCACACACACACACACACACACACACACAATTATCAGTGTACACACTGTTACAACACCTGTTTAAGACCATGTTCAAAAGATCAAAACAACTATTTTGAAAAACACACAGAAAAGCCCCTTATAAAATCTACTTTAACACTATACTGTCAAGAAACCATGTTTGTAATACCAACCACAATTTTGAGAATGAATTACTCCTATTCACCTATGGGACTGCTGTTTACTTCCTATTTTGCATTCAGTTAGTGTGTTAGCATGCTTCTGAAAGTGACACAGGTTTATTCGCTGAGGCCTCAGATACTCGTCTGAATCGTGTGATTCCAGATCAAATACTGCTGTCTGACTAACATCACTGCACAATAATGAGCTTCTGGGCAAACTTTCATCTTCTGCTTATGTGTGAGGAACTGACAAGACTACAAGTTTGTTGTTGGATGTCGGTCTTGTTTTTTTTAGCTGACGCATAGACTTGCTTGTAATTCTAGTGTTTCTAAACAAACAAACAAACAAAAACATTTTACAAACACTGTCGTTTAGAAGTTTGGGGTCAGCAAGTCTCTTATGTCCTCAAAAGTAGCATTTATTTGATCAACAATACAGTAAAAACAGTAATATTGTGAAATATTATTTCAATTTACAATAACTCTTTTCTGTTTGAATATATTTTAAAATGTAATTTATTCCTGTCATGCAAAGCTGTATTTTCAGCACCATTACTCCAGTCTTCAGTGTCACATGATCCTTCAGAAATCAGTCTAATATTCTGATTTGCTGCTCAAAAATATTTCTTATTATTATCAGTGTTGAAGCAGCGTTCTGCTGCTTCATATTTTCATGGAAACCATGATACTTGAAATTGAAATATAAAAATATGAAATATTTGTTTTTTCTAATATGAAAGCCTTTACTGTCACTTTTAATCAACTTAATGCATCCTTGCTGAATAAAATAATTAATTTCTTAAAAAATAATAATAATACAATTTTACTGACCCAAAACAAAGCCATAATCAATAAAAGCTTTTGGTCTTGTCCCTTTTACATTTATCCAACTAGGACAGTAATAAATTAAGTATTTCCTGTTCATCCAGTTGCTCGTTTTGCTCGAGTCATATGTGATAACGCAGCAGTTTTCTTTGGCTATTGTATCTTAATGTCTTTTGACATTGATTGAGGAGTTGTGTGTGTGTGTGTGTGTGTGTGTGTGAGTGAGTGTGTATTTGGCAGCAGAAGCCCCACGGCCTCTGTCTGACATTGAGTCTTGGCGCTGCTCGTTTGACTGAACGAGTTTGACTCAAACTCATACACTCACTGGCATCAGCGGCCATTTTGGATCTGTCAGCCATTCTGGCTCTTATGGGATTTCATTATCAGTTTCAAAATGTCATCCGGACAACTGGCTGACTGACTAAACTGAAGTGTTTCAGCGTCTTTGTGCGCTCTACTAATTCAAATGGTTAAAACAGTACAACAGTGTAACCAAATTCTATGTTGCATTGTGCCTTACAAGTTTTTCCTCTTCCTCATCAAACAGCATATTAAAAATAAAATCTCTACTGTTAACAGCAGGAATAATATTGTAGATATTAAGAGAATTAATCACGTGACATCATATGATAATAAAGTCCTGGAGACATGAGCTAAAATGATCATTCTGACTGTACACCATGTGATATTGCAGTGCAGTGCTGTGAATTTCCATACTGCAATCAGACGACTGCAGAAACAGTCCCTTCTGTTCAGTTTCTCTGAGTCGTTCATCAGAAACATACTGTCCTGATCCACTATCCATTACTGTGTCCATCAAACGCTATCAGCATTTGCTTGATAAAAGGAGAGCTGTGAAATACCTAGATGTTACCAAAAAAATATAGAAAAAAATACAATTTTCAGATTATTTTATATTTATTAATTTAGAAGGCACTTTTATACAAAAGAAAAGTATACTTATGACAAATGTTGAATCACGATACAGCCAGATATGTAAGCTTACTGTTACATTGTTCCAGACTTTCTTTAAGCTCTGAAATGCAAAAGGAGACTTTTTGTATAGTAGAGAACCATAAAAAACAAAAAAGACACACAAGACTATAAACGTAGTCCATCTATAAGAGACCCAGCGAATTTCAATGTTTGTATAAAGCAATTAAATAAACTTTTCATATTCTTCAAATATGGATAAAACGCATGACATTAGCAATTCACAACTCTTAAAATTTTTGGAAGAAATGTATTTAATCTATTTGCAAAGTAAGTATTTGCCACCTATTACTTTTAAATCTATTTATTTTTATTTATCTATATATGTTTAATTTTTTTATTGCTAAAAGTCTTAAAGGTCTTGAAATGTTTAACATTCATACATATTGAACATTTAAACACTGGGAATTAGGGCTCAAACATTTTTCTATTGTTCTCACATAATCAAGTCTATTATTTTATCAAATTATACCGCAATGCAAATTTTGCCTTAAAGAAATGTTTGTTTTGTAGATCTTGTGGCTCTCTAAAGAAATTTTTAAGGGTGAAAAATAATACATCATGAATATCTATACTTGGTTCTCATGACTCATGCACTATATTCTAATTCTTCTGAAGTCATACTATAGCTCTGTGTGAGGAACAGACTGATATTTAAGTGTGGGCTGTTAATTGAAGTGATTTACCTTGTGAAATCAATCAGTCCAATTTGTGACTGAATCATTTAGTTCAAAAGTATGCTTTAATCATGAATCAGATTTTTAATCTGATTAGCTTCTTCCATAAATGTGCAAAGGAAAGTCAATAGTCTGCAAAAACTCTTCCATTTCAATTTGTTCATCACACAAAACTAACAATAGAATTCAAAGGACTAGTGAACAAATCATCTAGGCTACTTTTGTAATAATTTTTATTGTGTGATTTCATTATTTTAGAGCTAGACACGTTAAAAACTCCTCTTTTCTTGTTATATGGAAGGTTTTGGCAACACAAGGTTGATTAACTAACCGAAATGTTCATTTCTGGGTGAGCTATCTCTTTAAAAGGTATATTATAGATTATCCAATATGCCAGTGCAGTGCTGTAAATTTCCACACTGCTGTCAGATGGCTAGAAATAGTCGTGTTCATCAGAAACACACTGACCCGATCCATCATCTTTTTTCTGGATTTCTGACTCTTCCTCTCCATCAAACACACACACACACACTCCCCACGACTCCTCTGGCAAGATCAAACTCTACTGTACGGCTCTCTCTCCGGGTCTCTGGGGCTTCGGCACATTTTGGTCACATGCAGTGAGGAAGAAAGACATAGAAAGAGAGAGACAGACAGAAAGAGGCAAACAGAAAGAAACAGACGCCGCAGGGGTCTGTCTTTACGCGAGACCCTCACCGTTCCGCTCAGCACCTCTCTGACACACGCTATCATCTTCTCCACTGAAGAGAAACCCCGCTGAGGTGCTGTCATCCGTCACAGACGAGATCTCTGTCTCTCTCTGGCTGGTTGTGGAGCCAGTGGCCAACGTTTGATGCTTGTGGCCTTGATGGTGGCTGTTTTAGTGTCAGGTTAGTGAAAAACGGCATGAGTAATGCTGGATTTGATGGACAGATTCATGATTCTCTCTCCTTAGAGGAAACCTCCAGTGCTCACTTGTGGCTCTTTAAACTTTTCTCAGAAGCTTCTGCTAAAATTCAACTGGAGAAATAGGAAAAATTTAGTCAGATCTCTGTCTCTCTCTGGCTGGATGTGGAGCCAGTGGCCAACGTTTGATGCTTGTGCCTTGATGGTGGCTGTTTTAGTGTCAGGTTAGTGAAAAACGGAACGAGTAATGCTGGATCTGATGGACAGATTCATGATTCTCTCTCGTTAGAGGAAACTTTCAGTGCTCACTTGTGGCTCTTTAAACTTTTCTCAGAAGCTTCTGCTAAAATTCAAATGGAGAAATAAGAAAAATTTAGTCAAACATGGAACCCCCCCCCCACCATTTACTCACCTTCCTTTTGAAAACATTGACCAGGGACTCACATCCTAAAAATAAATATACACACACATTGAAATAGGTCATATAAACATTTTACACTATACTAAATAACCTGCAGTCACATTTTATTGCAACAATTTGCTAACTTGAAAGTTAAAAATGTAAACAAAAATGTTCCACAAACATTTTAATGTGTCCTGATGCTTATTTTACTATATAATCATCATCACATAGTATATATACAGTATGTACATTTTCTATATGTGGTTTGGTCAGATTCTCATGGTTAAAACATGCTACATTCACTTTTTGAGGCCACTTTACTGTAAATTTTAATAGAAAATGACTTTTGATATTAGTAAATGTGGTTTGTAAAACATTTTGAAAACATTGCACTGCAACCTTACTTAGCAAAATTATTAAATTACAAATATTGCATTGTTCTTTTGTGTGTGTATGTGGTTTCTAGAACATTTTAAAACACTGCACCACAATAAATAAATAAATAAAATTAAATTAATAAAAACAATAAATGTACTGTTTTATTTGTGTTTTCTAAAACATTTTTAAAACATTCCACTACGACATAACTAACTGAAATTCAAAATAAAATAAAATAAAATAAAATAAATGAAAAAAAAAGAAAAACATACTGACTTTGTGTGCTTTCTAAAACATTTTTTAAAAGCACCACTAAAGAAAATAGAAATAAAAATAGAAATAAAAATATACTGTGTTTTGGGTTGTTTCTAAAATATATTTACAACATTGCACTCCAAAATTACTTAATAAATTACTGCAACAACTACTACTACTGCTACTAATACTAATAAATTACAAAGCACTAAGTTTTTTGTGTCCAGTTTCTAAAATATTTTTAAAACACTGTACTACAACATTACTTAACTAAATAAAATAAAATGATAATAAAACAAAACAAAAAGACAAAACAATATACTATTTTTTGTGCGGTTTTCTAAAACATTTTTTTTAAATATTGCACAGCAGCAATTACAAATATTGTACAGGGTTTTTTTATTTTATTTTTTTTATAACAGTGCATTTTTGTAACAGTGCACTGTGACATTACAAAACAAAAATGTAATGTACAAATGTTTTACACTTGGGCTTTCTTTCAACCCAAAGCCTCCCCTTGATCTCCATCTAGGAGCTAGGGCACTATCTAGGAGCTGCAATTGAGATATATAATAATAGTATTCCTGCAGGCCCTGCTCTCTGACAGCTTTAGTATTTTCATTCAATGTTTTGCTTCCTCTCGAATTCTAAAAGCTTCAAATCACAATCCTGCCAAACACTGTCAGAAAATACCATCTGAAAACAGCAGACTGAATATGAATGAAACATCTACATCTCTCTTTCTGCAGGGAAGCGTCACTGAATATGCTTTGATGTTCACGCAGTGGAGAATCTCTCTCTGGAGATGCTGTGATGTGCACAGCAGAGAAATAATCTACCTTTTCTTCCTCTCTGTCTGTCTGTCTGTCTTGCTGCGGGTAGGCGAGTGCATTTTCAGCAGTGCAGGGGTTCACGATGGCGGCGTGTTCAGTCGGATCTTTCAGATCCTGTACAGGAATGAGGAGGTTACCCTGGAGGACCGCATGAACTTCAGATTGCACCTGCTGCTGGACGGGGAGAGGGTGAGTGTCCCGCTGCTCTGACAACAGAAGAGAAGAACACATGTGATGCTAGCGGTTAAAGCAGCAGGATGCCAGCCAGAGGGTTATAGGTTCAAATCCCCTAGAAAGTACGAGTATGAATTGGAATAATTTGAACTTTTATACATAATTCAGTCAAAATCCTGTTAAATAAACAGGCTCAGCGGTAAACTGCATACTATTATATGGTTTTTACATTATAAGAGTCTCCCGTGCTCACCAATGCAACATTTATTTGATGAAAAATACTGTAAAAACAGTAATATTGTGAAATAGTATTACAATTTAAAAGAACTGTTTTCTATTTGAATATGTTTTAAAATGTAATTATTCCTGTGATACAAAGCTGAATTTTCAGCATCATCACTCCAGTCTTCAGTGCCACATGATCCTTCAGAAATCATTCTATTATGCTGATTTGCTGCTCAAGAAACATTTATTGTTATCAATGTTGGAAACATTTGCTTATTATTTTGTTAGAAACAGCAATGCATTTTTTTCAGGATTCTTATTATCATCAATGTTGAAAATAGTTGTGATTGTAAATATTTTATGGAAACTGTGATACTTTTTTCAGGATTCTTTGATGAATAGAAAGCTATTTTATTTGAAACAGAAATCTTTTGCAAAAATATATATTTGAAATATAAATATGAACAGTATTTGATTTAAAGATTTTACACTCATCTACGATGTTACAGTAGTTGGAGGTGTACTAACTCTTTCCACACAAGTAAAGGGAATTTTTGTTTGTGTAAGTTGTTTAAAAATGTACATTCTGGGGGATCACGTGACCCTTCGACGGCGATGCAAGCTTAGTCTTTCGCTCTGCTCACTTTGCCACATATTGTGTAATCCTGTCAGTAAATTTTAAACCACTCTGCATTGGACCCATCATGAGTGCTTCGGCAGACAAAGGTGATCGGAAAAGAGAGATTGAGCAGTCGCCAATGAAGAAAAAATTCAAAGATTCCACCATCTCCAGAGAGGACCTCGACGATGCTATTGCTAACGGCATTAAGCTAGCACTTAAATATCAGCGAAGCACTTTGAATTCAGGTGTGGCTTCGGCAGTAAGAGATGCGGTGGACTCTGTGCTGATTCCAGCATTGTGCGAACTGCGTGAGGACATACAAGCGACCAACAAGTCTGTTAAAGAGCTAAGAGAGGAGCTTGAGACGATAGCTACTGCGGCGAAGCAGACACGTGACCGGGTTGATTCTGTTCAGGCAGCTGCACGTGAGGAAAGGAGGGCAGTCACGGACTTAAGAAATCAGCTGGAGCGACTCACTGAGAAGATGACGGATATGGAGTATAGGAGTAGGAGGAACAACGTATGACTGGTGGGGTTTCCAGAGGGGGCGGAGGGCTCCAACGTGGCTGGTTTCCTCAGAGTTAATCTTTCAAGTGGATTCCTTCGCTGAAAGGCCGTGACATTGAGATTGACCGGGCACATCGCGTGTATGACAGAGGGAGGGGCTCCGATCGGCCACGCACTCCCATCTTCCGTGTACTAAGATAGCATGACAGATCGGAGATCCTGAAAGGTGCTCGGCAGGCTTATCCGGTGAAATGCGCACAGGACAATGTCACACTACTATTTTTTCCCGACTTTAGTCCAGCCACAACGATCAGGAGAAAGGCATTTAATCCGGTTTTGAAGAAGATTACAGCGCTTGGTCTCCAGCCCTTCCTCATCTATCCGGCGGTAATTAAACTACGACACAAAGGGGAGCAGAAAAGTTTTGACTCTCCTCAGAAAGCGGAGGATTTTATCAGCTCCCTGTCTCAGCAGAGGACGTATGCCACGGCTCTACGGGAAGGCAACGGGAAAACAGCGGCCACCATCTCTCCGGCCCAGCGGGAGGGGCTTGATGGCCAGGATGGAGGCGGTCCTAAATGCCCAGGAAGGGATGAGGGCAGGATGGACATGGACGCTTATTAAACCTGTTTTTTGCTTTTTCTTCTCTCCTCTCTCCTAATGAGATATTGTCCCCATCTATCCGGTACAACGATCTCTTTGCTGGTAAGACTGACACCCCTTTTTTCTTTTTTGGAGGGGACTAATGGAGAGTAGGTTTAATGAAAAAATATATTTTTTTGGCCGTGTGAGCCTTTCGGGGGACATGTCTTGCATTGGAGTGGATCGGTCACGAACCATCACTATTTTGTGTTGCTCAATCAGACCTATGTTCTCGGTAATGTGCGGTCTGAGTTGTTTCTTGTTTATGGTTGTCTGTTGTTCATGTTTTTGTGTTGTTTTTATTTTTTACAACAGACATTTATACTTTTATTTATTTTACCCTATTTCTAAAATGATTTTTCATCTAGGAGGTTTGGTCTCTAAAATGCACATCAGCGTTTACATGTTATTTACAGAATGGAAGTGCTTCTGCTTTTTTAATTTATTGAATACAATCTTGGGATTATGAATATTCAATGCATACTCTAAATATTTTATCACTGAATGTGAATGGTTTAAATTCTGCTGTTAAACGAACCCGTGTGTTAGAATATTTACACCGTAAATCTATTTCCTGTGCCATAATACAAGAGACACATTTAAAACAATTTGACGTGGCACATTTCCAGAATAAGTATTATAAGTTAGCAGCCTTTTCCTGCGCTCTTAATAAAACTAAGGGGGTGCTTATCCTTGTTAACAGGAAGCTAAATTTAACAATTGAACACCTTGGTATTGATGAGAAGGGTAGATTTGTTTTTATCCCATGCAAAATATATAATAATAGGTTAGCATTGGTCTCTATTTATGGTCCGAATGAGACAGACAGTGCATTCCTTACACAGATTTCCAAAACTCTACTTGAGCAGATTGATTGCCCTCTAGTGGTGGGTGGTGATTTTAATGCCGTCGTAAATCCTGCTTTAGATAAATCTCAATCTGATACAACAGCCAATCCATCCTCTAAATTACTGAATAAATTTATCACTGAGCTCAACTTAATCGACCTTTGGAGAATTCAGAATACTAAATCTAAGGACTTCACTTTTTTTCTATTAGACAAGACTTTCTCTAGGATAGACTACATATTTCTCAGCCCATCTTTAATTTCGTCTAATTCCTCCATCTCTATATTACCAATTTTATTATCTGATCATTCTGCTGTGTTGTGCAGTGTTCCTCTTTCCGATGTTAAAGCCAAGTCCCCTAGATGGCGCTTTAACATATCATTATTAAGTAATCAGACTTTCATTACTTCTCTAAAAGAATATATTAAGGAATTTCTTGAAATTAATATGCCCTCTGATGTGGAGCCTCAAATACTGTGGGAAACGACTAAGAGTGCTATACGAGGTTTCTGTATATCTTTCTCTTCTACTCTTGCCAAAGCGAAAACTCACCAGTTTACACAATTAGAAAATAAAATCCAATCATTACAAAACCTACAAAAACAACGTTTTACTGAGCAACAGGCTACACAGCTGTCCTCTCTAAAAGAAGAATATGATTTACTTTCACACTCAAAGGCGGAATTTATTTTACATAGGACTAGGCAAAAATATTATTTCGAATCAGAGAGACCTAGTCATTTATTGGCCCTTAGGTTGAAAGAGTGCGAGTCTAAGGCATATATTAGCGCAATAAAATCATCGGATGATCAGGTCACCACGAACCCTGTGGCAATTAATGAAATATTTAAAGGTTTTTACACAAATCTGTATAAAGCCGAAACGGATTTTGATGAACCAATTTGTAAGCAGCATTTAGATAAATTGGAACTGCCTCGGATCTCACAGATGGATAAAGAATCTTTGGAGGCCCCATTAAGTTTGGAGAAAATCCACGTCTCTCTAAAAAGCCTTCAAAAGGGCAAATCGCCGGGTCTAGATGGTCTCCCCACTTGAATTATATTTAGAAATTTGGGATATGGTAGGGATACTTATGCTTAATTCATTTAATTTTGCAACTGAACATGGGGTATTTCATAGAGATCAAAAAACTTAATTGATATCATTACTTCTTAAAAAAGGGAAAGATCTATTAGATTGTTCCAGTTACAGAATGATTTCGCTTATCCCATGTGATCTAAAAATCTATGCTAAAGTTTTTGCTTCTCGTATGGAGAAGGTAATTCATAGTTTGATCAAGGAGGACCAAACCGGCTTCATCAAGGGGCGCAATGCATCTGACAATATTCATATTCTTGACTTTGCGGACTCCCAACCAACCCCTTGTGCGGTTTTCTCACTGGATGCAGAAAGAGCCTTTGTCAGGCTAGAGTGGAATTATATGTGGGCAGTTCTGCAATGTTTCGGCTTCAGTGAACACTTCATTTCTATGATTAAGACATTATACCACTCAACTGCAGCATCAGTCATAACTGGTAATATTATTTCCCCCCCATTCCCTTTACAGCGGGGAACGAGGCAGGGATGTCTGCTTTCCCCCTTATTGTTTTGTCTATCTCTTGAACCCTTAGCACAAACCATCAGGAAATCTGAAGTATCGATTAAGATTCATGATCATAATCATAGTATTTCATTATACGCTGATGATATTATTCTATATTTATACCACTTTGATGTTTCAGTCTCTAGTATAATTAAGGAATTTGATAATTTTAGTAGCTTATCATGATATAAAATAAATTGGAGCAAATCTGCTTTAATGCCAATTAACAATGTTAAAGTTAATTCTTCTAGTCCCTCATTTATCCCCATTAAGGAGTCTTTCATCTATTTGGGCATTGCCATATATAAAAACATTCATAAGATTGCCAGAGACAATTTTAATAATATTTTAGTTAAGGTCAAAAATGACATTCAAAGATGGAAGAATCTTAAAGTCTCTCTTCAAGGAAGAATCTCCACTGTTAAGATGAATTTGTTACCTCAATTTAAATATTTTCTCTCTATGCTACCACTTTCTCCCCCTCCAGGTTAATTTAAGGAGATCAACTCCATAATTTCTAAGTTTATCTGCAATGATAAATGCCCCAGAATTAAACTTACCACATTACTACATACTAATAGCGCAGGAGGACTGGCTGTACCAAATTTTTAATTGTATTATTGGTCGTTACAGCTTAAGGCTCTTCATAATTGGGTTGATCCTCAATCTACAGTTTCATGGAGGGTGATTGAAGCTGACAAGGTTAAACCAAATAGACTTCAAGATATTTTATTTACTGGCACAGGAAAAAAAGGGGATAATTATAAATTTGGTCCGGTTGTGGCTAACTCTATTAAAATCTGGAAAACGGTTGAACGTCGGATAGGAGGACCCTTCAAATTTTGTAACAGTACACCTTTATGGCACAATTTTAATTTTGTATGCGGAAATCATCCATTTGTCCAACCCTCTTGGTCTTCTTTAGGTGTAAACACGTGTGGTGATATGTATGATAACCAGGGCCTCTGTTCATTTCAGACATTAAGAAACAAATTTTGTCTACCAGCATCCGCATATTTTGTCTTTCTTCAATTACGTTCTGCTCTCAGAACGTATGGTGTTCCGTGGACTTTTCCCATTTCCTCTCATCCTATGTGGGACTGGATTGCACCATCTGCTGGTTGGCCATCTGTTTCCTTAATATATAATACAATTATTGATTGCATTACAAAACCTCTTTCTATTAAAACTATTTGGAATAGGGAATTATCTGACCTTAATTTATCTGTCGACTGGGAGAGAGTGTGGTCTAATCTCAGTTTAACATCTAAAAACTTGGCTCATCGTCTTATTCACTTCAAAGTCATTCATAGAGCATACATAACTCCTTACAAAAGATTTAAAATGAAACTACAATCAAATTTTAACTGCCATATATGTAATACTGCATCATCAGGCACTTTTCTTCATATGTTTTGGGAATGTCCTGTCGTCATTAGTCTATGGACACATGTAATCCTTGTTTTGTCATCCTTACTGCGAATTGATTGGTCTGTTAACCCAAGTTTGTGTCTTCGTAATGATGATTCTGGTCTCTGTATAAGTTCAATGCAAAAGAGAATGTTGTTTGCTGGTTTTACAGCTGCAAAGAAGACAATAATACAGAACTGGTTTACACCGCACATGTGGAAAAACATATTGGATCCATAGCCTCCTGCAAATAGTGACTTGTGAATGTGCAACGGCGAGAGTCGGTGGGGCCAGGCCTTCGACCATTGATGCTTGGCAGTGTTTTTTGTTTGATATACGTGGTTGTATGGAGGAGTGACATTTGTGTTATTGTTGTCCTTCCCTCTCTCCCTCCCTTTTGACTGGACTTTGAGATGTTGAGTATGTGTCTGTTGTTTTGTTTTGTTATATTTTGGATGCTGTGTTGTGTTATGTGTGAAAAAAAATGTTGATAACAAACAAACAAAAGTACATTCCAAGGGCCATTTGTTATTGTCTTATCTATTTACAGAAATTGCATTCCACTATCAGTATGACTAAATATATTGAAGAACAGCAACAAAAAGAAAGCTACACCTTTCAAAGGGTGTACTTACTTTTTGACAGCACTGTATTATATTCAAGTATTATGACCAATTGTGTCATTCCAGCTCATTTTAGATGTTATGCAATATGTGAAATGAGAGCGGCAGAGAGAGGTAGGGAATTGTGGGTGGGGAGAGTGTCTTAGCAGATTTCTACGGCCATCTTTCTTATTAACCTTGAAGCAGTTATCTGTAGCCGCTCTCCTCTCTGTCTCACTCTCTGTCTCTCTCCCTCAGATAAGACTTCTAAAAATAGCTTTCCATTTCCCCAGAGTGTGAGTTTAATCAATCTGTGTATCAATAATTGGAGCAGCCCTGTTTGTTTTCAAAGATCGGTGGAGTGCAGCAGTTTCTCAGAACGGGGCAGAACCTTCTGTGTAAATCACATCAGGGTTCCTTTCTAGAGGAGATACGTGGGAACAGAAAATGCTAAAATCATGCTTTCATTTGAAACATCCTTATGGGAAAAAAAAACCTAAAATTAATTATGTGTGCACATGTGAGAGCACATAAAATTCATGTGGTTCCATTTACTCGCACGCGATCACAGAAAGATTCTACACAAGGGAAACAATGCCGTTACATGTGAAATAAAAGTTAAACATACAAAATGTAAAAAAAAGATAAATGTTATACTAATTAAAATATATAAATTAAATAATATTACAATATAAGAAATATTTACTATTCAATTAAGTGTTTAAACATGTTTGTTACGTGCGCTTCACGTACGCCCCGGCCCAGAGTCCTCAAATAAACATTTAGTGCTTATTGTTTTTTCTTTTTTGTCTTCTCTAGTTCCTTATTGGTTGAGCTGAGGAGACGAGGCTATAAAGTGGAAGGAGGCGGACCCTCGCGCTCTCTCTCTGCCAGCCACAGTTTTCTCCACAGCCATATCGCCACATACTTTTTCTTTGTTTGTAATTTTAGTTTGGAGCGGGGAGTCCAAACTTGTTTCTGTTAGTTTAGTTATTACTTCCTTTGTTGCTGGGCTCCCCGTCTCTTACTTTTGGCTACTTTTGTGAGTATTTTGTGTTTAAATAAATGATTAATTTGGAAACTCTGGCCGTTGTCCGTCTATTATGTTATGTGTCCCTCTTGACTTCTAGACACTTATTCCAGGGACCGTAACATAATTGGGGGCTCGTCCGTAAATTTTTTTCAAGTTAAAAAAAAAAAAAAAAAAAAAAAAAAAAAAAAGGTTGGTTTATGATCCGATCTACGAACGTCTAATTGCGAGCCGCCTCGTTACGCACTATAGTGTATCAAAATGCTCTAGTCATTTTTTTTACGTTGTGTATATATATAGTCAAAAGCTTTTTATTGCGTTGAATGGGATCTTGGGTGTACTTTTCGTCACTCTCTTTGTTCCCTGTTCGCGCCAAGCTTTTGATCTAATTTTGAATGAACGGAACTGTAGTGACGTAGGTTCTGAGGGGGGTTTCCAGTCATCGGAGATTCCGTGTGGCGCATTATAAACGAAGGCGTGTTGGTGGACGCGGCTACTTGTGTTTTTCTTACTTTTCGGCGCTCTTTACATGGTGTTTTCGTGGGAGATGCAGGTGAGTGAAGTGTTTTATCAGGTGCACTGCGTTCTTTGATGTATAGTGGCCTTTGCTCCCCTGATAGGCTGAAGAGGCGTTGCCCTTTGGGCTTCACCTGTTTGTTTGTTTTTTGTTAATAGTGTCGCGGGGGAGCGGTTAGTGTTAGCTGCGAAAGCAGTTATCTCGGGAGCACGTCCGTAGGATTTTGGATGGTTGTCTATTGCAGATTGCCTCACAAACCTACTGGTTTTCAGTGCATAAGAACCCACCGCAGAACCTGCATGAAGACTAGGGGTTTAGTGAGATAGGTGAGGTTTTGTGAGGTAGGCACAGATAGAGGGGCGCATTGGTTTGTTCCTGGTTTATGCTGTGCACTATTTTGAGTAATCATTTCACTTCACAGTGCGTTTCCCATATAACAGTTTATGTATTGCGTATTTTGGCTTTTGTGGCTGTTTTGTATTTTGCTGTTGGCTGGCTGAGACTTGACGCGGTCTTTTTGTCCTCTGTTAAGCATTTTTCTTTTTGAATTTGACTGCGTGTTTTTCGGTCTCATTATGGAATTTAGTTTAGAGGACTTTGTGGCTAACCCCAGCCTGAAAGAATTTGAACAATGCACTAAAAATAATCTGTTCTCTATTGCTGCTCATTTCAAAGTGCCTATTTCAAAACAAGATAAAAAGCAAGATATTAAGTATCAATTGCACATTGCCTTAGCTGAAAGAAAACTCCTCCCTCCCGTTAGCGCTCTTCCTTTACATACTGCTGCGCATCCCGACCCTGAGCTGCGTAAATTGGAGCTACAGGTGGAAATGCGGCGCTTAGAGCTCAAGGATAAAGAGCTCCAGCATGAGTTTGAGCTGTGGAAATTTGAAATAGAGGAGACCGGAAGACGTGAATCAGTCCGCATTAGAGCTAGACAGTTGAGCAGGGATTCTGCTACTATGGAGACAGATTTTGATGTTAATAAATGCATTCGTTTAATCCCGCCTTTTTCTGAGAGAGATGTTGACAAATATTTTGTGCTGTTTGAGCGGGTAGCAACGACTTTAAAGTGGCCTACAGAAATTTGGCCTCTCCTTCTGCAGTGTGTGTTTACGGGTAAAGCCCAGGAGGCGTATGCTTCTCTTTCACCTGAGGCAAGTTTGGATTATGACCAGGTGAAATCTGCAGTTCTAAGGTCTTACGAGTTGGTTCCTGAGGCCTATAGGCAAAAGTTTCGACGTTATAAGAAAACCGAGGGCCAAAGTTATGCTGACTTTGGTCGTAAGAAAATGGTCCTGTTTGATCGTTGGTGTTCTGCACAAGAAGTGAAGAACTTTGAGCAGCTTCGTGATTTAATTCTCATGGAAGAATTAAAAAATTGTCTACCAGACAAAATTGCAACGTACTTAAATGAACAAAAAGTCACTAATGTGTCTGCTGCTGCAATATTAGCTGATGAATATGTTCTGATCCACAGAGAGAGCTTTGAAAAGTCTTCTTATCCTCTGTCGCAGTGTGGTCCCGTCACGCGTGCTCACTTTAGCGAGCATGTAAGTCCTAAAGACGGTACAGCTAAGATGAGGCCTGTATGCGCTTATTGTAAAAAGCGTGGCCATTTAATCAATAGCTGTTTTTTGTTGAATAAAAAGAAACCTAAAGCAGTTGCATTAGTCAAAACATCTACAGCACTACAGTCCCCTCAATTTGAATGTATGGACTTGGACATTTATTCCCCTTTTATTATGAAGGGTGCAGTTTCATTGCCTGATAGCTGCATAAAAGTCCCAGTAACTATTTTACGTGATACTGCTGCTTCTAGGTCTATTATTCTTCAAAGTGTGTTGCCTCTTTCAGATAAAACCTCCTTAAACTGTGGTGAGCTGGTGCAGGGTTTTGGAATGAAGTTTGTGAATTTGCCCATGCACTCTATTCAGCTCGAGTCGGACCTGGTATCTGGTCCAATTGCGGTGGCTGTCTGCACCGTTTTTCCCATTAAAGGAGTGGATTTCCTTTTAGGCAATGATTTGGCTGGAGGTAAAATTCTAGTTAATCCGGAGGTTACCACTGTGCCCCTTGTCTCTGAAGGCCCAGATGAATTGCAGATGAAATATCCCACAGTGTTTCCCGTGTGTGCTGTCACGCGTGCTATGGCTAAAGCTAATGTTTTGGAGCCTGATGGTTTAGAGGGTAGCTTTATGATAGAGCCTGACATAGAGCCGAAGTTATCCTCTGATATTAATCCTGCTGCTTGTCTTCCAACTACAGCCTCTGATCTCACAGCGTCATGTGAAGGTGGTGTGTACAGTTCGCCTCATACTGAACTAGAGCCGAAGAAGCGATTGGAGAGCTTTGGTGGCACACACATGTCCCGGAAACATTTGATTTCTGAGCAGAAGTGTGATCAGTCACTCTCCTCTTTATTTGAATTGGTTGTTTCTGAGGAAGAGCTTGCAGACATGGCTTCTGGCTATTTTCTTAAAAATGATGTCCTGTTGCGTAAGTGGACACCATCTTATGCTTCCACACAGGATGACTGGAGCATTGTCACACAGGTCGTTGTTCCAAGCAAATTTCGAAATGAAATACTCAGTCTGGCACATGACAGTCCTTTAGCTGGTCACTTAGGTGTTACCAAAACTTACGATCGTATCTTGCGCCAGTTCTTTTGGCCAGGGTTGAAACAGGATGTGAAGTTACACTGTAGAACATGTCACACGTGTCAAATCGCTGGAAAGTCAAACCCACCCATTCCACCATACCCTTTATATCCTATTCCAGCTGTTGATTCACCATTTGATCATGTAATTATTGACTGTGTGGGTCCATTGCCTCGTACTAAATCTGGCAACCAGTTCTTATTGACCATTATGTGCATTTCAACACGCTTTCCCGAAGCAATACCCATGCGTAAAATCACTGCACCTGCGGTTGTAAAAGCACTTGTTAAGTTCTTTTCATTGTTTGGACTTCCTAAGGTAATCCAAACTGACCAGGGGACAAATTTTATGTCTCGTATTTTTGCACAGGTGGCCGATCAGCTAAACATCACCCACTGTTTTTCAAGCGCATACCATCCGGAAAGTCAGGGCACACTGGAGAGGTTTCATCAAACTCTTAAATCCATGCTCCGTGCCTATTGCCTTGAATTTGATAAAGAGTGGGATGATGGTGTACATCTTCTGCTGTTTGCAACTCGGGAAGTTGTGCAAGAGTCTACTGGTTTCAGCCCAGCAGACTTAGTATTTGCTCATAATGTGCGTGGTCCCTTAAAACTGCTTCGGGAGAATTGGTTGAATGAGTCTACACCACAAAATCTACTCGATTATGTTAGTTCTTTTCGCTACAACTTACATCGTGCTTGTGAGCTGGCTACGCAAAACTTGTCTGCTGCTCAGTCTAAGATGAAAGGCTGGTTTGACAAAAAGGCCATGGTCAGACAGTTTAAGCCTGGGGATAAAGTTCTGGTGTTTTTACCTATCCCTGGTTCCAGCCTTCAGGCACGTTATAGTGGTCCTTATGTCATAGAAAAGAGAGTCAGTGACCGGGATTATATTGTAGCTACTCCTGACCGTACCCGTCGTAGCAGACTTTGCCACATCAATATGATTAAACCTTATTATGATCGTGAGCAGTTGAACAAACCCAGCTCTGGTGATGTAAACACAGTCCTGGCCTTGTCCAATGCTGAGTGTTCTCCAACTTTGTGTTCGTTTTTGTCTAGTGCTTTACAGGTATGTGATCCTTCTGCGTCGCTAGCCGGTGCTGAAACTGTCCTTGAGGCCTGTGAGTCATTGTCTGCTCCTGAAATTGGTTATGATATTGAGAGTCCTTCTGTTGCTACAGTTCAAGGCCGTTTGAAAAATTCTGAGATGCTTGCTAATCTTGATTCTTGTTTTTTGCATCTCCCCTGTTCACAGCGCACAGATATAGTAAAGTTAATCAATGGTCATGTTTCGTTGTTTTCAGATGTGCCGTCCCAAACATGTATTGCAGCATGAC
The DNA here is from genome assembly GCA_023376895.1 of Aspiorhynchus laticeps. Classification (NCBI taxonomy): domain Eukaryota; kingdom Metazoa; phylum Chordata; class Actinopteri; order Cypriniformes; family Cyprinidae; genus Aspiorhynchus; species Aspiorhynchus laticeps. The sequence goes on from CM041793.1 coordinate 42,922,211, forward strand.
ATCGACGTTGATGACAACACGCCAATTAAACAGCACCCTTACCGTGTCAACCCTGAAAAACGGCAGCGCCTCCAAAACCAAGTTAACTACATGTTGTCACATGGTATTGCGGAACCTAGTATTAGTTCATGGAGTTCGCCCTGTCTTCTCGTCATAAAATCTGATGGGTCTGACCGTTTTTGTACAGACTTTAGGAAGGTTAACAATATCACTAAGCCTGATTGTCATCCTCTTCCTCGCATGGAGGACTGTGTCGACCGTGTGGGGTCAGCAGCTTTTGTGACAAAGTTAGACCTCCTTAAAGGCTATTGGCAGGTGCCTTTAACTCCGCGTGCCAGAGAAATTAGTGCGTTTGTTACCCCTGATGCATTTTTACAGTATACCGTAATGCCTTTTGGGGTACGCAATGCACCTGCTACTTTTCAGCGATTAGTTAACCGCGTTTTGTGGGGGGTGCAGGGGTGTGAGGCGTATTTGGACGACATAGTTGTTCATTCGGCAACATGGGACGAGCACATCAATCAGTTAAAACAGGTCTTCCAGAGGTTGGCTGAGGCAAATCTAACTGTTAATTTGGCTAAATGTGATTTTGCTAAAGCGACAGTAGTTTACCTGGGTAAAATTGTGGGTGGTGGCATGGTAAAGCCGGTAAATGCAAAAATTGAGGCTATCACGTTGTTCCCAGTTCCTTCCACTCGTCGTGAACTACAACGGTTCTTGGGAATGGCAGGGTATTACCGCAGTTTCTGTAAAAACTTTTCTTCTGTGGTTGCCCCACTCACTGACCTGCTGAGTCCAAAAAACGCGTTTAAGTGGTCACTAGAATGCCAGCATGCTTTTGAGTCTCTTAAAGCCCTCCTGATGCATGCACCTGTCCTTGCTGCCCCAGTGTACGACCGTGCTTTTAAACTAGCTGTTGATGCTAGTGATGCGGGGGCAGGTGCTGTTTTGTTGCAGGATGGGCCTGATGGCGTTGAGCACCCTGTGTGCTATTTTTCTAAAAAGTTTCAAAAACATCAAAAGTCATATTCAACGATTGAAAAAGAGGCTCTCGCTCTAATTTTGGCCCTTAATAATTTTGAGGTTTATATTGGTGGTTCCTCGCGTCCGGTTACTGTTTATACAGACCACAACCCTCTCACTTTTATTCATCAAATGCGTAATTCCAATCAGCGCCTAATGAGATGGGCTTTGTTTGTCCAAGCTTTTAATCTAGAAATAAAACATGTAGCTGGCAAAAATAATGTTCTGGCAGATGCGTTGTCTCGTGTCGTTACATGGTGATTGGTGGGTTTCTTTTTTGGCTCACCATTCACCATCTGGGGGTGGGGGTGTTACGTGCGCTTCACGTACGCCCCGGCCCAGAGTCCTCAAATAAACATTTAGTGCTTATTGTTTTTTCTTTTTTGTCTTCTCTAGTTCCTTATTGGTTGAGCTGAGGAGACGAGGCTATAAAGTGGAAGGAGGCGGACCCTCTCGCTCTCTCTCTGCCAGCCACAGTTTTCTCCACAGCCATATCGCCACATACTTTTTCTTTGTTTGTAATTTTAGTTTGGAGCGGGGAGTCCAAACTTGTTTCTGTTAGTTTAGTTATTACTTCCTTTGTTGCTGGGCTCCCCGTCTCTTACTTTTGGCTACTTTTGTGAGTATTTTGTGTTTAAATAAATGATTAATTTGGAAACTCTGGCCGTTGTCCGTCTATTATGTTATGTGTCCCTCTTGACTTCTAGACACTTATTCCAGGGACCGTAACAATGTTATTTTACAATAAAATGTATTGTATTATTTTATTTTACAGGATATACAGTGGAGGCCAACATTATTAGAACACTAGTATTTTCAGCAGCTAAAAATGGTTTTAAGTCAGTTATTTCTATCTTTTGCTGTAGTGCGTCAGTAGGAAATATCAGTTTACATTTCCAAACATTGATTTTGCCATTAATTGTAATAATCCAGTGAGATTTTTGTCGGACAACAGCCAGTGCTCCACACAGAGATCTGATCTGATCATCATCCGGTCTGTCTGGAATGATATGAAGAAACATGAGACAGACTAAATCCAAAAGAACTGTGGCAACATCTCCAAGATGCTTCAAGAGACCTTCCTGCAAAACTACAGTACTGTTAAAAGTTTTAGGCACTTGTGTAAAAATGCTGTAAAATGAGGATGCTGTCAAAAATAATGTTATAAATAGATTTTCTTTATCAATGAACTTCTAGTAACTAAATTAAATCAACATTTGGTGTGAGCCTCCTTTGTGTTTAAAGCAGCTTTTGCCCTCAGTGCATAGTTTTTCAGCTTTGCAGGTAGGTCTCTTGAAGCATTTTGAATATACATATATACATTCAGTGGTGTGAAAAAGTGTTGGCCCCCTTCCTGATTTTTTATTTTTTTGCATGTTTGCCACACTTTAATGTTTCAGATCATCAAACAAATTTAAATATTAATCAAAGATAACACAAGTAAACACAACATGCAGTTTTTAAATGAAGGTTTTTTTTTATGAAGGGAAAACAAAATCCAAACCCACATGGCCCTGTGTCAAAAAGTGTTTGCCCCCCACCCCCTGTGAATATACATATATACATACAGTGGTGTGAAAAAGTGTTGGCCCCCTTCCTGATTTTTTATTTTTTTGCATGTTTGCCACACTTTAATGTTTCAGATCATCAAACAAATTTAAATATTAATCAAAGATAACACATGTAAACACAACATGCAGTTTTTAAATGAAGGGTTTTTTTTTTATGAAGGGAAAACAAAATCCAAACCCACATGGCCCTGTGTGAAAAAGTGTTTGCCCCCCACCCCCTGTGAATATACATATATACATACAGTGGTGTGAAAAAGTGTTGGCCCCCTTCCTGATTTTTTATTTTTTTGCATGTTTGCCACACTTTAATGTTTCAGATCATCAAACAAATTTAAATATTAATCAAAGATAACACAAGTAAACACAACATGCAGTTTTTAAATGAAGGTTTTTTTTCTATGAAGGGAAAACAAAATCCAAACCCACATGGCCCTGTGTGAAAAAGTGTTTGCCCCCCACCCCCTGTTAAAACATAACTGTGGTTTATCATACCTGAGTTCAGTTTCTCTAGCCACATCCTAGCCTGATTATTGCCACACCTGTTCGCAATCAAGAAATCACTTAAATAGGACCTGCCTGACAAAGTGAAGTAGACCAAAAGATCCTCAAAAGCTACACATGTTGAGATCCAAAGAAATTCAGGAACAAATGAGAAAGAAAGTAATTGAGATCTATCAGTCTGGAAAAGGTTATAATGCCATTTCTAAAGCTTTGGGACTCCAGCGAACCACAGAGAGAGCCATTATCCACAAATGGCGAAAACATGGAACAGTGGTGAACCTTCCCAGGAGTGGCCGGCCGACCAAAATTACCCCAAGAGCGCACCGACGACTCATCCAAGAGGTCACAAAAGACCCCACAACAACATCTAAAGAACTGCAGGCCTCACTTGCCTCAGTTAAGGTCAGTGTTCATGACTCCACCATAAGAAAGAGACTGGGCAAAAATGGCCTGCATGGCAGAGTTCCAAGACCAAAACCGCTGCTGAGCAAAAAGAACATAAAAGCTCATCTCAGTTTTGCCAGGAAACATCTTGATGATCCCCAAGACTTTTGGGAAAATACTCTGTGGACTGACGAGACAAAAGTTGAAATTTTTGGAAGGTGTGTGTCCCATTACATCTGGCATAAAAGTAACACAGCATTTCAGAAAAAGAACATCATACCAACAGTAAAATATGGTGGTGGTAGTGTGATGGTCTGGGGCTGTTTTGCTGCTTCAGAACCTGGAAGACTTGCTGTGATAAATGGAACCATGAATTCGGTTGTCTACCAAAAAATCCTGAAGGACAATGTCCGGCCATCTGTTCGTGACCTCAAGCTGAAGCGAACTTGGGTTCTGCAGCAGGACAATGATCCAAAACACACCAGCAAATCCACCTCTGAATGGCTGAAGAAAAAAAAAAAGAAGACTTTGGAGTGGCCTAGTCAAAGTCCTGACCTGAATCCTATTGAGATGCTGTGGCATGACCTTAAAAAGGCGGTTCATGCTCGAAAACCCTCCAATGTGGCTGAATTACAACAATTCTGCCAAGATGAGTGGGCCAAAATTCCTCCACAGCACTGTAATAGACTCATTGCAAGTTATCGCAAACGCTTGATGGCAGTTGTTGCTGCTAAGGGTGGCCCAACCAGTTATTAGGTTTAGGGGGCAAGCACTTTTTCACACAGGGCCATGTGGGTTTGGATTTTGTTTTCCCTTCATAATAAAAAACTTCATTCAAAAACTGCATGTTGTGCTTACTTGTGTTATCTTTGATTAATATTTAAATTTGTTTGATGATCTGAAACATTAAAGTGTGGCAAACATGCAAAAAAAAAAAAAAAAAAAAAAATCAGGAAGGGGGGCAACACTTTTTCACACCACTGTATATATATATATATATATATATATATATATATATTTATTGGTAGTTGACAAATAAAAATTGGACTGTGTCCAATGGTGTGACACAGCAAAAATGTAGAAAAAAATAAAAAAACCTTAACATACAAATAGCATGAGAAAATTGTATCTTCACTCTTAAAGTTACAAATAGCATGAGAGAGGTTTATCTTCAATGTTAGAGTTTTTTTTTTTTTTTACATTTTTCCGTCTCACCATAGGACACATTGATACGTCAACTACCCATATATATATATATATATATATATAATAGTATTATTAATATTGCAAGTTGTATCGTATGTAATTATTTTTACTATTACTATTTATGAAATATAAAATGTAATTTAATTTTGATATATTTATCATTAGTTGTGTAAGGCAAGTATTATTTGATAATTTAATTTAATTTAATTGCAACAATGGGCTTGTTGGCATTATCACATACAAAGGCCAAGATTCGTGTGGTTCTGTTTACTTACATGTGATCATAAAGATTCTGCACATGGGAAACATCATTAACATTGTTACAGCATGATGAATAACACCTCAGGACAGCTGTGCTATTGTTTATATATATTGTTTACCATAAACATTCACGAAACAACCAGCCATATTGGGGTCAAAATGCAGAGATCATAAAGATAGAATGCAATCACCCAAACACCCCGGCAACCACATAGCAACAGCTTTATGTTGTTTGATTAAAATATTAAACTGGCTGACAGTTCATTAACTAATATTGATTAGTTGATTGATGGTACATTGCCATTCTGTTTTATGACAGACTGATATGAGGCTTCTTGCACTTTACTCTATCTTGCATTACATTTATGGATTATCTAAAGCATTCAATGAAAATATGAACACATGCTCTATTGTTTGAGCTGCAGGAATGCTGTAGAGATCTTGCTTTGTTTTTGAAAGTTCTGCAGTTATTTTTGATTGACAGGTGTGTTGATGTGTCTCTCAGGTGGAGGAAGCTGTGAGTGAGGTGGACGTCCAGCTCAAACTAGATCTGCACTTCACTGACAATGAACAGCAGTGAGTCTCTCACACTTCTTTTTCCATAATTTTCTCCCTCTGCATCATCACTGCTTGTGTTCAGAATGTCTTGTACTATCATGCTGTTTTTATATACACTGACCAAAATTATAAACGCAACACCTTTGTTTTTGCCCCCATTTTTCATGAGCTGAACTCAAATATCTAAGACTTTTTCTATGTACACAAAAGGCCTATTTCTCTCAAATATTGTTCACAAATCTGTCTAAATCTGTGTTAGTGAGCACTTCTCCTTTGCCGAGATAATCCATCCACCTCATATCAAGATGCTGATTAGACAGCATGATTATTGCACAGGTGTGCCTTAGGTTGGCCTCAATAAAAGGCCACTCTAAAATGTGCAGTTTTACTGTATTTGGGGGGGGGGGAGTCAGTATCTGGTGTGACCACCATTTGCCTCACGCAGTGCAACACATCTCCTTCGCATAGAGTTGATCAGGTTGTTGATTGTGGAATGTTGGTCCACTCCTCTTCAATGGCTGTGCGAAGTTGCTGCATATTGCAGGAACTGGAACACGCTGTCGTATATGCCGATCCAGAGCATCCCAAACATGCTCAATGGGTGACATGTCCGGTGAGTATGCTGGCCATGCAAGAACTGGGATGTTTTCAGCTTCCAGGAATTGTGTACAGATCCTTGCAACATGGGGCCGTGCATTATCATGCTGCAACATGAGGTGATGGTCGTGGATGAATGGCACAACAATGGGCTCACCCACACGACGCCATACACGCTGTCTGTCATCTGCCCTGTACAGTGAAAACCGGGATTCATCCGTGAAGAAAACACCTCTCCAAAGTGCCAGACGCCATCGAATGTGAGCATTTGCCCACTCAAGTCGGTTACGACGACAAACTGCAGTCAGGTCGAGACCCTGATGAGGACGACGAGCATGCAGATGAGCTTCCCTGAGACGGTTTCTGACAGAAATTCTTTGGTTATTCAAACCGATTGTTGCAGCAGCTGTCCGGGTGGCTGGTCTCAGACGATCTTGGAGGTGAAGATGCTGGATGTGGAGGTCCTGGGCTGGTGTGGTTACACGTGGTCTGCGGTTGTGAGGCCAGTTGGATGTACTGCCAAATTCTCTGAAACGCCTTTGGAGACGGCTTATGGTAGAGAAATTAATTTTCCAATCACAGGCAACAGCTATGGTGGACATTCCTGCAGTCAGCATGCCAATTGCACGCTCCCTCAAAACTTGCGACATCTGTGGCATTGTGCTGTGTGATAAAACTGCACATTTTAGAGTGGCCTTTTATTGTGGCCAGCCTAAGGCACACCTGTGCAATAATCATGCTGTCTAATCAGCATCTTGATATGCCACACCTGTGAGGTGGATGGATTATCTCGGCAAAGGAGAAGTGCTCACTAACACATATTTAGACAGATTTGTGAACAATATTTGAGAGAAATAGGCCTTTTGTGTACATAGAAAAAAGTCTTAGATCTTTGAGTTCAGCTCATGAAAAATGGGGGCAAAAACAAAAGTGTTGCATTTATAATTTTGGTCAGTGTATATATATATATACAGTATATATGAAATATATGGTCAGAATACTCTGCAGAGTACGTCAATTTTCAGTATGCAGGGAATGACCTACTTCTTTACCCAAGTTCTGCTTGTATATTAAACATTGAGTACTGTATATCACAATGCAATGCACTTGATCTTCCATGTACAGAGTGGCAAATGAAGAAGCAATACAAATTTTAACGCTGCAGACCACATTACACTGAATTCAGAAGTTTTGGTCGGTAAGAAACAAGGCTCTTATGCTCACCAAGGTTGCATTTTTTTTTTTTTTTTTTTTTAAATAACTCTTTTCTATTTGAATATATCTTAAAATGTAATTCATTCCTGTGATGCAATGCTGGATTTTTCAACCCAGGCTCATTGGAAATACGTGCCTCTAAATACATTTCTGCAACACCGTTATTACGTACCTTACTGCACGTTTCGAGGCAGTTTCAAAATAGTATGCAGTTAATAACACTATGTACAACCATTCTTTCTCTCCTTCCTGTCATCTGTATGATCTCTCTGTCTGTCGGTATTTAAGGAGCTGCAGTAAGAGAGTGTGGTAGAGCCTCGGGCAGGCACAGTGTGTGTGTGTGTGTGTGTGTGTGTGTGTGTGTGTGTGTGTGTGTGTGTGTGTGTGTGTATTAATCAAGAACAGTAAGAGGAAAGGCAATGAAGGCCCTCAGCTTAAAATACTCACACACACTCTCTCTCTCTCTCTCACACACACACACAGAGAGAGAGAGAGAGAGAGAGAGTCCTGTTTCAAAGCAGCACAAATGAGAGCAATTACCTGCGCCTCTTACCTGCAGCAGAGCCCCAGAGCCCAGAGCTGTGGCCCCTGAGCTCTGCAGGGATGGCAGTGAGGCAAGCTCATTAACTACACTACCTGTCCATCTCTCTGTCCTCCTCATGTTCTCTCTCCTTCTCCTGTGTTTTCTTTATTCAGGTCTTTTTCTCCTGCTCTTCATTGTTCACATGCATATGAACAAAATTAAACACAAGGTCTAGTGTGACTGTGTCTCTCTATAACGTGTGATTTTGTCATGTGTTTGTGTGTTAGGCTGGCGGATCTCTCTTCAGTGCCTCTGATTAGCAGCAGGACGTTAGGTTTGCACTTCCATCCACACCAAGGCCTACACCATCACCTGCCCGTCATGTTTGACTATTTCCACCTGTCCGTCATCTCAGTCTCAATCCACGCCTCCCTGGTGGCACTGCACCAACCGCTGATCAGGTGATCACACAAATCCCCCCACCAGTTCAATTTTTGTGCATTGCTTTATTATTTGTTGTTGTTTTTGTTTTGTTGCTTTATAATTTCATTAATTTATTTTAATTGAAAAAAATAAATTAAACTAAATAATACTTGCCTTACACAACTAATAATGATTAAAATGAAATTACATCAAATAATAATAATAATTATTATTATTATTATTATTATTAGTAGTAGTAGTAGTAGTATATTTAATAGTTAATAATAAATCATATTTTGTTTTAATTTAATATTAATACAATTAATAAATAATGCATTCAATTTTCAGGTCTCATTCACTCTTTATGTAACCCAATATGACTATACAACAACAAGAAAGAATAAATAAATAATAATAATAATAAAACATTAATTAAAGTATAGCATTTTAATTTAATTTTGAAAATGTCATCCTTAATTTTGTAAGGCAAGTATTATTTAGTTATATTTTTTTCCAATTAAATTATATATTTTTTTATTAAATTAAATTTTTTAAATTAAATGAAATTACAAATCAACAATGTGCTTATTAGCATGGTTGTATAAAATAGCTAGCTTTTCTAGTCGAATGTTGAATACTGTGTATTGTTTGTTGGATCTGTACCTCCTGTTCGTAGGAGGTGTTATTGCCAGGATGTGATCTATTTTCACAGCTGTGGATCTGTTCTTTAAAACTGAGCTCTCCTGAAAGCAAAGCTGTCAAATCCAAAGTGTGTGTGTTTGTCAGCTGTCATGTGTAATGGATTTCAGAGAACAGAAGCCTCATTAGTGACAAATATTCTCAAGATTGACTTTAACAAACTAATCAGGCATTTGTGTGTCTTTTGGATTTGCGTGAGGACCGGCAGACATTGTTTTCAGACAGATATGCAGTATAAATGATTTTGCGTTACTGGATAATGAAGAATCTTGTGAGCGGTTCCCACCGAGATCCCTTACGTCAATTCACGTGATAACAGCAGCACACATTGATCACTCCACAGGTTCTTACAGTCTGTCGTTTGTCTTTCTGTAGTTTCGCGCGCAGTGGAAAGGGGGCGTGGCTGGGTAAAGGCTCTCCTGAGTGTGAAGCTCCGCCCTCTGCGATGTCAGTGGAGAATCTGATGTTTGGGGCGGGATATTGCAAACCTGTGCCAACAGAGGTAAACACATACATCTAACCTAACTCACTCATTTTGCACACACACATAATTATAATGTGTTTAAATGACTGTACTGATCTCAACTGAACTATTAAATCGAACCCTGCTATCTGACATCTTACCTGACAGCATTGAAACTGGTCCGTGGTGCTCTTCTGGGTTCTTAGATAGTTCAAGTCTCTTTCAGTATCTGTCAGAAAAAGAAACCTGTTGCAGAGAATGGACATTACATTTTGATGAAACCTTAAGAAAAAAAAAAACAGTGATGAAATTAAGGCTGCTTTATTTTGAATAGCATAATTCGCACTACACAAGTATTAGATACCAGTGGGGTGCACGGGGGGGGGGGGGGGACCCCTGGGGACCTCTGCCCCTTTGAGGTCCGACGCTAAAGTGCCCTTGCAGTCCGGTCTGTGCGATATGAACGACATCCCAGTTGCTCAAAAAAAAAAAAAAAAACGTGACGCGACATTCCCACGCCCGCGACCGCTCGCGCTTCATGTTTGCTGAAAGCAGATTATCATAATTGATGGACAACTATTTCTTTTCTCGGCGCCGGACTGCTGATGTGAAAAGACATCAGCAGTCCGGCGCCGAGAAAAAAAAAAAAAAAAAAAAAAAGATGAAAAGGAAGCCCGCACGTCACTTTCAGGTAGGCTACATTCATAATCAAAGAAGCATTAAGATAATATATATATATATATATTTGTGGTTATAAAAACAGACCTAAGCCAACAACAGCCTTTAAAATGACTTAAAATGCATTATATAAAAACAATGAGGGAACCCTTCTGAAAAACAACAATAGAACCATCACAGAAAATTCTAACACCATCACAAATAAATCACAAATGCCATTAAAAACCATCAAATTTTAACCATTAACACATTAAAAAAAAAATGTTTTCTGTAGTATGTTTTGGGACATATTCCATTAGGATGTATTGGTTTTAACAAGCCACCAATAGAAGGTGACCAATTTCCAGCAGAGACCCACAGGGTCCATTATGTTTCCATTAAAACCAATACAAGTCCCATTATAACGGACCTTTTCCTGGACTGTGCCCAGCTGGTGGAATGACCTCCCGATCTCAATTCGAACAGCTGAGTCTTTAGCCATCTTCAAAAAATATCTAAAAGACACATCTTTTTCGCCAGCACCTGACTAACTAATACTAACACTTACCTATTCTATTTAATAAAAAAATTCCTAGCTACTGTGCTAGACTAACTGAGACTTGTCATGGTACTTGTATACTGTTGCTCTCTCGGTGGTCTGATTGCTTCTATTGTTCTCCTCATTTGTACGTCGCTTTGGATAAAAGCGTCTGCTAAATGATTAAATGTAAATGTATAACCAGTGAATCCATTACAAATTTTGTGATGGCGTCTATTGTTTTTTTTCAACATTAAATGTTATAAAAGCCTGTAAAGGGAGCCAAAGGTCTGGTAATTGCTGCTGTTACACTTACAGGATGATCATATCCTTGTTTAATAGACTATTGACCAAACATTTAATTCAAAAATCCACTTAATCTTTATTTTTTGGCCAACTTTTTGCTATAAATGACACAGCCTCTATAATTTCTTCAACAAAAAACATGTGGACATCACAATCCTTACAAAAATTAACCATGGTTTTCGTGGTAAAACTGCTTAATTTTCTTTTGCGTGATTTCTGAATGCTTGAGAGCATAAAATCAATCAGGCAACTGTATTAATAAAATAGCCACAGGTAAATGTCTAGAGCTCCAATTGTAATTTGTAAATAATACAATTTAATTACAATTGATTTACTTTTATATTTTATTAAAGTTCTATTTTGACCCTATGGTAGGTGGTTTTTATACTTCCATAATATTTGAGGGAGGGGGCACAATAATAAAATCCTGCTTGAGGCACTCATTTTTTTTGCCAGCAGCGGCCCTGATAAAAAATGTCTCCACGATTTGCTTTTGAAGAAATATTGTTGCATCTTGCTACAGCACACATTCTATCAGCTGCAGTTCTGGCGCCGCCGTATCAATATACTGTACAGCGCCACATACATTCACATCAGTAAGAAGATATTTTGGAGAATCTGGGTAACCAAACAGTTGCTGGTCCACATTGACTTTGACAGCAGGGAAAAAAAATACTATGGAAGTCACTGTGGACCAGCAACTGTTTGGTTTTCCACCTTCTTCAAAATAGCGTTTATGTTTAACAGAAGAAGGAAACTCAGGTTTAAAACAACTTTTGAATGATTAAATGAAGGTATAAAAATAAAACACTACCCTATTTTAATTCTTGGGTGAATTATTCCTTTAAATGTTAATAAAACACCAAACACAAAGAGAAAAATCACTAACTACTCTTGAATGAAAAACTTTAAATCAGTTTCTTTAATAGGAATCATTATACCCCTAGCCGAGGGGGAACAAACCCCCCCCCCCATTTCGCCCCTGCCCCTCCGGAGGCCTGTGCACGCCACTGTTAGATACAGTATGCATATTTTCTGTATGCATTAAAACCCAATGACTGATTATATTTGCCAAAATAATTTTTATTTCAGATTAAAGCGTTAAAAATATTTAACGCAATTAACGCAGGGGCGGGGCTAGGGTTGGCCACCCCATTCACAACTGCTGCCTCTGTCTCTTTTTTTCTTGAAAAGGATTGCGTTTATTTAGATGCAGAACGTCTTTATGACCACATCAAACGGGAGACGTTTCAGACCCACGCTCTTACGTCGCCGCCACGCCAGGCACGAGTCAAACGAGCGCAGAAAATATACTGTGCTCGTAGCGCGCGCTCTTCAAATACACACACAAAGGTGACAGCGCGTGCTGTAGCCTGTATCATTTCATATCAAACAGCGAAAGAAACTACGTGCATGCAATGTCCTAATTATGCCGTCAGTTAAGGCATGAAGTTACCAAAAAGGCGATTAAAGCTGCCTTAAAACTGTGCGCATGCATGCAATATGTTATATTTGCGTCACATTTAAGAACATGTCTCTGAAATGGTTTTCAAAACTTTCCTGAGGCACCCCAGCACTGTCTCCCTCATCTAACACATCCGATTCAACTCGTCCGCTCATTAGAAGAGACTAAAACCTGAAGTGGGTCAAGAAAGCAGCAGCAGCTTTTTTTTATCAACATTTTTTTTATTTATTTTTTCACACACAACACAACATAATATCCAAAATACAACAAAACAAAACAACAGACACATACTCAACATCTCAAGGTCCAATCAAAAGGGAGGGGGAGAGGGAAGGACAACAAGAACACAAAAGTCACTCCTTTATATAATCACGTATATTCAACAAAAAACACTGCCAAGCATCAATGGTCGAAGGCCTGGCCCCACCAACTCGCGCCGTTGTACATTCACATGACACTATTTGCAGGAGGCTACGGATCCAATATGTTTTTCTACACGTGTGGTGTAAACCAGTTCTGGATTATTGTCGTCTTCACAGCTGTAAAACCAGTAAACAGCATTCTCTTTTGCATTGAACTAATACAGAGACCAGAATCATCATTAAGAAGACACAAACTTGGGTTAACAGACCAATCAATTCGCAGTAATGATGACAAAACCAGGTTTACATGTGTCCATAGACTGATGACGACAGGACATTCCCAAAACATATGCAGAAAAGTGCCTGATGATGTAGTGTTACATATATGGCAGTTCAAATTTGACTGCAGTTTCATTTTAAATCTTTTGTAAGGAGTTATGTATGCTCTATGAATGACTTTGAAGTGAATAAGACGATGAGCCAGATTTTTAGATGTTAAGCTGAGATTAGACCACACTATCTCCCAGTCGACAGATAAATTAAGGTCAGATAATTCCCTATTCCAAATAGTATTAATAGAAAGAGGTTTTGTAATACAATCAATAATTTTATTATATATTAAGGAAACAGATGGCCGACCAGCAGATGGTGCAATCCAGTCCCGCATAGGATGAGAGGAAATGGAAGAAGACCAAGGAACGCCATACGCTTTGAGAGCAGAACGTAATTGAAGAAAAACAAAATATGCAGATGCTGGTAGACAAAATTTGGTTCTTAATGTCTGAAATGAACAGAGGCCCTGGTTATCATATATATCACCGCACGTGTTTACACACAAAGTAGACCAAGAGGGTTGGACAAATGGACGATTTCCGCATACATTTAGATTGTGCCATAAAGGTGTACTGTTACAGAATTTGAAGGGTCCACCTATCCGACGTTCAACCGTTTTCCAGATTTTAATAGAGTTAGCCACAACCGGACCAAATTTATAATTATCCCCTTTTTTTCCTGTGCTAGTAAATAAAATATCTTGAAGTCTATTTGGTTTAACCTTGTCAGCTTCAATCACCCTCCATGAAACTGTAGATTGAGGATCAACCCAATTATGAAGAGCCTTAAGCTGGAACGACCAATAATACAATTAAAAATTTGGTACAGCCAGTCCTCCTGCGCTATTAGGATGTTGTAATGTGGTAAGTTTAATTCTGGGGCATTTATCATTCCAGATAAACTTAGAAATTATGGAGTTGATCTCCTTAAAGTAACCTGGAGGGGGAGAAAGTGGTAGCATAGAGAAAAAAAAATTAAATCGAGGTAACAAATTCATCTTAACAGTGGAGATTCTTCCTTGGAGAGAGACTTTAAGATTCTTCCATCTTTGAATGTCATTTTTTACCTTAACTAAAATGTTATTAAAATTGTCTCTGGCAATCTTATGGAATGTTTTTATATATGGTAATGCCCAAATAGATGAAAGATTCCTTAATAGGGATAAATGAGGGAATAGAAAAAAATAACGTTAACATTGTTCATTGGCATTAAAGCAGATTTGCTCCAATTTATTTTATATCCTGATAGGCTAGTAAAATGATCAAATTCCTTAATTATACTAGAGACTGAAACATCAAAGTGGTCTAAATATAGAATACTATCATCAGCGTATAATGAAATACTATGATTATGGTCATGAATCTTAATCGATACTTCAGATTTCCTGATGGCTTGTGCTAAGGGTTCAAGAGATAGACAAAACAATAAGGGGGAAAGTGGACACCCCTGCCTCGTTCCCCGCTGTAAAGGGAATGAGGGGGAAATAATATTACCAGTTATGACTGATGCTGCACGTGAGTGGTATAATGTCTTAATCATAGAAACGAAGTGTTCACCGAAGCCGAAACATTGCAAAACTGCCCACATATAATTCCACTCTAGCCTGTCAAAGGCTTTTTCTGCATCAAGTGAAAAGACCGCACAAGGGGTTGGGTGGGAGTCCGCAAAGTCAAGAATATGAAGGAGTCGACGCATATTGTCAGATGCATTGCGCCCCTTGATGAAACCAGTTTGGTCCTCCTTTATCAGACTGTGAATTACCTTCTCCATACGAGAAGCAAAAACTTTAGCATAGATTTTTACATCACATGGGATAAGCGAAATCGGTCTGTAGCTGGAACAATCTAATGGATCTTTCCCTTTTTTAAGAAGTAATGAAATCAGTGATGTTTTTTTATCTCTATGAAATACCCCATGTTCAATTGCAAAATTAAATGAGTTAAGCATAAGTATCCCTACCAAATCCCAAATTTCTAAATATAATTCAGGGGGGAGACCATCTAGACCCGGCGATTTGCCCTTTTTGAAGGCTTTTTAGAGAGACGTGAAGTTCCTCCAAACTTAATGGGGCCTCCAAAGATTCTTTATCCATCTGTGAGATCCGAGGCAGTTCCAATTTATCTAAATACTGCTTACAAATTGGTTCATCAAAATCTGTTTCGGCTTTATACAGACTTGTGTAAAAACCTTTAAATATGTTATTAATTGCCACAGGGTTCGTGGTGACCTGATCATCTGATGATTTTATTGCGTTAATATATGCCTTAGATTCGCATTCTTTCAACCTAAGGGTCAATAAATGACTAGGTCTCTCTGATTCAAAATAATATTTTTGTCTAGTCCTATGTAAAATAAATTCTGCCTTTGAGTGTGAAAGTAAATCATATTCTTCTTTTAAAGAGGACAGCTGTGTAGCCTGTTGCTCAGTAAAATGTTGTTTTTGTAGGTTTTGTAATGATTGGATTTTATTTTCTAATTGTGTAAATTGGTGAGTTTGCTTTGGCGAGAGTAGAAGAGAAAGATATACAGAAACCTTGTATAGCACACTTAGTCGTTTCCCACAGTATTTGAGGATCCACATCAGAGGGCATATTAATTTCAAGAAATTCCTTAATATATTCTTTTAGCGAAGTAATGAAAGTCTGATTACTTAATAATGATATGTTAAAGCACCATCTAGGGGACTTGGCTTTAACATCGGAAAGAGGAACACCGCACAACACAGCAGAATGATCAGATAATAAAATTGGTAATATAGAGATGGAGGAATTAGATGAAATTAAAGATGGGCTGAGAAATATGTAGTCTATCCTAGAGAAAGTCTGGTGTCTATTAGAAAAAAAAGTGAAGTCCTTAGCTTTAGTATTCTGAATTCTCCATAGATCGATTAAGTTAAGCTCATTGATAAATTTATTCAATAATTTAGAGGATGGATTGGCTGTTGTATCAGATTGAGATTTATCTAAAGCAGGATTTATGACAGCATTAAAATCACCACCCACCACTAGAGGGCAATCAATCTCCTCAAGTAGAGTTTTGGAAATCTGTGTAAGGAATGCACTGTCTGTCTCATTCGGACCATAAATAGAGACCAATGCTAACCTATTATTATATATTTTGCATCGGATAAAAACAAATCTACCCTTCTCATCACTACCAAGGTGTTCAATCGTTAAATTTAACTTCCGGTTAACAAGGATAAGCACCCCCTTAGTTTTATTTTGAGCGCTAGAAAAAGCTGCTAATTTGTAATATTTATTCTGGAAACGTGCCACGTCAGATTGTTTTAAATGTGTCTCTTGTATTAAGGCACAGGAAATAGATTTACGGTGTAAATATTCTAACACACGGGTTCATTTAACAGCAGAATTTAAACCATTCACATTCAGTGATAAAATATTTAGAGTATGCATTGAATATTCATAATCCCAAGATTGTACTCAATAAATGCAAAAATAAAAAAAACAGAAGCACTTCCATTCTGTAAATAACATGTAAACACTGATGTGCATTTTAGATACCAAACCTCCTAGATGAAAAATCCCTTTAGAAATAAGGTAAAATAGATAAAAGTATAAATGTCTGCTGTAAAAACCAAAAACAACAAAAATATGAACAACCGACAACCATAAACAAGGAACAACTCAGACCGCACATTACCGAGAACATAGGTCTGACTGAGCAACAAAAAAACAGTGATAGGTCGTGACCGATCCACTCCAACGCAAGACATGTCTCCCGAAAGGCTCACACAGCCAAAAAAAAAAAAAATGTATTAATTAAACCTACTCTCCATTAGTCCCCTCCAAAAAAAGAAAAATGGAGTGTCAGTCTTACCAGCAAAGAGATCGTTGTACCGGATAAATAAGGACAATATCCCAGTAGGAGAGAGGAGAGAAGAAAACGCAAAAAACAGGTTCAGCAAGCGTCCATGCTCATCCTGCCATCATCCCCTCCTGGGCAGCTAGGACCAAGTCCATCCCGGCAAACAGCGGCCGCTGCTCCCCCGTCGTCCCCCCGCAGAGCTGCGGCATACGACTTCTGCTGAGACATGGAGCTGATAAAATCCTCTGCTTTCTGAGGGGAATCGTAGCTTCTCTGTTCCCCTTTGTGCCGTAGCTTAATTACCGCCAGATAGATGAGGAAGGGCTGGAGAACAAGCGCTGTCATCTTCTTCAAAACCGGACCAAATGCCTTTCTCCTGATCGCTGTAGCCGGACTAAAGTCGGGAAAAAATAGCAGTGTGACATTGCTCTGTGAGCATTTCACCGGCTAGGCCTGCCGAGCACCCTTCAGGATATCTGATCTGTCATGCCATCTCAGTACACGGAAGATGAGAGTGCGTGGCCGATCGGAGCCCCCTCCCTCCGTCATACACGCGATGCGCCCGATCAATCTCAATGTCACGGCCCCTCAAGGAAGGAATCAATTCAATTCAAGTTTATTTGTATAGCGCCTTTTACGATACAATCGTTGCAAAGCGCTTTACAGGAAATTAAGTTTCTACAATATATTTATACATTGTAGAAACTTAATATATTAACTTATGGCAAAATTTGTTAATTCTGCATGTTGTTGGGGGATCAGAGGTTGGCATCCTCTGAGGTCCTCCGAGGGGTCGGCATCATCTCTTCTCAGGTGTTTGGTCATCTCAGATCATTTAAGGGCTGGATCCAGACTGAAGCTTGTGTAACTCCTAGTTACCACGGGATGTTAATCCCGTGGCAGAAACAGAGAAACAAAGAGACATAATTAGCGTAGCTGTTGTTCCATTCAAGCAAAAATTATTTGTTCAACCCGAGCTAAAGAATAATAATGTGCGTTTTGATCAGATATAACTGCAGTACAAGATTATGAGATGCATTATATGAATGCATTATGTGAATGCTTGGCTAAAGAGATGTGTCTTTAATCTAGATTTAAACAGAGAGAGTGTGTCTGAACCCCGAACGTTATCAGGAAGGCTATTCCAGAGTTTGGGAGCCAAATATGAAAAAGCTCTACCTCCTTTAGTGGACTTTGCTATTCTAGGTACTACCAAGATTCCAGAGTTTTGCGACCTTAGGGAGCGTGATGGATTGTAGCGAGATAGAAGACTCGTTAGGTACGCAGGAGCTAAACCATTTAGGGCCTTATAGGTAAGTAATAATATTTTGTAACTGATACGGTACTTAATAGGTAGCCAGTGCAGAGACTGTAAAATTGGGGTAATATGATCATATTTTCTTGAATCCACTTGGAAAGATTAGCTCTGAGGAAACCAGCTGCGTCGTTACCCTCCATCCCTTCTGGGAGCCCCACCAGTCTTACATTGTTCCTCCTACACCTGTCCTCCATATCTGTCATCTTCTCGGTGAGTCGCTCCAGCTGATCCTTTAAGTCCGTGACTGTCCTCTTATCTTCACGCGCCGCTGCCTGAACAGAATCAACGCGGTCACGTGTCTGCTTTGCCGTGGTAACTATGGCCTCAAACTCCTCTCTTAGCTCTTTAACAGACTTGTTGGTCGCTTGTATGTCCTCACGCAGTTCGCGCAATGCTGGAATCAGCACCGAGTCCATCGCATCTCTTACTGCCGAATTCACAACCGAATTCAAAGTGCTTTGGTGTTCTTTAAATGCTAGTTCAATGCGGTTAGCAATAGCATTGTCGAGGTCTTCACTGGAGATGGCTGAATCTCTGAATTTTTTCTTCATTGGCGATTGCTCAATCTCTCTTTTCCGATCCCCTTTGTCTGCCTTAGCACTCATGATGGGTCCAATGCAGAGTGGTTTAAATTTTACTGACAGGATCGTAAAATATGTGGCAAAGTGAGCGGAGCGAAAGACTAAGCCTGCATCACCGTCGAGGGGTCACGTGATCCTAGCAGCAGCAGCTTTTAAAGCAATAGCAGGCAAATAATAATAACCAGCTGCTGTGATGTCTATTAATCCAAGAACAAAAGAAAAAAGAGGAAATCAATAACTTTTATAGCTTTAAGGGTTTCATCCATATTTAATTTAGAATTTAGTGTTTGGTAACTATCATTTTCTGTATATTTCTGCTGAAGGGCACAGGTAGCTAAATATGTCATTTATTATAATGGGTTCGTGTGAAGATTGTTTTAAGTTCACTTAAATTAGAAGTTAAGTCTAATAATTGTTAAAATTGATAGCTGTACTGTAATGCTGAATGGCTACAGTCAATGGTTAAATATTAAGGGGGAAAAATTTTATAGAGACATAAGTAGTATTGATATCAGTGATGCTGGCCTTCAATCATAAAAAAGATGTCATTAAAGAAATATAAAAAATATACTGTCTTTATGTTGTTTGTACATTGTACATTTGAAGATTGAATGAAAAATTATTGAAATATAAAAGTATATTTAAAAACTTTAATGTTAGGTGGGATTAATAGTGATTAATCGCGATTAATTTTAGAAAAATGTGCGATGAATTAGTCATTTTTTTTATCGATTTACAGCACTAATATATATATATATACACACAATAACAGTTATTTGTGGTGCAGTTATTAATAATGACTCTTATTATTATGAATACCAAAACAGTTTTTCTTGATAGATTTTCTTAATATTTTAAGAATTATTATTTTATTAATAGAACAATCCGTTTAAAATAGAATCTTTGTAATATTAAAAATGTCTTTTATCTATCCATCCATCCTAGATCTATCTATCTATCTATCTATCTATCGATCGATCGATCGATCGATAGATAGATAAAATATTGTTTTAAAAATGACAAAATATCCCCTATATTTCCGAAAAACCGGACACTACATTAAAAGTAATGCATTCAGTTTCACCTGTTACTTTATTATAATTATTTCAAAAATACCAGGCAGTATGCAGTGCATGTAATGTGCAGTATTTATTCAGAACACAGTCATGGAATATTTCCAAATAATACCTGCAGACACTTAACCAGAGCAATTTAGAGTTAAACAGCATAGATAATTTGACCTTTCTGGCTATTTGCTGAGGACAAAGTAGCCCTCTGTTTATTCTGACTGGATGAACTGAGAGGTTTCTCTTGCCTGTGGAGATTTCCATTTAGGCAGGAAATCGTAACGAGGCCTCTCGTCTCCGTATGGGTCCTACATTTACACCCCCTCTGCAGGGCACTTTATTAAGAACAGCATTCCGCTGGAGGGAGGGAGCGTTTGATCATCGTAACGAGCCCAGCTTTAACGGCCTCCAACATGAGGAGCAAGCATCTCTCCCTCTCTCTCTGCTTTCTGTAAGCGCTTCTTAGCACTTTTACTTTACAATGAAGGACATAATGTGATGCTTTTCACTCAGGGTCAGGGACAAAAGATAAGTTGTTCAAGCTTATTAAATGATGGGTTAATGTTTTTGTCTTCTGTAAAAGCAACTTATAGTTAACCCAAAATGTATCTGGACAGTTCACCCCCAATTTTTTTTTTTTCAAAAAGGTTCTTTTATGGCATCGTGAAACACCTTTATTTTTAAGAGTGCAGCGTACAGACTTGAAGGAATGACAGCGCACAGCGTACAGCATGAATGTATTTACACGCATACTAACTGCAAACAGATGACACTATCCCACAATGCAAGTTGGCATGTTTACTCTGTCATGCACACGCTTTCTTACATTAAATATGGCTCTGTGAACTCAGTCTATGACCTTTGTTGCATGTATGTGAGTGTAATATTGACACTGTGTTTTCCAGCTGTCACATGTACTAAAATGTGAGAAATGTCAATAGAAAGCACAGAGCAGATGTTTGTGTGTGTGCGAGAGAGAGACTGAATTCAGAACGCATCTGTTTGAGTCAAAGGGACATAACTGAATGTAGATTACAAAGCTTCATGCATATAATGACAGCGTTCAGCACTCTCTTTACACTCAAACATACACACATTACACAGAATACACAAGTATGCAGTAAAGACATAGAGGCCCAGTGGACTCACAATCACCCCTACATCAGCATTTTATGAGCCTTTGCTCCAAACATTTAAAGCATCACCTGCATTTTCTGTAAACTATAAAACTGTACATTTAAAAATAGCTTGTATTTAGTGTTTTAGATTCATAGAAGCCTGTTTCCACCAGTGTGAAAAGGTAACAAGGTAATAGACTTTTGACATTTTATTTTACATGACACTTTTATTTTTGATACATTTTATAGTGACACTTTATAGACTCTACAGTTCAAGTTTTTTTTTTTTTTTAGATAAATAATACTTTCATTTCAGAAAGGACACATTAAAGTGATCAAAAGTGACAGTAAAAAATATTTGCAATGTTTCAAAAGATTTCCATTTCAAATAAATGCTGTTCTTTTGAACTTTCTGTTCATCAAAGAAAAAAAAAATGCATCATGGTATCCATAAAAATATTAAGACGTGCTACTGTTTTTAAAACTGATAATCAGAAATGTTTCTTGAGCAGCAAATCAGCATATTAGAATGATTTCTGAAGATCATGTTACACTAAAGACTGGAGTAATGATGCTGAAAATTCAGCTTTGCATCACAGGAATAAATTATATTTAAAAATATTTTCAAATAGAAACCGTTTTTGAATTGTAATAATATTTCACAGTATTACTGTTTTTACTTTATTCTGAAAAAAAAACAGCTTTGGAGAGCATAAAAGACTTCTATCAAAAACAAATCTTACAAACCACAAACCTTAGAATGGTAGTGTTTGGTAGTATTATTCTTATATCATTTTTTTTTCTTTTTTTACCCAGAAGTGTGAAAATTGCTAAAAATGCTATAAATGAAATGAACAGAGATGGTCTTTCCTCTCTGTAGAGCTGTATATGTGTGCACTTCCTGTCAACAGGACGTCTCTGTGTCGTTCTCCATACGAGCGCCACGTATGCACACTTCTCCTATTTTACTGCTGGGAAACTGACTGCGTTTAAAGTTTTACCCTACGTTTGATCTTCATCTAATTATTAAGCTTCAGGCTCAGCTAAACATAAACATACAGCTGCTGCTCATAACAACCACATCACACAAATATGATATTCTTTTTTCTCTTTTTGTCATGAGAAACCTGTGTTTTTAGCTCTTAAAAGAGAACAGCGGCTGTGTGACCAAAGTTGTGGGTTAGTCCACATGGGTAAACCTTTGTTCAGTGTTTATCTACCTGGTTATGCATGTGCAGAAATTACAGGGAAGAAGTGTGACATGCAGTAAAATCTGACCTCGACTCGTATGTCCTGTGTGAATGTGTGTTTGTTTGCAGGGCAGTTTTTACGTGCCGTCGGAGAACTGTCTGCAGAGAGCTTACACGTGGCACCGGCGCATCTGTAAACTGTTGCTGGCGGCTCACAGAGCTCTGCGCTCCTATTACACAACGCTAATGAAGGAGATCCCTCAACTACAACACATAGAAATGGGTATAATCACAAACTCTTATGTAACTCACTCACTTCAAATGTGTGTGGATTTCTTGGAAGACGGTTCCCTGTCATGATCACTTACTCACCCTCATGTCCTTCAGAACCCATAAGGTTTTCTTTCTTCTGTAGGACACAAAAAGCACAGAGTGATCAGTAATTGTCAAGCTCCAAAAAAAAGTCAGCATCAGCATCATAAACATGATTAGACATGTTAGGTCTTCGGTACTTAGACATACTTTATACTGTGTGGTACTGAATGATCACCTTGTTCATTTACCATGGTACTTACATAGTACACAAAGGGATGTAAAAACACAGAATTACCATGATATTTTTTGTCTGTGACTCTTAACTTTTTCCTTATGTTCTCGTTTCCAGAGGACCTCCTCCTTGAAGAAACATTAAACCAGCTCACCATTGAACTGCAGGTTTGTGAAACACTTGACTAATCAAATTCCTGTAAAAACATCAGAGGTGTAAAGAGTACCTTTAAACCATACTTAAGTAAAAGTACAGATACCTTACAGTGAAAATTGCTCCACTACAAGTTACAAGTCACCAATTCCAAAACAACTTGAGTAAAAGTCTTAGAGTATCTGATTTTAACAGTACTTAAGTATTTTACTTATACTAAATATAGGCTCAAAGATGCACTAGTCAAAGAGACATGCCAGAACAAACAATAAGCCAAAAACCACAGACAAACAGACAATCATTGCATTCAACAACTCGCAAGGAACTAAAGAAACACTAGGGCTGTATATATACACAGGATGCTAACAAGCTGAACAAGATAAGATACAAACTGACTACAAACACCACGGGAGACAGGAAGTGACAAAAAGCCAAGACAAGAAAGAGCTGATTTGTGAGGAGGGCAATCACACTTATTTTTTAAAACCAAAATAAAACTGAACACCTCAAAATTGCAAAAACAAAACAAACAAAAACACAATAACCTTCAAAAAAAGTCTCTTCAGTATAAAGGATAAGTAAAATAATGTTAAGTAAAATTAAAAAGTCAAAGTCTTTTTGCACCGGATGTGCTGGTTTCAGCCTCATTGCCAGCTGCAGTCATGTCCTCATCTCATGTATAAAACACCTGTGATTCACAACTACTTGCTAAGGAGCTCACATTCACGTAAAGTAGCCTTGTTGACAAGTTTGGGAAAGGGCAAAATACACAAGATATAGTACTTTCAGTGCCCTGTAGTTGGCGATATCACATCTTTTGTAGCATAAATAAACTGCTGCAAAATGTAATGCGTTACTGCAACACTTATTTCAAATGTAGTGGAGTAAAGAGTACAGATACTTATTCAAAAATGTAGTGAAGTAGAGAGTAAAATTTGCTAATGTTTTTGATACTCAGTAAAACTACAAAGTATCCGAAAATATACTTAAGTACAGTAATTATTTACATTTACTCAAGTACTTTACTCCTTTGAAAAACATACAATTAATATGATGTAGGTTAAACACCAAGTATTGTTCTGTGACTAAATAAGACTGACAGTTTTAATTCTCTCTCTCTCCCTGTAGTTGCAGGGCGGTCATGAGAAGGTAGCAGAACAGATCAGTAAAGATCTGACGCAGCTCTGTGCTCAGCTGTCTGCTCTTTGGACACAGTTTTTGGAAGCCACGGTTTCTAATCCACATATCCGCTCATATCTGGCCCAGGAGCACCACACACTCAGGGTGAGTGTGTTTCTTGTTCAGTGTCATGCTTCATTTAGAAATATGCCACATTAGACGTTAAATAGGTTACAAAGGCTTTTTTTGAACAATTTTAACACCAATAGGTTTTCTTTTCCAGCCTTAAGTTATGAGAACTTACTATGAATGGTGCTAAACCTGAATTTCAGTGCCTTGCAGGGTGAATTTTGAGTGTAACAGCTTATTTTTGCTTTATGAAATATACAAACTGAAATATAACAGCTAATTTAATAATCCTAGCAACAAAATGACATGATTCCCTGATTACCAAAAATAAAATTAGTTTCTAGTCAGACTGACTTAAAGTATTATTCAATAAAGCCGGAATAAACTGTGTTTCTCATAAACATCCTGAATTTCCTAGCATCCCTCACAACTCTGCGTTCTGTTGAGCGATGCATTAGATGTAGAAACCTCATCTCTTTTGATACATACAATAATTTCACCCAAAAGGACAGCTCAGCTTTTAATTACAGAACTCTGAGTTATTATAATGATGAAAAAGATGAAGAGATGGATCCAATTTAGTTTTTATTACTGGAGTGGTTTTATTTCTCTCTCGTACGTGAGGTTCCTTTATAAAATATTCCTGCTCGCTGTGGCTGATCTTAAAAAAGAAATATAAATTGCAAGATTGTAATGCATTCAAAATGTGCCTGCAAGACAAATACAGAGAGAAAAGCTGAAATGATTCAGATGCTGCATGAATGATATATGACCCAGCATGATCTACAGTGACTTGCTTGTTTTATAGGAATTATTTTGAAATAGGTGATTCTTCAACAGGGGAATTTTTTTGACAATTAAAAATTTTACAAAAGAAAAGTGTTAAAACAAAAGATTGTTGTAAGACTGTTAAAACAGTCTCTCTTTAATTTTTTTAAAAATTAAAATAAATTTTTATTTTTTTATTTAACTTTAATAAGAAAGAAATAATACTCTATTAATAAAACAACAAAGAATGTGTCATTGTGATTTACAGCTGTTTTCTATGATATAAGTACATACTGAATGTGTGTGTTTGTGCAGGTCAGGAGATTTTCTGAAGCATATTTCTTCACAGAACATCCCAAAGAGTCCTCACTCACATTTCAGGAGGAGCTGTGAGTTTTTTTTATTTTAATTTAGTATAGCCTCTGTCTTTCTCTTTTAGACACATACACACTATACCTAGCTATGCAAATATTTTCATTAAAGCTACTGTAATTAAAACTACTCATAACCCTTAAAAACCGCTGAAACTGCGTGTATCTCTCTCTGATGACAGTATCAATAGACATGCACAGGTGGCCACAGAGATGCGCAGCTCTGATTACCTGCTCCGAATGCCTCCACTTCCTGTGGAATGCCTGGACATTGATGGAGACTGGAGCAGCCTGCCAATCATCTTTGAGGACAGATACATGGACACACCCTGTTTAGGTGACAGACAATAGAGACCCTGTTTAAAAAAAGAGCAAATGAATGAATGAACAAAAGAATGAGCATCTGTACAAACAAACAAATGAACATACACATCAATGAGCTTTTAAACAAGCTCACTGAAAGAAAGAACAAACTTACAAATGAACAAACAAATGTTTTAGAAACAAGAACTACTGAATCAGTGAACTGCATTATAAACTGTATATGTATGAATTAATGTGTACATCATTGTACAAATGAATGAATGAATGAATGAATGAACAAACAAAATAATGAAAGGCCAAACTAATGAATGATTGAAAAAAGAGGTTTTAAACAAACAAATCACTGATAGAATGAACAAATTTATGAATGAACAAAATAAACTAAAAAAATAGAACTAAAAACCACTGAATCAGTGAACTGCATTATGAATGAGCGAAAAAATATGAATTGATTTATAAGTGAATAAACAAATGAATGAGATCTGAAGAACTAACAGAACTGAATAAAATAAACAGACAAATAAATGAATAACTGAAATAATGGACAAAGTACAAATGTAATATACTAACAAATCAATAAGAAACAAGAGTAAATGAACAAACTAATGAACCAATAAATTAATGAATGTATGAACAAGAATGAAAATGTGATTTAAAGAATTTAAAACCAAATTAATTAATAAATGGGGGGGGGGTTCCAATAATCAAAAACAAAAATCAAATTAATCAACAAAATATATTTTAAAGTAGCTTTGGTTGCATTTTAAAAATATCCTTAAGTTTTTAATAAACAAACTAACAACTGAGCACTTTTCTCTTTCCCTGTTCTAGACTACAACCTCCATGTGCAAAATCAAAGTGTCTTAAACTCTCAACCACGTCATGAGCCAACAAGGATGGAAGACCAAACCATCAGTCCGGTTGAGGAAACACAGGACACCAATTCACCAGCAACAACCCCTGAGGAACCTCCCTGTGAAGATTACATGGACTTGCCCACATACATGGCCCTGATTGGCCAGCAGGAGGACTCCATCACTGACTATAAAGAGACCAGAGCTCAAGCAGAGACTCTGATTGGCCATGTGGGTGAGACCGATATTGATAGAAGCGAATGTATCACGACCTCAGATTCAAGAATTGATTATGTTGATAAGATCACATGCCAATATGAAACCGAAGAAGGATTCCATGTTGACTGTAGGTCTGTAAACTGTGATGAAGCAATAGATACAGGTAACCAGGAGAAAACTAGTTGCCAAAAAGAAGCAGTTGACTTTGTTGAATC
Organism: Aspiorhynchus laticeps; assembly: GCA_023376895.1. Taxonomy (NCBI): domain Eukaryota; kingdom Metazoa; phylum Chordata; class Actinopteri; order Cypriniformes; family Cyprinidae; genus Aspiorhynchus; species Aspiorhynchus laticeps. Next base: position 42,949,094 of record CM041793.1, read on the forward strand.
CGATCATGCAGGTCTAAAACAAACAAATATTACTGATTTTAGTAGCGGACAATCGTTGCTGCTTGTTCCGACGGATGCTGCAGAACTTCCCGACCTCACCAGCGTTGACAGCTTTGAGTTCCTGCCCACTCATAACCATGACAACCATCTTGAAACACCAGGCAATACTGGGAGTCTTGGCAGTGACGAGCCACAGTCGGTATTAGATAACAGATACATTGAAACACCTGCAAAGGATTATGGGAGCAAGGATACAACACCAGCTAATCTACTAAACACCAACTCAATGGGAACTGACACTTCAGCCACGTCTCCTTCTCGTAATGTTCTACAACAGAACCGTCGCTTGTCCGAAACCCCACCCAAAGGTGTATTATTGGGCGGGCCTAAGCTAATGAACCGCTCCTCCTCCGTGATCTCGGACTCCGGTATTGAGAGTGAGCCAAGCTCTGTGGCCTGGACCCTGGAGGGTCGAGGAGTTGTCGCAGGGGGTCGAGACGTCTTGCAAAACTTGGCGCAGCGTCGGCCAGGGCATCAGAGCTCTTTGGAAGGCCTACAGACGGAAAGTCACGGAAGCCTGCCCAGCGCCACACAGGCCTCTTTGACTTCCATAAGCTCCCTGCCGTATGAAGAGGAGGAGGAGGAGAGACAGCTCAATACTTTGACCAAATCCGTCTCAGCACCGCAGATCAGCAGCCCTGACGACACCGAGGAGGATCGTGAAACACCCAATCAGGAAAAGAGGAATGTTTGCGTGGCCAATCAGCTGAGTCTGAGTGATGAAGCAGCCAATGATTTGAAGCGGAATGTTCAAGGCATCACTACAGAGGCCAGAGAGGAAACAACCAATCAGAGCTATGATTGTATGGCCAATCAGCTGAGGCAGAGTGAGGAAGCAGCCAAAAAGGTGAAGCAGAATCTTCAAGGTGTTACTAGAGAGGACAGAGAGGAAACAACCAATCAAGAGAAGAGGAATGTTTGTGCAACCAATCAGTTGAGGCAGGGTGAGGAAGAAGCCAATGAGGTGAAGCAGAATCTTCAAGGCGTTACTAGGGAGGACCAAAATGAAAAAAACAATCAGGAGATCGACAAGGATGAGTTGTCCAATCAGGAAACACTAAATCTTAATTTTGCCAATCCAGAAATGTTACTATACCAGAAATTTGTTACGCATAATGGTGTTGAAAACGCCACATTGGAGGAAATGGCTGAAAACTCACAGGAATGTCAAACAAATGCATTACTTGAAGAGTATTCTGGTCTAATGAATGACAACACAGAGGTTTGTAGATGCGAAAATGAATACTGCGAACACAAGGGGGCACTACAATCAAACACATATCAAAAGGACCCTGACGACGTCAGTGTCCGTCACATTCATTTGAATGAACTTGAAGTATGTATGGAGAACCTTCCAGATTCACCAACCAGTGACAAAAGTAGTCATGAAATTGTGGCCAATGAGAAAGAAAGATCCATTGATCTCATTAAGCTACCAGCCAATGAGAGAGAGCAGCAGGCACTAGATGGGCAGAGCAGAGCCAGTAAAGTGCCAAGTACAGGTCTGGCATTCATGAATAAAAAGGTGGTGGAGGTTGTCAACCTGTCGGTGTCATGCGCACCCACGTGTCTGCCTTTCTCGTCCGTACTACGCGATTCGCCATCAGTTAGCGGAATCTCCACGCGCCAGGCCACCTCCCCTATTACCCATCAACCCCTGGGCTCCTTTGGAATAATCTCCTCGAACTCGTTCATCGGTGCTGATCAGGAAATCAACGAGAGAATGATTAAGTAAGTTTTTCTGTGATTTCAACCAAGTTTCATGCTCAAAGTTAAATTATTAAAAAACAAACAAACAAAAACGATCTGCCAGTGTTCAGCAAAATGAAAACTTTAATTTCAAATTATGTTTCAGTTACAATTTTGTTTTGTTTTTTCACTAATAAACTAAATTTCTATTTTAAATGTATATTTACTCACTAGTCATAAGTATATATCTCTGGCGCAGGCAGAATTTTCAGCGGTCACCCTGTTACTATTTAAACACTATGCATTGTTCACTGTATCATTAATGTTTTTCATTGATGTCTTAAAGCTTCTATAAGGCAAAGGAAGCCTTGCTGAGGGAGCTGGTGTTCAGAGGCACGCTCTACAGTGACCTATCTTACCTCGCCTCCGATCATCCATACTTTCCTCCTGAGGAAGACGACACTGAGTTTGAGGATGGGATACACCTCGTGGTGTGTGTCCATGGACTTGATGGTAAACATGCCAATCTCGAAGATATTTAGATTCATAAAAGTGTGTAAGATAAAAAATAATAGCTACATCTTCAGTAATTCGTTTTTTGTGACTGTTATTACCAGGTAACAGTGCAGATCTGCGGTTGGTTAAGACATTTATAGAGCTCGGGCTGCCTGGATCTAGACTGGACTTCCTCATGTCAGAACGCAACCAGGTAAGAACATCCAACCAATCAGCACACTTGTTGCACTGCTTTCAGCCAATTAGCGCACCCAGGACATAATGGCCTAATCACAATGACAAGTCAGGAGTATGATATGAAATTAATTAATTAATTAATTAATAATCAGAAACAACAACCAATCAGAAAGCTACAGCGCCCCTCATCAACCAATCACAACTTTCATATGGTTCCTAGTACAAGTTTGATTAGCTTTCTGTTTCTGTTCTCATCTTCTGTCTGCAGATGGACACATTTGCAGATTTTGACACCATGACTGACAGACTTCTGGATGAGATAATTCAGCACATACAGCTGTATAACCTCACCATCCACCGGATCAGGTTTATACACATTACCTTAACCTTTATTCATCAATTTTGGACTTTACTTAATTTAACAGCAGCAAAACTCAGTCATATTGACATTTTATCAGTGCAGCCAAACCACAGTCAATCTCAGCATTCAAATTTCATGCCTTTTGAATCCAGATGGTATAGTTATGACATCGACCAGTAAGGTCTAACTAGTCCATGTTAACACTGATGCTATATGATTTATTAAAACACTGATCCCCACACACTGTACACAAAAATACATATTACAGACTAGTGCGCCCCCTTGTGGTTGGACGATAGATACATCTGCCATAACCATAATTCAAGAAACGGCTAAAAAAGCATCTCTTCCATCTTTATTTGACCCTCTAACTCTAGCACTCTCTATTCTAATTCTATTTTATCTATCTGTCTTTATTTAAAAAAAAACACACACTTGACCCTCTATCAACTGCATATTTATTCTGTAACTGCTAGCTTTTCTTAAAAAAAAACTAGATTTATTTTTTCTATATTCTATCTACTTGTTTTCTTTATATATATATATATATATATAAAAACTTGCTACGTGTACTGCGTTAGGCTAACCAAGACTTGTCATAGCACTTGCATGTTGTTGCTCTTTTGTTGGTTTTGATTGCTTCTATTGTCCTCATTTGTAAGTCACTTTGGACAAAAGCGTCTGCTAAATGACTAAATAAATAAACCACTTCATAGTAGTTAATCATGTTATATAAACCTCATTAGTTTTGTCTTTACATCTGGATATTCATGAATCATGAACAATTTAACACATTTATGAACTTCAGCTTGTTACAAAATAGTATGTTGTAGACAAGGTTTGCATTCAAAATGTATTATCCAGATATCATAGCATGAAGTATAGAGCTTCACATTAAAGATATGCTTTAGAGTGAGTAATAAATAGTTGCATACAGAAGCTGAAGTGTGATAGCTCCCGGATGGCTCCACTGATCCCAGAAGAACTGCTTATGTTATACTTATTATTACCACAAGATGGCAGAAGAGTAAAAGAAAAGTAGTGTTTGGCATTCAGAAGAAATTAAATCTAAAGATATTCACACAACACACTGGAAAATGTAACAATGTGTCTCCTAGCTCATATAAAGCTTTTTAATCATAATTTTACACACACAGTAATTATTTTTTTAATATACTTCGCAGTCTTTGTTTCTCTATGAAGTCTCTAGAGTTTCACGTCTTCTCAAAATCAAATGTTTAAAAGTTTCATAATGATCATGACAGACTTAATTAAAACTGTAGTTCCTAAGTAAAATGTAAGAATAACTTGCAATGAATAGAGACCAAAAAGTTACTGAACATTTTTGCCTATTTTTCCCAGTTTCATCGGACACTCTTTGGGGAACGTCATCATCCGCTCTGTGCTGACCCGACCCAGATTCCGCTGTTACCTCTGTAAACTCCACACCTTCCTGTCCCTGTCTGGACCCCACCTGGGAACACTGTATAATAACAGCACGCTGGTCAGCACAGGTACACACACCAATACAGACATACACTGCTCAAAAGTTTGGGGTCAGTCTGGTTTTATTTGAAGAAATTAATACTTGTATTCAGCAAGGACACATTAAAGTGACAGTAAAGACATTTATAATGTTACAAAAGATTAAATAAATGATATTCTTTGGAAATTTATATTCATCAAAGAATCTTGAAAAAAAAAAAAAAAAAAGGTTTTATCATTGATAATATAAGAAATGTGTCTTGAGCAGCAATTCAGCATTTTAGAATGATTTCTGAAGGATCATGTGACACTGAAGACTGGAGTAATGATGCTAAAAAAATCAGCTTTGCATTACTGGAATAAATATAAATATATAATAGAAAATGGTTATTTTAAATTGTAATAATATTACTGTTTTTACCATATTGGCATATGGCTCAAATAAATGCAGCTTTGCTGAGCACAAGAGACTTCTTTCAAAGCAACAAAAAAATCTTACTGAGATTATTACATGTGACTTTCTATGCTTGTTCTTCAGGTCTGTGGCTAATGCAAAAACTGAAGAAGTCTGGCTCCCTACTGCAGCTTACGTTCAGAGACCACACCGACCCGCGACAGACCTTCCTGTACACGCTCAGCAAGAAACCAGGTAGAGATTCACTGAAAAATAAGCAAGAATGAACACAAACACATACACACGTACCCATGTTTTCTTTCTCTCTTTGTCCAGGTCTGCAGTTCTTCAGGAACGTGGTGTTGGTGGCCTCTCCACAGGACAGATACGTGCCCTTCCCCTCAGCCCGCATTGAGATGTGTCGGACAGCGCTTAAGGACAGAACCACAGGTGTGTTAACTTCCTGTTCCAACCCAGAACTTACTAGAACACATTAGCAAGCACATAGCATCTCCCTAACAACCAGCTGGAACACTAGAATATCAATCGCTTCAACTGTTCCTTAGTTTTAATATATAAAATACAAATAAACCTGAGATTTTTTTCTGCACGCGTATTCCATTAGCAGAAAATCGCTCTGCCAGCAGTGTGAATGAAATGAAATGAAACGAAAGGAAACTGATATGAAGTTAAAGAGAGAGTGAGCGGGAAGAGAGCATTCTTCATTTTATGAGACTGTCACCTCTGAGAGTGGCATGCGGCTCTTTGACAGGTATTTTTCTCTCGGTTTGAGAGACAGATTAGAGAATTTTGGCTCTCTGTGAGTGTCAGTGTGACAGACAGAGCTAAGGATACACACTCTGAGCAGTCACACACACACACACACCAAGACTATGATCACATAGACCAATGAAGGATGCCTTGAAATAGAGACTTTGTTGGGATATGAGTATTCAGACTGTCGGTGTCAATGTACAGCTAGCTGCAGACGGCAAAACATGGCAAGAGCTTTCTCAACATGGCAAGTTCCAATCAGATTGGTAGGCTTTCCAAGAGTCTGCAAGCACAGGTTTTTATCAATCCGCTTGGAGATGAAGTCATGTTTGTGAGTTCTCAGTCTCTTCTAGGATAGAATTAGACTTGCAGGGTTTGCAAGGTTTATGCAACGAATCTTTGAAAAATATGCAAGATGCCCTTGCATGCTGCTGATTAATTTAAAAAACAAGCAAAAATCTACAATGCATTTACAATGCAAGTCAAAGGGGCAAGGCATTGTGCCTGGATAAATGTTCCATACAGTTTAAAAAAAGTATAGCCATATTAATTCACTTATTAACCTGGTCTGTGGTAAGCTAATATCCAATCTATGTTTTTGAAAGGAGTCTTAAAAAAAAAAAAAAAAGTTTTAGTAAATTCACAAAAGATGCATTTAAATGATAAATAATTCAAAAACAGTAATATTGTTAAATATTATTACAATATTATTAATGAACCAGCTGTTTTCTATTTTAATGTTTTAAAATGCAATTTATTTCTGAATTTTTTATTGTCATGATCCTTCAGAAATCATTCTAATATGCTTATTAGGTGCACAAGTTTATTTTTTATTTTATTTTTTACTATTGTCAGTGTTAACAATGGTTATTTTAATATTTTATTTTGGTGATAGATATTTTCAAGATTGATATTAATAAAATATAATTTAAATTTTAAATTATAGTTAGTTAACTACCTAACTATTTATGTATGTATTTATTTTAGTGCTGTCAAACGATAAACCGCAATTAATCGCATCCAAAATAAAAGTTTTTGTTTGCATAATATGTGTGTTCTGTGTATATTTATTATGTATATATAAACAACCCACACATACAGTATGTATTTTGAAAATATTTACGTCTATATTTATTTACATATAATTTATATTATAAAATAAATATTAATATATAAAAATATTTTTTTTCTGATTTTTTTTTCTCTATGTATATTTACTTAAACGTTTTCATAAAAAAAAAAAAAGTAAATAAAAGCATCCGCAAAACATCTACTATAATATATTTGTGATTAATGTTAAATAATATACAAAATGTTGTGCTTGTATGTAATGTGTGTGATAAATATATTTGCTTTTTAACAGGTCCAGTATATACAGAGATGATCAATAACTTACTCCAGCCGTTGCTGAGTGCTCCAAACTGTCGTTTGATCAGACAGAACGTGTTCCATGCGTTACCGAACACGGCCAACACGCTGATCGGACGTGCGGCTCACATCGCGGTGCTCGACTCTGAACTCTTCCTGGAGAAGTTCCTTCTGGTGGCCGGGCTCAACTACTTCAAATAGACATCATGCCTTGAGTTGGGTGGCAGAGCCAATCAGATTACATGTAATGTCAGCCAATCACATTTCATTTCAGAGTCATAATGATCTCTGGAATTTTTTTTCAATAAGTTCAGTCTTTGGACGCAAAGAAAAAAACAGAAATTGAAGATTCAGACTGTGAATCTGAACACATACAGGTATATGTAAAATCTGTACAGAAAGGACATTGTATACTAAGCAAATAGAGGAAACTAACAGCTGGAGGCCTACACAAGCCTTAACAAAGCTTTATGGCGTAGTAACTTAATGTTGAATAATCCTAGCTGGAAAATGTATCTTTTGAATGTAAATTCAGTGTGTAGCTGGTGTTGTAAAAACAGCCTTGGTTCTTCATTCCCTCCAGTCACCGAACATATATTTGCTGCGCCGTTCGTAACTTGAAGAGGTCAATATCACTGGACTTTATACTTGAAGAGTAAATTGGGTCACTGGCATATGAGTTTCATGTTATGAGAACGCCTCAATGTTTTCATGTTTCTTTTTACGGAGTCATTCTTTTATAGTTTGTGTGTTTCGACTGTGTTATGTTGTGAAGTGAGTCTCACTGAAATAAGCCAAATCCATTGTGTTTTCTGTATTGTGATGGAATACATTCTGTCTGTTATCCCCGTACACGTCCATTAGATGTGCAGAGAACATGATCTGAATGTGTTTACCATTCCAGCCTTAACTATCACAAAGTGAGTGTTTCTGAAAATCTCCGATTCTATCGTTTCAACGTTACGTTCATTCATTTTAAATGGTTAGTTCACTAATATTAACATTCTGTCATCATTTACTCACCCTTCATGTCGTTCCAAACCTGTGTTCTTCTTTCTTCCATGGTACACAAAGTAGTGTAGTGTCCATAAATGACAATATAGCCCTATAGAAACATGATAAAATCAGCTGATTTTAAAATGATACAATATAAGATAATTTCAAATTAATTTGCAGCTGTTCAACAGTTTATATGGCTGCCATTCAGGATGACTACATATTCAGGATTGGATGGGTTCCAATAAATGGGACAGAGGTTTTGCCATCACACTTACTAGAAAATATACTTCCTTGTGTTGTTCTTTTGTAAAATACTCTTAAGAGAACACGTTCATACTCTACTTACTATGTTTGCAGGGCAGCACGGCATGATACTTGAATTGCAACTGGTCTTCTTTCTCGCATACTGAAATGTGGTAGTTTCTTTTCTTCATTTTTTATATGAATCCGAATATCTATAGCCGTCTTTACACTGCAAAAGAAGCACAGAAATTGATTTTGTGCACAAATGACAGAAAATATGTTTGTAAGAAAAGTTTTAAAACAGGTCGTATACAGAATTAAGTGCACACTGAGGCGAAGTCAAAAATCTACACTGAAACTATACCGTTGAAAAGTTTGGGATTGGTACGATTTTTTCATGCTTTTGAAAGAATACTTTTATGCTCACCAGGGCTGCTTTTATTTGATCAAAAATTACAGTTAAATAGTGAAATATTACAATTTAAAAATAACCCGTTTCTTTTTTATTATATTGTAAAATAGTAATTTATTCCTGTGATGCAAAGCTGGATTTTCAGCATCATGAAGACTGGAATGAATAACTGGAGAGTCTTCAGACGTGCTTTTATTATTCCAGTCTTCAGAGTGCTGTTTAATATTTTTGTGCAAACTGTAAAATATTTTTTTTTCATAATATTTTGATGACTAGAAAGTTCAAAAGAACAGCGTTTATTTAAAATAGTTTTTATTTAACATTCTAAATGTCTTTACTATCACTTTTGATAAATTGAATGCATCCTTTCTGAATAAAAGTATACATTTCTTTAAAAAAAAACAAAAAAAAAAACGTGACTTTTAAACGGTAGCATATATACAACTTTATCACCTTGCTTTTTAGCACTGATATTTCCTTTATTTTTAGATTTGTCTTTTTCATGTTTTATTATATATTTATTATTTCAGTTAGGAAGCGTTCACTGAAAACCCCCCAAAAATCTGGGAAATGTCCCAGTGTTTATGCTGGTTGCAGCCCTGTTGTGTTTGTTCTATATAATTTATAGTCTGTTCTTTGTCGTGTAACATGTTCTGTTTGCAAATCTCTGCACATTGTTTGGTTGTAGTAAGAAGCAAAACAGTTCAAATTGACATGTTATGTTAGCTTTTGGTTCTTTCTGGTCCGCTTTAGCACTGTACTCCTCTTGAGCAGCTTATCTTATTTATTGTATTGTATCACACTGGATTGACCTCAATTTGAGGCCCTATAACACTTAGTTATATCCATAAAGTCTGTTCTTCAGCTGTCTGCTCCTCAAGGGTAACACTTACAAACATCTCACTGCAGTTTTCACCTCGTTCAGCATCTTTAGCTTTTGTTTTCGGTGAATTCTGGGTCTGATTCAGCCGCTGTCAGCAGCATGTGATTGGGTTTAGATCAGCGCCGCTGTGTCAGCAGAGTTAGAAGATGCCCTTTCTGTCCCCGCTGAGCTTTTATGTACGTGCTTGACTGACGCTTGATTAGTCGGTAAATACGCCGTGATTGACGCTAATTTAACTCCGCCTCTCAGCACACATTACTGTGTCACGTGATTGTTGCTTTTGTTACCGCTGAAGGAGCCATCAGGCATAACGCTCAATTACCCATCATGCTCTGCTGAGCTTGTTTGTTTGTTTGTTTGCTAGCTAATTTGGGCTGATGGCAGAGTTTGCTCACACAAGTCAAGCATATTAATTATGGAAATAGAGCTGATCTGCGGTGCGAATACTGACCAAGGGCAAAAGCAAGTGTAAAATATGGTTACTCAGATGCTGGAAAAAAAAAAAACGTATTTGTCTCACAGTGATATTAACAGAACCTATACGTTACATTTTAATATATATATATATACTTTCTATCCCCTTAAAGCATTTAAACCCTTCATTGATCCATTGTGAGACTGTAAAGTGTTCATTTAAGTTAGTTTTTTTTCCAATATGTATTCTTCACATCTGTGCCAATGATATTTGGATGTTTTTTTTTTTACTTTAATTACTGTACGTGTCCCTTGTAATAGCTTATGCCCAAATATATAAATAAATAAGTATATATTCTGTGTACATTAAGAAATATGACATTATATTATGATCAAATGAAGTATTACAATAAATAGTATTCTTTTTTAAAAGTAGACTTTGCTTATTTGCAACAAACTCACAAAAAAAAAACACTTGACATTTTATTTAAGTTGTGTTCTGGACATTTTGACAGACAATATTTTCTTTTTTTTTCAGAAAATGCTAGTTGATGTTATGGCATTGGACTAAAACTTTCATTGGACTAAACCCTATTGACAGGGTGTAACGACTTCCTCAAAAACTGGATAATTTTTGTACTTTTTGATTATATAACAAAACACCAAGTTAGGTAATTTTCAGCACAAAAAGAGTTAAATGTAGCATATTGTAAAACAAATTAGATGTATTGACCAATCAGAATCAAGTATTCAAAGGAACAGTATGAAATACATTACTTGCAGCAATATGCAACTCAATGCCAATGTTTTACTGTGATTTTGCCACCATCAATAGGGACTTAGTTTGCATAAGTATACCTCTAACCTTCAGTAAAAATCACTTTAATGAGTGGTTTTATTCTATCTGGCCTCTATAGCTACAACTACACACTGTAAATCACAAAAAAAGTGTTTAGTTGATATTAGCATATTGACCATGTCAGTTGTTAAATAAAGATGAGAGCTTAATAATGAAGTGCAGACCTCAATAACTTGACATTGAATTGAAGGAGGATTACACAATTCAAAGCACGACAGCAAGTACGCAACATTCATTTCATCCCAGAACAAATCCAGAGAGATTTCCAGATATTAATGAGACACAAACCCGAAGGCTCCCAGCGCAAAATGCTGTAAATCCTCTTAAAGGTCTCGTATGTTGAGAAACAAGCATTTTGTCACTGCCGCGAGGACGCCATCAAACCAATCAAAGCCTGCCAAAAAAAAAGTCCCCTAGCTGCGAGGGATGTCCTCAGGAAATATGTTCACATCCTGGCACACGTTTAGAAGAGTCATTTTTCTTTTCTGTCAGCCTGTTTGTCATTTAACTCAAAGATTTGGCATAGTCCGCAAGGAGACTTGTGGGAAATTCAGCTCAGAATCAAATCAATAAAGCCGCTTCCTCCCACGACGGCAAACGAACGGGGGCCCTCAGACAGATGGCAGCCATTGAGATACACGCTGATACAATAAAGCTTTTCATTCATCACTTATCAAGCAAAAACAAGCACTAAATGAAATGAAACAAAGACAGCGAAGACCATTTACCACCGGCGTTTGATCCGGGTCACGTGGATTTCAAGAAATGGAAGCGCACGTCTTCTGAGACCAATGCAATTCTGCTTATATCGGTGCGTTTTTTCGTGCAGCCTGTGGGCGGAAATTATTTTTGTCATTAAATCCATCACAGCCCTGATTGAAAGAGTATTCATTAGTTTGCGCTGCAGTGTGGGAAGCAGCTGGTCATTATTAGTCCCTCGACGAGCTTTTTCAAGGAAGCCATTGTCAATAAACGAGAACTCCGGCAGGAGTAATTAGCGTCCTAGAGATCCGACTGCACAGACAGAAATTTCCTCTCACAAGGCCTCATTAGAGCATATGACACCGATGGGAGAACGATAGCCAGATTAAAAAGGACAAAAGGAGCAAGTAGCATTCTTACTGTACGGTATGTTTGTAACACTGTGTAAGCATTCCTAACAGCTCAGGATCCCATCCTTGAGCTTGTGTTAACAGCACAGGTGAACCAGACAAAGAATCAAAAAATGATAACAAATCAATTTCATTAGCTCTCTTGTACTTACCCTCATGCTGATTCAAGTTCTTATGATTTCTTTGGAACACTAAATTAGATTTTATGCAGGATGTTCATGCCATTTTTTTCACTACAGTGAAAGTGAATGGTGACCAAGTGCTGTCAAAGTCAAAAAAGGCCAAAAGGCGCTATAAAAATAGTCACTTTATTCTGTTCTCTATTTAGCACTACAATATTTTCTAAAAGTTTGGGTCGAGAAGATTTTTGTTTTACATTTTTTTTGTTATCAACATTTTATTTTTCACACATAACATAACATAACATAACATCCAAAATATAACAAAACAAAACAACAGACACATACTCAATATCTCAAAGTCCAGTCAAAAGGGGAGGGAGAGAGGGAAGGACAAGAAAAACACAAAAGTCACTCCTTTGTACAATCACGTATATCAAAAAGAAAACACTGCCAAGCATCAATGGTCGAAGGCTTGGCCCCATTGATTTGTGCTGTTGTACATTCACAAGTCACTATTTGCAGGAGGCTACGGATCCAATATGTTATTCTACACATGTGTGGTGTAAACCAGTTCTGTATTATTGTCTCCTTCGCAGCTGTAAAACCAGCAAACAACATTCTCTTTGGCATTGAACTTATACAGAGACCAGAATCATCATTAAGAAGACACAAACTTGGGTTAACAAACCAATCAATTTGTAGTAAGGATGATAAAACCAGGTTTACATGTGTCCATAGACTAATGACGATAGGAAATTCCCAAAACATATGAAGAAAAGTACCTGATGATGCAGTATTACATATATGGCAGTTAAAATTTGGTTGTAGTTTAATTTTGAATCTTTTGTAAGGAGTTATGTATGCTCTATGAATGACTTTGAAGTGAATAAGACGATGAGCCAAGTTTTTAGATGTTAAACTGAGATTAGACCATACTCTCTCCCAGTCGACAGATAAATTAAGGTCAGATAATTCCCTATTCCAAATAGTTTAAATAGAAAGAGGTTTTGTAATGCAATCAATAATTTTATTATACAAACCCTATTCCAAAAAAGTTGGGACACTGTACAAATTGTGAATAAAAACAGAATGCAATGATGTGGAAGTTTCAAATTTCAATATTTTATTCAGAATACAACATAGATGACATATCAAATGTTTAAACTGAGAAAATGTATAATTTTAAGGGAAAAATAAGTTGATTTTAAATTTCATGGCATCAACACATCTCAAAAAAGTTGGGACAAGGCCATGTTTACCACTGTGTGGCATCCCCTCTTCTTTTTATAACAGTCTGCAAACGTCTGGGGACTGAGGAGACAAGTTGCTCAAGTTTAGGAATAGGAATGTTGTCCCATTCTTGTCTAATACAGACTTCTAGTTGCTCAACTGTCTTAGGTCTTCTTTGTTGCATCTTCCTCTTTATGATGCGCCAAATGTTTTCTATGGGTGAAAGATCTGGACTGCAGGCTGGCCATTTCAGTACCCGGATCCTTCTTCTACGCAGCCATGATGTTGTAATTGATGCAGTATGTGGTCTGGCATTGTCATGTTGGCAAATGCAAGGTCTTCCCTGAAAGAGACGACGTCTGGATGGGAGCATATGTTGTTCTAGAACTTGGATATACCTTTCAGCATTGATGGTGCCTTTCCAGATGTGTAAGCTGCCCATGCCACACGCACTCATGCAACCCCATACCATCAGAGATGCAGGCTTCTGAACTGAGCGCTGATAACAACTTGGGTTGTCCTTGTCCTCTTTAGTCCGGATGACATGGCGTCCCAGTTTTCCAAAAAGAACTTCAAATTTTGATTCGTCTGACCACAGAACAGTTTTCCACTTTGCCACCGTCCATTTTAAATGAGCCTTGGCCCAGAGAAAACGCCTGCGCTTCTGGATCATGTTTAGATATGGCTTCTTTTTTGACCTATAGAGTTTTAGCCGGCAACGGCGAATCGCACGGTGGATTGTGTTCACCGACAATGTTTTCTGGAAGTATTCCTGAGCCCATGTTGTGATTTCCATTACAGTAGCATTCCTGTATGTGATGCAGTGCTGTCTAAGGGCCCGAAGATCACGGGCATCCAGTATGGTTTTCCGGCCTTGACCCTTACGCACAGAGATTGTTCCAGATTCTCTGAATCTTTGGATGATATTATGCACTGTAGATGATAATAACTTCAAACTCTTTGCAATTTTTCTCTGAGAAACTCCTTTCTGATATTGCTCCACTATTTTTCGCCGCAGCATTGGGGGAATTGGTGATCCTCTTCCCATCTTGACTTCTGAGAGACACTGCCACACTGAGAGGCTCTTTTTATACCCAATCATGTTGCCAATTGACCTAATAAGTTGCAAATTGGTCCTCCAGCTGTTCCTTATATGTACATTTAACTTTTCCGGCCTCTTATTGCTACCTGTCCCAACTTTTTTGGAATGTGTATCTCTCATGAAATCCAAAATGAGCCAATATTTGGCATGACATTTCAAAATGTCTCACTTTCAACATTTGATATGTTATCTATATTCTATTGTTAATAAAATATAAGTTTATGAGATTTGTAAATTATTGCATTCCTTTTTATTCACAATTTGTACAGTGTCCCAACTTTTTTGGAATCGGGTTTGTATATGAAGGAAACAGATGGCCGACCAGCAGATGGTGCAATCCAGTCCCGCATAGGATGAGAGGAAATGGGAGAGGACCAAGGAACGCCATACGCTTTGAGAGCAGAACGTAATTGAAGAAAGTCAAAATATGCGGATGCTGGTAGACAAAATTTGGTTCTTAATGTCTGAAATGAACAGAGGCCCTGGTTATCATATACAGTGGCATGCAAAAGTTTGGGAACCCCTTGTAGAATCTGTGAAAATGTGAATAATTTTAACAAAATAAGAGAGATCATACAAAATGCATGTTATTTTTTATTTAGTACTGTCCTGAGTAAGATATTTTACATAAAATGTTTACATATAGTCCACAAGACAAAAAAATAGCTGAAATTATTCAAATAACCCCCTTCAAAAGTTTGGGAACCCTTGGTTCTTAATACTGTGTGAGGTTACCTGGATGATCCACGACTGTTCTTTTGTTTTGTGTTGGTTGTTCATGAGTCCCTTGTTTGTTCTGAACAGTTGAACTGAGCACTGTTCTTCAGACAAATCCTCCACGTTCTGTAGATTCTGCAGTTTTCCAGCATTTTTGCATATTTGAACCCTTTCCAGCAGTGACAGTGTGAAAAGATGGATCCCAAAATCATACAGAGGACAATTGATGGACTCAAACACAACTATTAAAAAAGGTTCAAACATTCACTGATGCTCCAGAAGGAAACACGATGCATTAAGAGCTGGCTGTTGAAAACTTTTGAACAGGATGAATATTTCCAACTTTTTTCTTTTGTTGAAATATATATTTTTTTCCATTTATTACTGCCCTTCGGAAGCAACAGAAGATACTTGCATGTTTCCCAGAAGACAAATTAAGTACAATTTACCTTGATCTTCAAATTCAAAAAGTTTTCACCCCCCAGCTCTTAATGCATCGTGTTTCCTTCTGGAGCATCAGTGAATGTTTGAACCTTTTTTAATAGTTGTGTTTGAGTCCATCAATTGTCCTCAGTGTGAAAAGATGGATCTCAAAATCATACAGTCACTGCTGGAAAGGGTTCAAATATGCAAAAATGCTGGAAAACTGCAGAATCTACAGAACGTGGAGGATTTGTCTGAAGAACAGTGCTCAGTTCAACTGTTCAGAACAAACAAGGGACTCATGAACAACCAACACAAAACAAAAGAACAGTCGTGGATCATCCAGGTAACCTCACACAGTATTAAGAACCAAGGGTTCCCAAACTTTTGAAGGGGGTTATTTGAATAATTTCAGCTATTTTTTGTCTTGTGGACTATATGTAAACATATTTTATGTAAAATATCTTACTCAGGACAGTACTAAATAAAAAATAACATGCATTTTGTATGATCTCTCTTATTTTGTTAAAATTATTCACATTTTCACAGATTCTACAAGGGGTTCCCAAACTTTCGCATGCCACTGTATATCACCGCACGTGTTTACACCTAAAGAAGGCCAAGAGGGTTGGACAAATGGACGATTTCCGCATACAAAATTAAAATTGTGCCATAAAGGTGTACTGTTACAAAATTTGAAGGGTCCTCCTATCCGACGTTCAACCGTTTTCCAGATTTTAATAGAGTTAGCCACAACCGGACCAAATTTATAATTATCCCCTTTTTTTCCTGTGCCAGTAAATAAAATATCTTGAAGTCTATTTGGTTTAACCTTGTCAGCTTCAATCACCCTCCATGAAACTGTAGATTGAGGATCAACCCAATTATGAAGAGCCTTAAGCTGGAACGACCAATAATACAGTTCAAAATTTGGTACAGCCAGTCCTCCTGCGTGATTAGTATGTTGTAATGTGGTAAGTTTAATTGTGGGGCATTTATCATTCCAGATAAACTTAGAAATTATGGAGTTGATCTCCTTAAAGTAACCTGGAGGGGGAGAAAGTGGTAGCATAGAGAGAAAAAAAATTAAATCGAGGTAACAAATTCATCTTAACAGTGGAGATTCTTCCTTGGAGAGAGACTTTAAGATTCTTCCATCTTTGAATGTCATTTTTGACCTTAACTAAAATATTATTAAAATTGTCTCTGGCAATCTTATGAATGTTTTTATATATGGTAATGCCCAAATAGATGAAAGATTCCTTAATAGGGATAAATGAGGGAATAGAAGAATTAACATTAACATTGTTAATTGGCATTAAAGCAGATTTGCTCCAATTTATTTTATATCCTGATAAGCTACTAAAATTACCAAATTCCTTAATTATACTAGAGACTGAAACATCAAAGTGGTCTAAATATAGAATAATATCATCAGCGTATAATGAAATACTATGATTCTGATCATGAATCTTAATCGATACTTCAGATTTCCTGATGGCTTGTGCTAAGGGTTCAAGAGATAGACAAAACAATAAGGGGGAAAGCGGACATCCCTGCCTCGTTCCCCGCTGTAAAGGGAATGGGGGGGAAATAATATTACCAGTTATGACTGATGCTGCAGGTGAGTGGTATAATGTCTTAATCATAGACATGAAGTGTTCACCGAAGCCGAAACATTGCAGAACTGCCCACATATAATTCCACTCTAGCCTGTCAAAGGCTTTTTCTGCATCCAGTGAGAAAACCGCACAAGGACTTGGATGAGAATCTGCAAAGTCAAGAATATGAAGGAGTCGACGCATATTGTCAGACGCATTGCGGCCCTTGATGAAACCGGTTTGGTCCTCCTTGATCAAACTATGTATTACCTTCTCCATACGAGAAGCAAAAGCTTTAGCATAGATTTTTAGATCACATGGGATAAGCGAAATCGGTCTGTAGCTGGAACAATCTAATGGATCTTTCCCTTTTTTAAGAAGTAATGATATCAATGACGTTTTTTGATCTCTATGAAATACCCCATGTTCAATTGCAAAATTAAATGAATTAAGCATAAGTATCCCTACCAAATCCCAAATTGCTAAATATAATTCAGGGGGGAGACCATCTAGATCCGGCGATTTGCCCTTTTGAAGGCTTTTTAGAGAGATGTGGAGTTCCTCCAAACTTAATGGGGCCTCCAAAGATTCTTTATCCATCTGTGAGATCCGAGGCAGTTCCAATTTATCTAAATACTGCTTACAAATTGGTTCCTCAAAATCTGTTTCGGCTTTATACAGATTTGTGTAAAAAACCTTTAAATATTTAATTAATTGCCACAGGGTTTGTGGTGACCTGATCATCCAATGATTTTATTGCGCTAATGTATGCCTTAGACTCGCATTCTTTCAACCTAAGGGCCAATAAATGACTAGGTCTCTCTGATTCGAAATAATATTTTTGCCTAGTCCTATGTAAAATAAATTCCGCCTTTGAGTGTGAAAGTAAATCATATTCTTCTTTTAAAGAGGACAGCTGTGTAGCCTGTTGCTCAGTAAAATGTTGTTTTTGTAGGTTTTGTAATGATTGGATTTTATTTTCTAATTGTGTAAACTGGTGAGTTTTCGCTTTGGCAAGAGTAGAATAGAAAGATATACAGAAACCTCGTATAGCACACTTAGTCGTTTCCCACAGTATTTGAGGATCCACATCAGAGGGCATATTAATTTCAAGAAATTCCTTAATATATTCTTTTAGAGAAGTAATGAAAGTTTGATTACTTAAAGGAACACTCCACTTTTTTTGGAAATAGGCTCATTTTCCAAGTCCCCTAGAGTTAAAAAGTTGAGTTTTACCGTTTTTGAATCCATTCAGCTGTAGAACCTTGGAGCAAAGTCACACACACACACATTTTAACAGGATATTCCTGAGCAGAAACTAAGGAGTTCTCCCCCGTCCCTTATCAGGACAGATGCCATGTCCTGTCCTTTGAGAGCCGCCTGAGACCCATAAAACAAAGACAGATTTGTGGAAGAAATCTGGAACGTATTTAAAACAGGACTTTACCGTGGCTTCTTATCAACTAACCATCGTTCATCCAGGATGGACCGAGGACCACTAGGTCTGGACTTGGTCTGGGATGATCCTTAACGCAGTAATTCAATGATTTTATCAACAAGAAAGACTTTCACGAGAAGAAGTCTGAATGCTAAAGTTTTGCAGATGCACCCTAAAGTGATGTTCTCATGACCTCATAACCTCGCTCTTTGTCTCCCACATTCCACAGCTTGTTTCTGTTTATTGACTTTGCTAGAAGGAATCAAAACTGTTATAAAGTGGTCCAAAAAGACAATTGATAGTAATCACTACTGCTATTCAAGCTATATAATCAAAAGCAATATATATATTATATTTACAATATATATAGTCAGGCTGCATTTTATGAAAGGAAAGTAAGCTGGCTGTGTTATTGGAATCTATGGTATTTTTGTGTAATCTTTGGAGGTATAATTTTCTCCTGTAAAGTGAGTACTACACTAATAGCATCATATGCCCGATGTGTTGTTTTAATCTTTAATTTGAACCCTTTTGTGTGTCTTAGCAGGAAAACTATTAACGTGTAGGAAATATGCTAAATTTGGTTTCATTTTAACGGCCTTGATAAATGCAACAAGTTGGTGTAAACGAAAGTTAACTCTTATTATAATAATGTATGATTACAACGCATACAGGATGTATTAAGATATTTTCCTCATGAGATTAAAGCAACTAGACGAGAGGATTTACAGCATGGAAAATGAGACGTGTAGGCGGAGCTCCGCCCTTCAAGACCTATTTCATTGGAAGAGTATCGAGTGGGAGGGACCGAAATCTCCGGTCTAAAACTGACTCCCAACTGCTGCTCTCTCTCTCTCTGCTGCTCTGCTTGAAAATCGCGCTTCTTTGAAACTTGGAGCTACTCCAAAAAAAGCTTGCAGCCTTAACATCTAGGCCGAGTTTGAACATTGAACCAACATCTAGTTAAATCTCTGAAGAAACCCTTGAAAGTCTGAAGCTACGCGAAAGGAACTTCAACATCTAAAGCCATAAGAAATCGAAACAGACTTCCATCAAGCGCCATCAAACAACCCCAGAGCCAACCAAGCAACAACAGAAGGACATCCCCAGAGTGACGTCACGCGACGAGGACACGCGGGGTTCCCTCGAGCAACACGGATCATTTCAACTTAAAAGCAAGTAATCAAACAACCTTTATTCTGCTGAATCATGGGGTATCTATCTCTAAAGTAAAATTAAGAGAGTTCTCCTTTTGATGATCGACACAGGTAAAATTGTGTGGAAATAGCAGAACAGTGCTAGATTGTAATCATTCTCAATTAAATTCATTCTGTGCGTGTGTATGTATGTATTTTGTTTATGTTATTTAGCTTAGTTCATGTATTGTAGTAAGATAGCAAATAAACTCTTGTCTGATTTATAGAGAAGTGTTCTGTGTTTTGTTGTGTAATATTCAAATCAAACTTAGCTCAGATAACGTTACCTATGCTAATAACTGTCATACGGTTATTTAAATAATTCTGTATTATTATATCGTGGCCACGAGAATAAACAGAATTTCTCAGATATACTGAAATCTAACAACTCGCTGGACGATTGTTAAATAAGGTATAAGTTGGACGTTTTGATTAATACCAATTGATCATATCGATATCAGACTTTAAGATTCCCTAAAGCTAAAATAAAGCTTAAACCAAAGAGCTAAATTAAACAATGTATTGTTTATAAATTCATTACATATTATGGTGGAGGATAAAAGCGAGCATAAATTTGATTTGAATATTCATAATCAGAAAAACATATTGTTGTATTTTGCCTATTTTTAACCGGAAGAAATAGGGTAAATACAGAAAGACAGAGTTTGTTTGTGTTTGTGGTACTGTATGCATGGCAATGCGTTTTGAATGAATTAAAGTGCAACTTTAGTTGTTTAGAAGAAATTAACTGCAGTATATGAATTGTCGCTCTAAAAGAGCAAAAGAGACGAATGAGCGGATTCCTCATTCACGTCTTTTAAAAGGCCTCTCATAGTTTTAATCTGCTAAAGTGCGTGTCCCACTTCTGATTGAACTATGCTATTTAATCTCCCGGCGAGAATATCAGATTAGCTACCTGTGTATTTCTCTGCCAATCTTTGTTTCACTAATACAGTGATTTTAAGACGCGGCTCTCGGAAAGAGTGGCCGAAACGCGTTCTGGGGAGAATAGTTATTGATTTTGATCAAAGAGAATTGTGTGATGAAAAATCCACGTGTGTTTCTGTCTGTCAGATAGACTGACAAGTGTTAGGTCCGCCGAGGAACAATAACGCTGTTGTATTAATTAATCAGTAGATTAATTTATCTCTCTCTGAACGAGTTGAGATCGTTAGCGCTATACGAAAGAAAGAATCTAAATAGCTGGGTTTTTTTTATGGTAGTGTGAAAGACATTGTTTCACTGGGTACCCGGATCTGTGCATCGGAAATGACAGGTTCCCTGACGTCACCATAGTGACCGTAACTCAGGAAGTGTGCAGGCTCCGTCCCCGTGCCATTTTGAGGCTGTTGTAAACAACAGCCTAACAGCCTTAGCTAAGCTAACTGAAGCAATGAGTAGCATGGAGCTTAGGCAAAGCTAGTTGTATTAGAAGCATAGAGATTAGCACATAGCATTTTGTAGCTGTGGGTTTGAATGCGTGTGTGTTTGCAGTGTGTTTTTGAACCCTTTTGCAGTTTAACCCTTCACAGCTGAACTTTAACTCACACTAAACTGTTTACATCAGTTCCTTCTCTATTTTGAATTCACTCATTCTCTCTTTGGCATTCACTGATTCTACCTATAACTTCTAATGTGAAAGGACTTTAACAATACAAATTTAAATAAACCTTTAATGTGCAAGGCAGCTGATTTTCATAGGAAATGAGACCAGCGATGTCACAGGTGGTTTTAACAAGTAGTTGTGTTTAGGTTGTTTTGTTTCGTTTCATATTTAGCAGATATTAGTTTCATAACTATTGGGGTTTATTATAAATTAATGATGGGTCTTAGCCTCATTGCTTTGATAGGAAGATAATTAATTTAATTATGATTGCGCTCTCATGATTTTAAGAATCTCATTGGATGAATTGCTATGAAATATTTGAAATTGATCATTTAATTCCAAAACTAATCCCTGATGTGAAATTAAATTAATTTCATTAAAGTAATTTCAGTTTCTGATTCCACATAGACTGATTGAGATAATTATGTGTGCTCTGATAATTTAACAATAACATTAAGATCTTAATTATTAACTATCAAAGTGTTTGATCATCTGGCCCGGGAACATTTTTAAATTTCCTTTATAATTGAGACGATACGGATTAATTTGTTCTAATGATTTAAATAACACAAGAAATTAGTAATTGGTCAGGCTTAGGGATACAAAATTAGGGATGTTGAATTTGTAATTTAATTTCATAATTAATTACGAATTTGAAAATTTACCCTATGGCAACACTATTGGCTGATCAATGAAATGTAATCGCTTGTAATGTTAATGAAAAATATCATTAAGATTTTAATCCATGACTGCCAATAATGCTCTGAAATTTTAATTTCATCTGCAACTCAGAGCTTGTATTACCCTGCTTCAATACTTAAGGATTATTATAATCACAGGTGTCTTCTAATATTAATGACAAACATCGTTAAGTTAGATCTTTAACTATCAATCATTGCTCTGAAATTTTAATTCCAGCATTGGCTAATAAGGATCCTACCTCAAGGATACCCTATTGATTAATTTAATCCTAATCAAGCCTATCAAATTTAAATGATAACATCATAAAATTTGAATTAGAAACTACCATTTCTAATTTGAAATTCTAATTTCAGTTGCAATTGAGTTTTGGTTCCAACCTGTTTGGTCTCTCTCCATCTGTTATTAAATTAACTTTTATAGGTTTCCCTTTTCTTAGGCCTGATAGGAGATAGGGCTCCCCCTAGTGCTTGGTTAGTGAAGTGAAATTGCCTCCAGTGTGAGTTACAGCAAGCGGAGTCACCCGTTCCGACTGTACCTGGTGCAGGCTGGAGGGGAAACCCGAATATTTCCGTCCTAGTGTTGCAAAGTGACGGCCCGCAGCAGGCTAGCAATCGGGTATCGGAGGAGGAGTCAACGGCTGACTGGGCGAAGGTGCGGATATACCATCCTGGCTAATCTATTGACGAAGTACGTCGAACTTCGGGTTCGCGCTGACGGATAGACACCGGGACCTAGCCCCGCCCCTCTTCAGGCCAGCAGTCGTTTGACATACCTCACCCGAGTCCCAGCCCGGTTGTGCCAAAAGCCACAGCTGTCTGAGAGGCTCACAGCAAATACGGTGGGGGCGGAGTGTTCGGCAAAACCCTTACAAGAGCTCACCTGGTGCGCTCGGGCGGTGGGCTTTGCTGCTGAACACCACTGGAGCAATTTACATTCATCACAAAGCCTAGAGTATAAAACTTTCTAATTAGGAAAACCCTTCTAAGTAGCAAACCTCCAAAAGAAAAAAAATAAGGTTTTCTTAATGCTTAGGCAAGTGTGTTTATCCTACTAAAATTAGCAAAGCAAACCCCTAGGTGCAACGACTCAACAGCGCCTCCGCGCTGCCACCTTTGTTACTAATCCTAAATCCTACTCTCACCTCTCTCTCTTTTCTTACTGCTGCTATCCTCTAATTTGACTACTGCTGCTGTTGCTGAGATTTTTGCCTGTGTGAAGATCACAAGTGGAGAACTTTAGCAATCGAAACAGGTATTTGTGGAACTTGAGAACATGTCAAAATTGTTTTCCATTTACCTTCCTCTTTTGTGAAATCCTACCCCGCCAGGTTAAAGCAGGTCCACAGAAGAAAGGCGCCGGAAAACTTCAAGCACGCGAACACTCAAATTAGCTTGTGGTGTCAATTTTGTCATTAACGGGACCAGTGCTGTCATTGTTATTGTTTTCCTTCACCCCGGAGAAAACCAATTGCAATCACAGACTTACAAAAAAAAAATTGTCATTTACAAATCCTCTGATTAGAAGCAATCTTCTTCTCTTTACCTGTTCTCTAGCTGTGCTACCTGTGTGTGTGCGCTCAATTTTTCCCCCCACAGAGGCTACAAATTAGAAGCACGCCCCTGAGGATCACAGTCACAGAGAACCACACCCACCTGTTTTACACAGTCAACACTAGTACACATTCTATATTACACATCTACACCCCTTGTTTGTTGATTTGTTCTGTTTTGGTTTGTTTGTTTTGTTTTGTTTTTCTTTTCAAGGTCTGTGTCAGTCGCGGTTCGAGATCTCACTCACCACGCCCAAACATGTCTCACACAACAGGACATGTCGGTCACTGGGAGGATTTGGAAACATGGCTAAGCATTGCAACAAACAGCCTCCTTCCTAAGGCTGCTGAAACACTAAAACATCAGACACAAGACCAGCTGGATGACAACATAACAAGCCTCATGACACAAGACCCAAGTCACAGCTACAATCACAAAGAATTAGCCAAGATCACCGGCTCCTTAAGCCACACACTCATCGCCACCCTCAAGTTGAGCGACAAGCACGCTGCACAACGCCAGCAGGAGCTGACACACGCACAACGACGCATAGAGCAGCTGGAACTTGAAGCTCAAGAACGACGGGAAGGATCGGATGAGGCGGAACAAGGCACTGAGGAGGATATCAACCAGCTAAAAGAAACCCTAGCAGCTACTAGCCAAGAATTGGAAAAGGTCAAGGCAGACTACGATGATCGGTCCAAAAAGCTACAGTATGCTGAACAGCTTCTGGAGAAAGCAAAGGCCGACTTCAGAGATAAAAACGGCAGAATCAAAGCCCTTGAAGCTCACCTGGATGAGTCAAGAAACGAGGTTAGTCGTCTAACACGACAGCTTGACTACATCAAAGAGGAATCTGACAGTTTCCAAGAGGAACTCAAGCATGCTTACGAACTGCGCCGTGAGCCATCAAGGACACGACGCGCACCGACCTCACCCCTGCCGAGCAGGACCAGGTCACCTGTTCCTGGACTGACACGTGAGAAAAAGATGGAGGGGGTGGTGTTGAAACATTCACCAACTCACTCTGGAGAACATTACATCACGTTACCTCAGCCAAAAGAATCTGCTGCAACCAGTCACAGATCAACGCACGGCTTGGACCTAAAAGACCTCGACAAGCTCGCCAGGAACATTGGCAAATTCACCCCGAGCGTGCCAAATAGCCCAAATGTCCAAGCGTATCTCCAAGATATCGATTTCCATCTGGAAATGCGACCTAACGGACAAAGATAGACTATATTTACTTCGAACAACATCCAGTTCTGAAGTTCGCAGCTTCCTGGACAGGCAGCCTGCTCACACAAAGACTGATTACCAACTGCTCCGAGAAGCCCTCATTAAAGAGTTCTCCGACCCTGAGTCCGAACAAGACCTTGTGGCTGCCCTGGAGACAAGACAAGGACGTCACGAACCTCCTCAAGCCTACTACAGCCGACTCAGACGGGCATACTTTGGGACTCACAACGAACCTGACATGGAGGATGAACTGAACTTTAAAACTCTCTTCCTACGAAACCTTCATCCCGGCGTAAGCCACCATCTTAGCGTTCTCGCATGTCCACGGACAATGAATGCTCAGCAGTTGCGAGACTTGGCGCAGAAAGCCTACGACAAACAAAAGATGGCCTCAGAAAAGAATGCCAGAACCCCAGCCGTTCTTGACTTCAACACTCAAAGTCAAGGGCTGGCGCTAGAGGGCGCTCAACGCCAAGACAATGCCAAGCCGCCACCCAGGGAGTGGAATGCACCCTCGTCCAACAAAGAACGAGACTCCCATGCTGGCTCAACAACGACCCCTGCCCACCGCGGCAATTCAACTTAGGCCCTCGCTCATCGCAATATGCTGAAATAGCAGCCATCCTCATCTCACTTCAAATGGCGGCATCCCACAACATCAAGTCAAGTCATCTTTATTTATATAGCGCTTTTAACAATACAGATTGTGTCAAAGCAATTAACAGTATCAAGTTGGAGGATAGAGTGTCAGTAATGTATAATAATAAGATTAAACACTCAATGTTCAGTTAAAGGCACTTCATTATTGAATTCAGAGATGTCATTGTCTAGCTCAGTTTAGTTTAAATAATATCTGTGAAATTAAATTGACGATAATCGCTAGAAATTAAGTGTCCCCAACTGAGCAAGCCAGAGGCGACAGCGGCAAGGAACCAAAACTCCCTCTGTGACAGAGTGGAGAAAAAAAAACCTTGGGAGAAACCAGGCTCAGTCGAGGGCCAGTTCTCCTCTGGCCAGGATATTATTGTTTATTTATTGTTTACTTATTGTTTTAATTAAAACTTTAAATGTATTATATTTCTATTTTAATATTGTTACAATTTCTAACAATAATAGTATTATGTAGTTAGGTATTTTATTATATTTTTAGTCATTTGTTTTATTTTTAGTTTTATTGTATTTTAAGTCGAGGTCTTCACTGGGATTATGTCCCCGGGGCTCATCCAGGGGTCCAGCCTCTGCCAACAATCTGGGCCGCAGACATCATCTCCCGGCGCCGATCCACCATCTGATCCAGACACGGACTGAGAAACAGAATAAGAAAGAAACAGACTAATATTAGCGTAGATGTCAATCTTTTTACGATGTAACGAGTACATCGTGTGTTATGGGAAGTGTTCCCGGTTCCGGTTGATCTAATTCAAAGAACTCCTCATCTGTACCGATTCGAACTACGCCCGTCTAAGCTTCAGATGCCATTTAGCTGGATGGAAACAGAATGGATTCAAGACAGCTAACAACAAGCCTGTCAAACACCAGGAACTCTTCCAAGCAGACGATGCCATTGTCATTGAACATGACATTATCGTTTATTGGAAAAAGGTTCGAGGTCATTCACGTCAACCAGGACAAGACAAAGACTTACAACCCCAAATCAGAAAAAGTTGGGACAGTATGGAAAACGCAAATAAAAAAGAAAGTAGTGATTTCTAAATTTACTTTGACTTGTATTTCATTGCAGACAATATGAACACAAAATATTTCATGTTTTGTCTGGTCAACTTCATGTCATTTGTAAATATACATCCTTTCCTGTCATTCAGACCTGCAACACATTCCAAAAAAGTTGGGACAGGAGCAATTTAGGGCTAGTAATGAGGTAAATTGGTTAAATAATGATGTGATTTGAAACAGTTGATGTCAACAGGTGATTGTAATTATGATTTGGTACAAAAGCAGCATCCAAGAAAGGTCTAGTCCTTTAGGAGCAAAGATGGGCCGAGGATCGCCAGTTTGCCAACAAATACGTGAGAAAATTATTGAAATGTTTAAAAACAATGTTCCTCAAAGAAAGATAGGAAGACATTTGGATATTTCACCTTCAACAGTGCATAACAATTAAAAGATTCAAGGAATCTGGAGGAATTTCAGTGCGTAAAGGACAAGGGCGCAAGCCTAAGCTGAACAACCGTGATCTCCGATCCCTCAGGCGGCACTGCATCAAGAATCGTCATTCATCTATAAGCGATATCACCACATGGGCTCAGGACTACTTTGGCAAACCTTTGTCAAGTACCACAATACGTAGTTACATCCACAAATGCCAGTTAAAACTGTACTGTGCCAAAAGGAAGCCCTATGTTAACAGTGTCCAGAAGCGCCGTCGACTTCTCTGGGCTCGGAGGCATCTAGGATGGACCATCACACAGTGGAAACGTGTACTGTGGTCAGATGAATCAGTATTTCAGGTATTTTTTGGGAAGAATGGACGCCGTGTGCTCCGGACCAAAGAAGAAAAGGATCATCCAGACTGTTACCAGCAACAAGTCCAAAAGCCAGGGTCTGTCATGGTATGGGGTTGTGTCAGTGCCCTTGGCAAAGGTAACTTGCACTTCTGTGATGGCACCATTAATGCTGAAAAGTACATAGAGATTTTGGAGCACAATATGCTGCCTTCAAGAAGACATCTTTTCCAGGGACGTCCATGCATATTTCAACAAGACAATGCAAAACCACATTCTGCACACATTACAAAGTCCTGGCTGCGGAGGAAGAGGGTACGGGTACTTGACTGGCCTGCCTGCAGTCCTGACCTGTCTCCAATAGAGAATGTGTGGCGCATTTTGAAGCGCAAAATGCGACAACGAAGACCTCGTACTGTTGCCCACCTTAAGACTTGTTTGCAGGAAGAATGGGACAAAATTACACCTGAAAAACTTCATCACTTGGTGTCTTCAGTCCCTAAACGTCTTTTAAGTGATGTGAAAAGGAATGGCAACATTACAAAGTGGTAAATGCTTTACTGTCCCAACTTTTTTTGGAATGTGTTGCAGGTCTGAATGACAGGAAAGGATGTATATTTACAAATGACATGAAGTTGACCAGACAAAACATGAAATATTTTGTGTTCATATTGTCTGCAATGAAATACAAGTCAAAGTAAATTTAGAAATCACTACTTTCTTTTTTTATTTGCGTTTTCCATACTGTCCCAACTTTTTCTGATTTGGGGTTGTAAATGACCAAACCGATGGCCTCGCCAAAGCAGGTGCGTTACACGGAGAGTCCTGGACAGTTCAAGCCCTCCCTCCCAACCCTTCAGTAGCGGCCATAACCCGCCGCCAACACGCCACTGGCGTACAAACCCCCACCTCCTCCCACATTGCCATTTCACCTCAGTTCACTGCTAACGATCTCCTCACACTTCAAAATGCGGATCGAACACTGCGAACTATGGCAGCTCTCATTTCCGACCCCTTAACTCTTCCTGTTTCCACCTCCGACCTAGCTGCTTCCGCCGAGCTCCGCACGCTCCACTTAATCAAGCACATGCTGCATCTGAGAGACGGTGTACTCGTGTATGTCCCTGAGCCCCTAACTACGCCAAAGCTCGTAGTCCCTCACGGCCAAAGGGGGATGATGCTGACACACGCCCACGATGCACCATGCGCAGGACACCACGGCGCCAAGGCCACCTATGAAACACTCAAGCAAGTAGCATACTGGCCTGGCATGCAGCAAGACGTGGCGGAATACGTAAAGGGATGCCTGGTGTGTTGCCAGTTTCAACCGGCAAATCCAAACCACCAAGCCCCACTGCAAAGGAAAGGAATGACTTTCCCCTGGTCGGACCTCCAAATAGACTGGGTAGGACCCCTGCCACGGTCAACGCGAGGTAACAAATATTTCCTCACCGTGGTCTGCGAATTCACGAAGTGGATAGAGTGCCTCCCAGCTCCCAATGATACAGCAGAAACAACAGCCTGCCTGTTAATGAACCACATCTTTTCAAGATTTGGACTGCCTTTAAGGGTCAACTCTGACCGCAGAACCCACTTCACCGCCAACATCATGCAGGAAGTGTGGAAACTCCTCGGTGTACAGGCCAAGCTCCATATAAGCCATCACCCAATTTCCTCGGGTCAAGTTGAACGGGCCAATAAAACAGTGGTCAGCATGTTGAAGAAGTATGTGTCCGCCAATCAAAAGGATTGGGATATTAAACTTCCGCTGGTACTGATGGCTGCTCGAGCCACCCCTCACCAGTCTACCGGCGTACCCCCATTCACATTGATGACAGGGAGAAACGTGACGCTACCGCTACACCTGCTGTACCAACCTGGTGACCAGAACCTCGTCACCGCCTATACCACTCACCAATACCTGAAAGAGTTGCATCAGCACCTGAGAACGACTTTTGCCTTCGCTCAACAGCAACTACAACGAAGCGCGGAAGGTCATAAAGCATACTACGACCAAAAGGCCTCTCACCATGAGTTCAGTGTCGGAGACAAAGCGTGGTACTACAGCTTCGCCCGACCAAGGCAGAACGCTCCCCATCGCCTGTCAAAGAAGTTCCTACCTCACTGGACAGGACCCCACGCGATTGTAGACAAGCTCTCACCTGTCGCCTACCGAATCAAAATCGGACAAGGGCGCAGCGAGCCAGTCCTTCGATGGGTCCATCGAAACCAGATAAAGAGGCACCAGAGCTCCAGCCGACTTCCACCTGGAAAAGGGGGAAGATCAAACCCACTGACACAGACCGACAATCATATTCTCTACACCACACTAACATAATTTCTGTTGTTAGGAAAACATATAGTGACCTTGTTGAAACACAACACTTACACTCTCTCCTCAGCTGCACTTCTAGAGTCAACCTCTAGTAGAGAGGAGTTACTTCACACATGTGACACTCGTTTGCTGCCTAACCTCATTCGGTGTCCGTGTGCCGCCGTTTCTTGTTTTGTTGTTTCCTTTCACCTGTGTCTCTCTTTGTTTTTTTCTTGTTTTTTGTTTTTTTCTTCTTTCTCTCTCACTATAATTTCCTCTCCCCTCTAGTCCCCTCATCAGGGAACTCCCTTTACCAATTATTTAAATCCAGGTCCCAAAATTAAGATTGACTCCCTTTAATAAGTCGTTGTAACTCGTTGTGAGAACCGTTGTCAACCAATCGAGGCAACCCGCCAAACTATGATCTTCACCGCTAATTGTGCCTTCTTTCTGTTCAATCACCAGGAAGATGCTCAGACTCGCCACCTTGCTCCTCTGCATAAGTGGGGTTACGCCCCAGCCAGAAGTGGCATCGCCCGGACCAGCATCAGGGATAGTACTCCGCGATCAACCGGGGTTATTGATAACGAACTGCAGAACCTACACCCGAAAGGTGTACGTCAGATTAGATCCCCGTGATGTTTTCAGAGCTCACTACACCCTCTCAGCCGCCCAAACCACTTGGGCTGGAGCCCGCTGGACTCGAGAAGTCCTTGTCCATGCCCAGGCAGATGTGAACCACATGCTGCACCAATTACAGAAAATGACTGTAACCCAGGTTGAATTAAGCGGGTACAACCGGCGTCCCAAACGATTTTTGGGCGCCCTGCTGGGGGCTGCTGTGGCTGTAGGAACTCTGTTCAACATTGGCATGAACACCGCTAACGCTGTTAATTTGGCCACCGTCAGGCGGCATGTAGGTAAAATTCAGGCCGAAATGCCTGAAATATGACAACAGCTCTTAGTCCAGAGCCATGCCCTACAGACCTTCGGGAAATCTCTGAATGGCACCATCACAATTCTAAATACCCATAGTACCCTTCTAAACCAAATGATAAAATCCATTAATAAACTATTTTCGGTCGTGCAAAATGATGTTGCACAAACACAACTCCTAACTACCCTTATGACCGACATGCTACGTGAAGTAAGTTCCTCGATTGATAACTTAGCCATGGGTAGGATTCCACACTACTTGATACCTCTTAACCTTGTCCAAAACATCCTAACTTCGGCCACCGCGGGCCCTGCTAGTCCCATCCAAACCCATCTCGCCTTTTCCCTGGGTAGCGCTATTCCATTGTACGTAGACCCGGAAGCAGGCGACTTGGCCTTTCTCCTCAGTTTGCCCATTGTCGAATCGAATAACATTTACCGGCTCAAAGACGTTGTGAATGTGGGATTTTGGCAAGGGAACACCTATGTCAAAATCCACACTCCTGAAGTCGTTGCATATCACGATAACAACGAGCAGTTGTACTTGGCCCCAAACCTAAGGATGTGTACGCTCACAGGTGCAGGTGCAGTGATATGACGCAGCGCATGAAAGTAGTCCCCAGCTCAGTAGCCTATGATATAGCTGCGGACTACTTTCAGGCGCTTGCGTCATATCACTGCACCTGCTGCACCCATGGTACGGCAGCAAAGTTCCTTGATTATTACGCCGGAATGAGAGTATAGTTCCTAGACATCAGCCTAGAAAATCGCAACTTTTCATTTTCTGTCGGTCTTAGTACACGATGTAACTACAGAAGAGTCAAGCTTTAAATAGGAAAAATATTGAAACTCTTTGGTCATTTTTGATGACCAAATGCTAATGGTCTAATCCGATTCAATGAACTATGCTAGGCTAAGCTAAAAGTGCTACCGCCAGACCCGGAGATCGGCTGAATGGATTCAAAAACGGTAAATCTCAACTTTTTAACTCTAGGGGAGGTGTAAAATGAGCCTATTTCCAAAAAAAGTGGAGTGTTCCTTTAATAATAATATGTTAAAGCGCCATCTAGGGGACTTGGCTTTAACATCGGAAAGAGGAACACTGCACAACACAGCAGAATGATCAGATAATAAAATTGGTAATATAGAGATGGAGGAATTAGACGAAATTAAAGATGGGCTGAGAAATATGTAGTCTATCCTAGAGAAAGTTTTGTGTCTATTAGAAAAAAAAGTGAAGTCCTTAGATTTAGTATTCTGAATTCTCCAAAGATCGATTAAGTTGAGCTCAGTGATAAATTTATTCAATAATTTAGAGGATGGATTGGCTGTTGTATCAGATTGAGATTTATCTAAAGCAGGATTTATGACAGCATTAAAATCACCACCCACCACTAGAGGGCAATCAATCTGCTCAAGTAGAGTTTTGGAAATCTGTGTAAGGAATGCACTGTCTGTCTCATTCGGACCATAAATAGAGACCAATGCTAACCTATTGTTATATATTTTGTATCAGATAAAAACAAATCTACCCTTCTCATCACTACCAAGGTGTTCAATTGTTAAATTTAACTTCCGGTTAACAAGGATAAGCACCCCCTTAGTTTTAATGAGAGCACAGGAAAAGGCTGCTAACTTATAATACTTATTCTGGAAATGTGCCACGTCAAATTGTTTTAAATGTGTCTCTTGAATTAGGGCACAGGAAATAGATTTACGGTGTAAATATTCTAACACACGGGTTCGTTTAACAGCAGAATTTAAACCATTCACATTCAGTGATAAAATATTTAGAGTATGCATTGAATATTCATAATCCCAAGATTGTATTCAATAAATGAAGAAAAGCAGAAGCACTTCCATTCTGTAAGTAACATGTAAACGCTGATGTGCATTTTAGATACCAAACCTCCTAGATTAAAAATCCTTTTAGAAATAGGGTAAAATAAATAAAAGTATAAATGTCTGTTGTAAAAAATAAAAACAACATAGAAACATGAACAACCAAAAACCATAAACAGGAAACAACTCAGACCGTATATTACCGAGAACATAGGTCTGATTTAGCAACAAAAAATAGTGATGGTACGTGACCGATCTACTCCAACGCAAGATATGTCCCCCGAAAGGCTCACACAGCCAAAACATTTTTGTAATTAAACCAACTCTCCATTAGTCCCCTCCAAAAAAGAAAAAAAGGGTGTCAGTCTTACCAGCAAAGAGATCGTTGTACCGGATAGATAGGGACAATATCCCAGTAGGAGAGAGGAGAGAAGAAAAAGCAAAAAACAGGTTTAGCAAGCATCCATGTCCATCCTGCCATCATCCCTTCCTGGGCAGCTAGGACCGCCTCCATCCCGGCCATCAAGCCCCTCCCGCCGGGCCAGAGAGATAGTGGCCACTGTTTTCCCGTTGCCTTCCCGTAGAGCCGCGGCATACGTCTTCTGCTGAGACAGGGAGCTGATAAAATCCTCCGCTTTCTGAGCAGAGTCGAAGCTTTTCTGCTCCCCTTTGTGCCGTAGTTTAATTACCGCCGGATAGATGAGGAAGGGCTGGAGACCAAGTGAAGTCATCTTCTTCAAAACCGGATTAAAGGCCTTTCTCCTGATCGTTGTGGCTGGACTAAAGTCGGGAAAAAATAGTAGTGTGACATTGTCCTGTGTGCCGAGCACCTTTCAGGATCTGTCATGCCATCTTAGTACACGGAAGATGAGAGTGCGCGGCCGATCGGAGCCCCTCCCTCCGTCATACATGCGATGTGCCTGGACAATCTCAATGTCATGGCCTTTCAACGAAGGAATCCACTTGGAAAGATTAACTCTGAGGAAACCAGCCGCGTTGGAGCCCTCCGCCCCCTCTGGCAACCCCTCCAGCCATACGTTATTTCTTCTGCTCCTATCCTCCATATCCGTCATCTTCTCGGTGAGTCGCTCCAGCTGATTTCTTAAGTCTGTGACAGTCGTCCTATCCTCACGTGCAGCTGCCTGAACAGAACCAACCCGGTCACGTGTCTGCTTTGCCGCGGTAACTATCGCCTCAAGCTCCTCTCTTAGCTCTTTAACAGACTTGTTGGTCGCTTGTATGTCCTCACGCAGTTCGCGCAATGCTGGAATCAGCACAGAGTCCACCGCATCTCTTACTGCCGAAGTCACAACTGAATTCAAAGTGCTTTGCTGCTCTTTAAGTGCTAGCTTAATGCTGTTAGCAATAGCATCGTCGAGGTCCTCTCTGGAGATGGTGGAATCTTTGAATTTTTTCTTCATTGGCGATTACTCAATCTGTCTTTTCCGATCGCCTTTGTCTGCCGAAGCACTCATGATGGGTCCAATGCAGAGTGGTTTAAAATTTACTGACAGGATTACACAATATGTGGCAAAGTGAGCAGAGCGAAAGACTAAGCGTGCATCGCTGTCGAAGGGTCATGTGATGCTCTTCTTTTTTTTTTTTTTTTTACATTTTTTGTATGTTTTTGTATTTAATGTTTTTGACTTATGCTGCCCAAAGCTGTATTTACTTGATAAAAAATATAGTTAAAATCATAATATTGTAAAATATTATTACAATTTAATATAACTCTTTTTTTTATTTTAATATATTTTAAAGTGGAATTTATACCTGTAATGTAAAGCTGAATTTTCAGCATCATTACTCCAGTCTTCAGTGTCACATGATCCTTCAGAAATCATTCTAACATGCTCAAGAAACATTTCATAATGTTATCAATGTTAAAAACAGTTGTGATGCTTTATATTTTGGTGGAAACCATTTTTTTCCAGGATTCTATGATGAATTCTTTGATTTCACTGAAAGTTCAAAAGAGCAGAATTTATTAGAAATAGAAATCTTTTGTAACAATTTAAATGTATTTTAAGGGATTTAAGGATATGCATCCTTTCTGAATAAAAGCATTATGATTACTATTTTTGAATGCTAGTGTATATTTAAAGCTTTGTGTGAGAATCACATTGAATTTTCAGTTGTTATTGTCAGTCTTCTAGCTCTCAAATCTCACCCATGTGATTTTTATTTATATTTGCACATTCAAATGATTTACCCTTTTCAGCACTTCATTGTGCATTATTCAAATTAGGCATGTTGCTATTGGTTATGAGAGCACATGACATCACTGGCTTCAAACCTGGTGTAATACATTTGGATGGGTCATATTTGAAAATACACAAATGTGAATGAGATTGCTGCATGTGGTAGAGAAGGTTTTCGGTGAATAGCAGCTTAATAGCACTTCAGTCTGTTCCTCACTTGAGGAGGCTTGGAATATAACAGATGAGTCACTTTATGATGCTTTATGTCCTTTTTTGAGCTTTGAGAAAGGTCACATTCAATTTCCGCCTATTTTTCCTCTCCCTTTATGTTCCATAGAAGAAAGAAAATCACACAGGTTTGAAATAACATGAGGATTTTCATGTTTAGCTGAACTATTCCTTTGAATAAATGTTAGATAGCAAAAGGTTCAAAATATTTTTTTTGACAAGCTGTTTTCTGCAAGCGAACAGATGAAGTCTGCAGGTATGAGATGACTTAATACAAAACACATTCTGTTCCGTGCCATTCCTTCACACAAAGCTACTCTTCAATCCACACGCTCACAAGAGCCTGACACTCCAAACACCTTCAAGACAGAAATTTGACAAGAAGCTAAAGCCAGCGGAGAAATCAAGTGTCCATCACAGCACACATCCTCATGAATGTTGCATCACTTTCTGCCATGTTCTGTTGCTTTTAAGGGCTTGTTCTTAAGAAACAGCTGAAGATGTACACTTATCAACTATGAATGTGGCCATCTGTGCTTTGCAGATGCACCTGTCTTATGAGCACTGATACAATGTTAAAGCAAAGTGTTGATGAGCGGTGTTTGCAAAGGCAAGAATCGCTATTATCATTGCTCAAGCTTGGAGTTAGAGATTTAAACTCATTTGGCAGCATTTTTGCTAAAAATAAAGGTTCTTTGTTGGCATCGAGAGCCTGGAACACACCGAGTTTTTGTTCGTCGGCCGACTAGGTTTTCTCAGTGTGTTCCGCACTGTCGGCTGAAGTTGGTCCTCGTCTGCTTTTTTTCGGCCGATCGGCCTCTGAGCTCGTCGGTCAGTCGGGCCATCTGACCATTCTAAATGGCTGTTCAGCTGGTGAACCAGTGCATGACTACTGCCACCTGCTGGTACGGAAATGCATTTCTTCTTACTTTGGACTCAGACGCTGCCGACGTGAGCCGACCTCACAATCTGCTTTGGTCGCCACTAGTTCATCGGTGTCGGCTTGGTGTGTTCCAAAAGAACATTTAGAATTCATGGAATCTTTCCACTGGACAAAAGGTTCTTTATACTGGAAAAAGGTTCTTAAGTTTTTCAAAATGTTCTTCACATAAGGTAAAAAGTGGTTCTTTTAAGAACTGTTCACTGAAAGGTTTTTTAGGGAACCCAAAATGGTTCTTCTATGGCATTGCTGCACAAAAAAAAACATTTTGAAACCCTTATTTTTAAGAGCAGGCATGAAAATGCCTCAAATCATGTGGCTTTTCGAGGAGCTGTGTTATTAGGTGAATGAGAGTGACAAAAATCCCACAGATTTACATTAGAGAAGTCTAACGCCGGTTTCACACTGCAAGCATAAGCAAGGCGTAAGCAGCGCGTATTTTTTTCGGCGCCCATGTTAACGGATGAGAGCGTTCACACAGCACGCAGGGGCGGCGCGGCAGCGCGTAGCAGGAGCAGAGCAGGAGCGGCAGTGCCGCGATCGTTTTGGCGCCGAGTCTATTTTTGCTGTGCTGCTTACGCTCAATTAAAGTGACAAAGCATTGATTATGGACAAAATACACACGAAAAAGTGACATTTTTCCCAAGAATGTAAATTAATGACATCTACTATGTTGTAAATAGAGTATAAACTTCAGTAAAAAAAATAAATAATATATATTACAAAAAACTAAATAAAATAAAGTTTTTGCTCTAATCACTAAAATAAGTTTAAATAATTTATACTGTTATTTCAGCTTAAGTCACTGGTTAATTGTATTAATTATATTAGCCTATATGTGTTATAACTATATAGTAAGTTGCCATAAGAACAGGTGTCATGTTGACATCATGATGACGGTACTAGTGCTAATGCAAAGAAGACAATCATGGACGACACTCGTCTAATCGTGGAGGTTGAGAAGCATACAGTTATTTATGATCCTCATAATTTACTATATAAAGACTTGCAGGCGAAGGAAAAAGCATGGGAGGAAGTTGCATCAGCACTCGGTGCAGAAAGTAAGTAACCTTTCTTACTTTTTTGTTTTCAATTTTTAGCATGCCCACATACAAACAAATTAATAGCTAATTAACTAAATACAATAGACAGAATAAGGTCACACATGCTACATACATCTACGCTGTAGACTACTGTATGTCTATTTCAGACTTAATTCTCGATAAATTGATCATTAAAAAACGTGTCTGTTAGAGATTGCACTTGCGG
This sequence comes from Aspiorhynchus laticeps, assembly GCA_023376895.1. Taxonomy (NCBI): domain Eukaryota; kingdom Metazoa; phylum Chordata; class Actinopteri; order Cypriniformes; family Cyprinidae; genus Aspiorhynchus; species Aspiorhynchus laticeps. Next base: position 42,985,958 of record CM041793.1, read on the forward strand.
TCGGAGGCATAGTAAGACTACGGCGACAGGAAATTCCAGTGGAGGTGAATTTATTGTACAGATAGTGTAGATCCCACAGCAAAACAAAGACAAAACAAACAAACAAAAACAAAAAGAGTATTTACAAGTCTCTTTGTTGGACCATAGCCACAACAACAGTTGCGTAGTTAACAAACCCACAACAACAGTTGCGTAGTTAACAAACTTCTCAAGCACAAACTTCTATTGCTTGCTCCCTCCACACAAACCAATCTGACCCTCGACCATGACGAGTGACGAGCCACATGTACAACTCCGGCAGCCATTTTATAGTCTAGGCCACACCCCGGGATGTACCAATCTACAGGTAAGTTTACTTCCTTACATATGCACTTCTGATCACATTATGCATATATTTAAGTATACATTCCACAAATCACAATATAAAAATACAAGCTATGGATGCACAAATGTAAATTTTGTTTTACAGGTACATTGGAAACCCCCTTCCCAGTGACAGCATACCCAACATGGTTTTCTCCATTCAGATGGCACGTCCACCATGCTTAAATGCTTTGGGTTTAAAACAATTCAGGTTTGGTCCCTGGTGTATTACAAACAGGTAAGTTATATTTGCTATACTGTGTAACCTAATCTTAAATAAAAGACTTTAAATCAAACATATGTGTATTGTGGTTATTTATTATGAAAATTAATTAATGTAGCAGCTAATATTACCCAACACGTTGTGCATATATCCACTACACATAATGAACAAAATACACATCGTACCCTCACATATCTTAAACACATAATACACCATACATTCGAACACTCACAGGCATTATACAGGTCCGTGTATAAATTATATCAGTACTGACAAACAGACTGTGTTAATGCTGCGTGCAGTCTATATGTATGTGCCAGATATGGTGTACGTGCATTCAGTCCATTCATGATCACGGGGTTGCTCCGTGACAGTGTCTATTAAGAAGATTAAGGTTACTTATTACAGACATTTTTGGATTTTCTATGTTTTTGATGGGTAATGTATGTAAATTTTCTGTTTATAAGATAGATAAAAACTACAAATGATTTTCTTAGTAATGTTTTTTTTTAATGAAATAGGTCATTTATACCATAATTCATATATCAAAATATTAGCATTTAAATTATTCTACACATATATAAAATATGTAAAAGCAATTACTGTGCAAGGTTAATGACAACCTCAAAAGCACTGTCAATACTACAATGTAATGTTCAGCATAAAGCATTGTGTTGGCCTCAGCCATGCAAATCCAATCAGTACAGTTTTTGCAGTATTATTACAATCAGTAAAGAAACAACACTAATGAAATAAAAACATTTATTTAAAAATGGATACTTTTCACACAATAATCACACATATAAGAAATATGAGATACATACGTATACAATTAAATGTTTCAAGTTGAGGAGGAAGGTAGGCTATTTTTCCTTCATCTTACATTGTGTGTAAACTGTATTGTTTTTGATCATGTCCACTTTTGTACATTTCTTGGCTATTAAGCACTACACCATGTTGTCTTGCCATGACACGCTACCTTCAGGGGAGCAGAAGAAAGTGCAAAGCTTTTCACGCACATCATAAGCTTCTCTGCATCCCCTATTTCCACCCATGTTTCTAACAGCTGGTAGCACTTCCCCTCTTTCTTCTGCCTCATCAAGCCACCGCTGACTTTCTGAAGGGGTTGTGAGGTAGTTGTGAAGGATGCATGCTGCAGTGACTATACAGTCGGCATTCTCTGGCTTTACATTCATCCTTGTGTAAAGTACCCTCCACCTGGAAGACAGAATGCCAAAGGCACATTCCACAACCATCCTTGCCCTTGACAGTCTGTAATTGAAGATTCTTCTCCATCTTGGAATTCTGTTCCCTGGAAAAGGTCTCATCAAATATGTTTTTAGTGGGAATGCAGCATCGCCCACCATGGTGTATGGCATTGGGCCTTGGACACCAGATCCTGGCAACGGACAGTCTGCAGGGACAGACAAAGTTTTGGCCTCCATGGCTCTTCCAAGAGCAGAACCACTGTATACGCCACCATCGCTTGTTCTGCCAAAGTCTCCAACCTGGACAAAATTAATCTGTAGTCTGCATCTACTAGTGCTAGTAGGACTATAGAAAAACTCCGCTTGTAATTGAAAAACAAGCTTCCAGAATGTGCAGGCGACACAATGGTAATATGTTTCCCATCGATAGCACCTAGGCAGTTCGGGAAGTTCCATTTTTCCAAAAACTGCAATGCTATGTCTCTCCACATGTCCTCTGTGGGTCTGGGGAACTGTGATGCCATCATTTGCTGTTCAATAGCTCTACAGGTCATATGAACAGACTCAGCAACGGTGCTTATCCCTAGACGGTACTGGAAGGCCAGGCTGGTGAAACTCTCTCCAGTTGCCAGATATCTGTGGAAGACAAAAACAGTTATAAGACTTTATTTATGTATAATAACATGTAAAAGTTATCACATTAACAAAAATTATGTATTTTCCAGTTAATGACTGCAAACGAAGATGGAAGTTACTGAGAGATGCTTTCGTCAGAAACAAGAAGCAAAAAAAAAATTTGCCCAGTGGTTCAGCAGGTGGCACAGTCAGGGAATGGAACTACGACAGAGTAATGTCATTTCTGTTACCATACATGCAGCCTAGAAGGTTAGTATGTTATTGTTGTTGACCTCAAAATGTACCTTCATATTTTTTGGTCTTATTTTGTTTAATATACTAATAGTACAATGTATTATTTCTGTTAGTATTAATAAACAATTACTTTTGTGTAATGTACAACAGTAATTATGTTTTTATTACCAGTATATTAAGGTCTACATTAATTAATATTTAGTTCCAGAAACACTTTGCAGAGTGAGATGGAACCTGTGGACATGACTCTTGCTGAGGAGGAATTCGAGCCAGAGTTGTCTGAACTCACTGCACCTGTCAGTCCCTTTCCTGCCATACAGAGGCCTGCAACACCCTCTCTGGCTGGAGAAAGATCAGCTACCCCCTCACCACTGCCTAGCACCTCCACATCACAAACTTCAGCTCACAGAGCCAACACCCCTACCCCCCCATACATCCCAGGATTCAAGCACCGATGACTGACAGTGAACAACCCAGACTGAAACGGAGAAGATCGTCAGTTTCACCATCTACAACCGAACAACAATTATTGGACATAATAACACAACCCACTACACCTGTGCAACCGAATGTCCCCAGACAGGAGGAAGAAATGTACTATTTTGCCCTTAGTTTGGTTCCAAAACTGAACAGGCTACTTCCCAGAAACCGTAGCAGGGCACAAATACAAATAATGACCTACCTGGCTGACCTCGAGGTAGAAGATGAAGATCAGAGGCAACATGCGACAGCAGGCCACACTGTTTTCCCTAGCAGAGGTGGCCAGCACCCACAATCATCTGGATTTAAGCCTATTCACCCCACACCCACCTACCAGGAGGAACAAACTCATCACCCCCACCACATCTCACCTCCCCCAAGGTCCTCCATGCCTGAACCGCATTCCTCCCATGTGTACCATCAACTGTAGTATTACAGTTTACCATTACCAAGCATATTTATTTTATTTATTTTTTTTTTTTTAATATGTAACCCCAAGTTGTAAATAGTTCAGCCGTTTCAGTTTAATTGTGCTTTAAAGGATTATTTGTGGTAATACAGTTCATATAACCATATTGTTAAACATGTATGCTTATAATAACATAATGCATGACTTTGTTGTTATATTTAAGATTATTTAATAAACCTTTCTGTGTAGATGCACCCTAGTCAACGTTATTTCTTTACACTTTGGAACTAGTGGAAAAGGGTTTAATTCAGAGGAATTTCCTTTAAAGAAAAACTATTGTATTAAACATTTACATAAATAATAACATGTTTATCTTACCTCAAAGTAACTGCAAGTCGCTGTTTGGGTTCAATGGACTGCCTGTAGGTAGTTGTTTGCCTTTTTAGATGTTCTCCAATCAGGGAAAGAATGTGATCCATTTGCTCACAGCTCATCCTGAAGTAGGTAAGGTGCCAGTCAGGGTCAAGGGACAGTTCAGCCACAAGATGGTAATAAGCACCACATTCTCTCCTTCGTCGGTTCATAGAGTGTACCCAAAGTCTGCGTCTCATCCTTTTTCGTAGTCTTCTTAACAACATATATAGCGCGATTGCCTTCCTTCTGTCAACAACTCTCTCTACACGCAAACAAAGCATAAAAGAAAGTTGAAAACAAACTTATATTACATAATCTCTTAAAAAAATAAGCTTCTTGACACGTTTTCCCTCTGTAATGTATTTTAAATAGAAATAAAACAAAGCTAACTTACCCATTATTGAGAAATCTGTACAAAATCCACGGTTCAGGTGCGCGCTGCAAACGCTGCCGGTGTGAATGCAAAATGGCTACGCACTGCTTCTGCTCTGCTTCCGTCCTGCTTACGCGCTGCTTACGCCCTGCTTACGCTTGCAGTGTGAAACCGGCGTAACCCTGCTGGAAATTCATCTTAAGCAGCTTTGTTTTAGAACATTGTAGCTGGTTTCTAGCTAGCCAAGCTTGTTTAAGTCATCTTGGATCACCAACAAACCAGCTACCGGTTGGTCATACCAGTTTAAAGGTGAAAAGAACGTCATGGGTGGTAGATCTGCTAATTACCAGCTTGGACTAAAAAATAAATAAAAAAAATAAAGATTATTTAATAGCATTGATGGTTTCATGAAGAACATTTAACATCCAGGGAACCTTTTAATTCCACAAACGGTTCTTTATAATGAAAAAAGTTCTTTAGATCTTAAAATGTTCTTCACATTAAGAAAGGTAGGTCTTTAATAATGGTTCACAGGAAGGTTTTTTTTGAGGAACCAAAAATGGTTCTTCTATGGTTTGCTGCGAAAACCACTTTTTGAAAATTTAATTTTCTTCATTTTGAACCCCCTTTCTGAAACCAGCAAACACCGAAAACATCCAGGCATCGAGTTTTGCACTGGCAAACACCCATCTCATTTTCCTTTAGATGTATTTACTCCTACCTTGCAGTCTCGTTCTCTCTTAGTTTGTCTCGCTCCCAGACAGATAGCTGTTCTTGGTGTTAACAGGAAGTTGAGTCATCTGCCTCATTACCTGGAGAAAGCCGTTAAATGGTCCATTATCAAACGTGATAGCTGCTTTCCTGCAGGAAGAGAGAGACGTGGGCAGACGTTACTGGAGATCTGCGGTCTGTCTTTCCCTGAAATGAGATCACAGCTTATACTTCACATGATTTATGTTAAAGGAATCTTCTATCATTTAAGATCTATGATCAAGTTTGGGATTCAAAAGTTTGGGATCACTAAAGTTTTTATTTTACAAATACTTTTATTCAGCAAGGACGTATTACACTGATCAATAGTAACAGTAAAAACACTTATAATGTTAAAAAAGTCTATTTCAAATAACTTTTTTAGACTTTCTATTCATCCTGTAAATCATTTTTCCACAAAAATATTAACCAGCACAACCGTTTCCAACATTGATGATAAATGTTTCTTGAGCACTAAATCAGTATTTTTAAATGATTTCCATAGAATCACGTGACACTGCAGACTGGAATAACTAATGAGGCTAAAAATTCAGCTTTGCATCACAGAAATAAAATACATTTTAAAATATCTACAGAAAACAGTTATTTTAAATTGTAATAATATTTAAAAATTTGACAGTTTTTACTGCATTTTATATCAAACAAATGCAGCCTTAGTGAGCATACACTGTAAAAAAAAAAAAAAAAAAAGTTGGGAAAAACTAAAAATTTTAAGTCAACCAGCTTCAGCAGATTTTGAGTTCTCAACTTCTTTTTTAGGAAATTTCTCAAATTTTTGTTGTATAAACTTAAAACAAGAAGTTGAGAAAAGAAAATTATTGATTCAGTCAGTGTGGAAGAACTTGACCGGTCTGCATAAAACCAAGTCCAAATCCCAGTTTAACACCTCTGGTGTGACTGTAAATGCAGACCTTGAGCCAAAAAATCATCACCAAACACCAATGACTTGTACATACACTATATAGACAAACGTATTGGGATACCCCCTTCTTTAGAACAGAAAAATGCACTTCCAAATCTGTGGCAACAACGATGGGAGCATAATTCATGTATTTAAAAATTGTATTTCCATCTCTGTTGCAACAGTTTTGGAAGTGTCTAAAATGACTGTACCCATATGTACAAGTCATTGGTGTTTGGTGATGAGTTTTTGGCTCAAGGTCTGCATTTACACTCACACCAGAGGTGTTAAACTGGGATTAGGACTTGGTTTTATGCAGACCAGTCAAGTTCTTCCACACACTGACTGAATCAATAATTTTCTTTTTGAACCTTGCCTTATACACAGAGGCATTGTCATGTTAGAATAGAAAAGGGTCTTGTCCAAACTGTTGCTATAATATTAGAAGCACACAATTTCCTAGAATATCATTATATGCTTTAACATTAAGTTTTGTACTCATAGAAATTACAAAAGTAGTCAAACTTGTTCATTAGTAGGGGGCGACCCAATACTTTTGGCAATATATTGTATATATAACCCGAATTCCCGAAATGTTGGGACATTTTTTAAATCTGAATAAAATGAAAACTAAAAGACTTTCAAATCACATGAGCCAATATTTTATTCACAATAGAAATGAGCTCATTTCAAATTTGATGCCTGCTATAGGTCTCAAAATAATTGGGACAGGGGCATGTTGTTTACCATGGTGTAGCATCTCCTCTTCTTTTCAAAACAGTTTGAAGACGTCTGGGCATCGAGGTTATGAGTTTCTGGAGTTTTGGTGTTGAATTTGGTCCCATTCTTGCCTGATATAGGTTTCCAGCTGCTGAAGAGTTTGTGGTCGTCTCGGAGTTTTTCGTTTAATGATGTGCCAAATGTTCTCTATAGGTGAAAGATCTGGACTGCAGGCAGGCCAATTCAGCACCCGGACTCTTCTACTACGAAGCCATGCTGTTGTAATAGCTGCAGTATGTGGTTTTGCATCGTCCTGCTGAAATACACATTGTCTGGAGGGGAGCATATGTTGCTCTAAAACCTTTATATACCTTTCAGCATTCATAGTGCCTTCCAAAACATGCAAGCTGCCCATACCGTATGCACTCATGCACCCCCATACCATCAGAGATGCTGGCTTTTGAGCTGAACGCTGATAACACGCTGGAAGGTCTCCCTCCTCTTTAGCCTGGAGGACACGGCGTCCGTGAATGAATGTCAAGATTGTCAAGAATGTCAAATTTGGCCTCGTCTGACCATAGAACACTTTTGCACTTTGAAACAGTCCATTTTAAATGAGCCTTGGCCCACAGGACACGACGGTGCTTCTGGACCATGTTCACATATGGCTTCCTTTTTGCATGATAGAGCTGTAGTTGGCATCTGCAGATGGCACAGCGGATTGTGCTTACCGACAGTGGTTTCTGGAAGTATTCCTGGGCCCATTTAGTAATGTCAATGACAGAATCATGCCGATAATTGATGCAGTGTCGTCTGAGGGCCCAAAGACCACGGGCATCCAACAAAGGTCTTCGGCCTTGTCCCTTACGCACAGAAATTTCTCCAGTTTCTCTGAATCTTTTGATGATGTTATGCACTGTAGATGATGAGATTTGCAAAGCCTTTGCAATCTGATGTTGAGGAACATTGTTTTAAAGTATTCCACAATCTTTTTACGCACTCTTTCACAGATTGGAGAGCCTCTGCCCATCTTTACTTCTGAGAAATTCTGCCTCTCTAAGACATCCCTTTTATAGCTAATCATGTTACAGACCTGATGTCAATTAACTTAATTAGTTACTAGATGTTCTCCCAGCTGAATCTTTTCAAAATGTCTTGCTTTTTCAGTCCTTTGTTGCCCCCGTGCCAACTTTGAGACCTGTAGCAGGCATCAAATTTGAAATGAGCTCATTTAGTGGATAAAAGTATAAAATTTCTCAGTTTAAACATTGATGTTCACTATGTTCTATTGTGAATAAAATATTGGCTCATGTGATTTGAAAGTCTTTTAGTTTTCATTTTATTCAAATAAAAAAAAATGTCCCAACATTTCCGGAATTCGGGTTTTGTGTGTGTGTGTGTGTGTGTGTGTGTGTGTGTGTAAAATTAAAAGAAATATGTATTTGTAAGACATCACTCCATAGATAAACACCATTTTGAAAAGTAAAGCCATAATAGTGACATTATAATTTGTTTTAAACCCAGAACATTCCTTTAAACTATACTGAAATATTTTTTTTTTCCTTGCTTCTATCTTTTGTTTTTAACCTAAGGTAAATTTCTATGGTTTGGAAAGAGATGACGGTTTAACGAGATCTTACATATTTACAGGTCACATAATCTTACTTACAACAGCCTGTTCTTGGGAAGCAACATGTTTAGCGTGTTTTCAACAGTCTGTCTGGGCATTACATGTATGATGGATGTAGAAACGCATCCCAGACTGAAAGCGAGCTCCTGTGGGAGGACACAGACGGGCCCTGGAGCCATGTTTCAGGGATATGACGGATTTGGAAGACTGAAGGAAACCACAGGTCTGTCTCGTTCAGGATAAGAGTTCAACTGTTAAGGCCATTGCACACTGAGTCAGAAATTTTCGCATGCGTTTTTCCGTATTCCCCATCCTTTCCAAGCAAAATGCATACAACGGATGCGAAGACGCAGAAAATCGAACCTGATCCGAATTTTTTTTGACGGACGAAAGTTTCGGAGGCAGTGTGCAAACGTGATTGACACAATGTGAGGTCGTATTTATTTTTTAACGTGCGAAAATTTCGGACGAAAATGTCAGCCTCAGTGTGCAGAGACCTTTAGAGCTGGAATTGATTGCTGTGCGTGGGATTTAGGTGAAAAATATTAATGAAAATGACATCTTTAACAGGTTAGAGCAGGGATCGGCAACCTTTTGGGCATGAAGTGCTGTTTATAATTTTTCTTGATAACCACTGTGCCAATACCTTTTGAAATACCTCTTTTTTTTTCGCAAAATGACATTTGAACATTTTTATGATTTTTTAAATTCCAGTCTAGTTAATTTGTAGTTATTTATATACATCAGCACATTTTCTGAAGAACTGTATTGCTATATGTATTATATTATATACATATATATTTAATTTGAATTAGATTTATTTTTTTTTTTTCAGCTCCTGCATTCAAATTAAGTAAACACATTTTGTGTCTGTTTTATTATTTGTCAGTTGAAATTAAAACTTAAGCAGTAAAGAAAAGCCATCAGATAGAAAATGAACAGCAAAAAAATGATGTGAGATGATTTACTCTCCTACTATTTAGGATTCAGTCTGTTATGAGCAATAATAATGGCCATTTGACAATTAAGAGTAATTATTAGGATTTGCAATGTACTGTATTAGGACTTAGGATAAATGCATTTTTTTTAGGGACTTGGCAAATTAGATCTGATCACAAAATAATAATTGTCAAAAAATGTTGAGAATGAGTAATCTGTGTTCAGTCTCGAAGGTTGTTTCAGACCACTAGATGGCAGTCAGTATCTCTATGCTGAAGTCCAGGCAAAGGTCGCTGACCTCAGTCCACGGAGAGAAAAATCTAGACACAAACATATTCACAAATATGAATAAATTGGCAAAAATGTGAGAATTTGACATTACAGATGTGGTTCAGGTCACAGCAAGTCTAAAAGCTTAAATGAAAATAAATAAATGTTAATAGCCACTGTCATATCTCTGAAAGCTTAAACACGTCATACTGCACAAGCCTCAAATATCTCATTCTATTAGTTTTCAGCAAATCTTATAGCCGGTGTTGTGCAGCGCGAGTGGGCGCCGGTTTGACCTCTGGCTGCGTACAGGTCACGTCTCTGGTTTGCTGACATTCCTAATGAAAGCTGAGAGCATTTCTAGCCATCAGCGAGGAGGCGAGCGGACAAGGAATATCGATCTTCAGACATTTAGCAATTTACCGTAGCTGCCTCCATCGAGCAGAGGTGCAAAGGATGTTCCTTTCCCATTCCCACCTCCAGACGCTACAACAGGAACTACTTTTGTAACCATGGCGATGTCTTCTCTCGACGTGATGCAGGTTTGTACTTCATCCACACACAGAAATGATGATGCCTCTCAACAGAGATACGAGGACCCACGAGTTGTGCAGGTGACGCTTAACTCTTGAAGATCCTGAAACGAATAAACAGAAATATATGAAATCAATAACAGTCACTCAAATATTTGCAGTGTATCAGAGCACACTATATATATATATATATATACAACCCCAAATCAGAAAAAGTTGGGACAGTATGGAAAACGCAAATAAAAAAAGAAAGTAGTGATTTCTAAATTTACTTTGACTTGTATTTCATTGCAGACAATATGAACACAAAATATTTCATGTTTTGTCTGGTCAACGTCATGTCATTTGTAAATATACATCCTTTCCTGTCATTCAGACCTGCAACACATGCCAAAAAAAGTTGGGACAGGAGCAATTTAGGGCTAGTAATGAGGTAAATTGGTTAAATAATGATGTGTTTTGAAACAGTTGATGTCAACAGGTGATTGTAATTATGATTTGGTACAAAAGCAGCATCCAAGAAAGGTCTAGTCCTTTAGGAGCAAAGATGGGCCGAGGATCGCCAGTTTGCCAACAAATACGTGAGAAAATAATTGAAACGTTTAAAAACAATGTTCCTCAAAGAAAGATAGGAAGGGATTTGGATATTTCACCTTCAACAGTGCATAACAATTAAAAGATTCAAGGAATCTGGAGGAATTTCAGTGCGTAAAGGACAAGGGCGCAAGCCTAAGCTGAACAACCGTGATCTCCGATCCCTCAGACGGCACTGCATCAAGAATCGTCATTCATCTATAAGCGATATCACCACATGGGCTCAGGACTACTTTGGCAAACCTTTGTCAAGTACCACAATACGTAGTTACATCCACAAATGCCAGTTAAAACTGTACTGTGCCAAAAGGAAGCCCTATGTTAACAGTGTCCAGAAGCGCCATCGACTTCTCTGGGCTCGGAGGCATCTGGGATGGACCATCACACAGTGGAAACGTGTACTGTGGTCAGATGAATCAGTATTTCAGGTATTTTTTGGGAGGAATGGACGCCGTGTGCTCCGGACCAAAGAAGAAAAGGATCATCCAGACTGTTACCAGCAACAAGTCCAAAAGCCAGGGTCTGTTATGGTATGGGGTTGTGTCAGTGCCCTTGGCAAAGGTAACTTGCACTTCTGTGATGGCACCATTAATGCTGAAAAGTACATAGAGATTTTGGAGCACAATATGCTGCCTTCAAGAAGACATCTTTTCCAGGGACGTCCATGCATATTTCAACAAGACAATGCAAAACCACATTCTGCACACATTACAAAGTCCTGGCTGCGGAGGAAGAGGGTACGGGTACTTGACTGGCCTGCCTGCAGTCCCGACCTGTCTCCAATAGAGAATGTGTGGCACATTTTGAAGCGCAAAATGCGACAACAAAGACCCCGTACTGTTGCCCACCTTAAGACTTGTTTGCAGGAAGAATGGGACAAAATTACACCTGAAACACTTCATCACTTGGTGTCTTCAGTCCCTAAATCCAAAGTTTATCCAAAGCGACGTACAAATGAGGAGAACAATAGAAGCAATCAGACCATTGAGAGAGCAACAGTATACAAGTGTCATGACAAGTCTCAGTTAGTCTAGCACAGTACACGTAGCTAGGATTTTTTTTTTTTTTTTTTTTTTTTTTTTTTGTGTGTTTTTTTTTTTTTTTTTTTTTTTAAATAGAATAGGTAAGTTAGTATTAGTTAGTCAGGTGCTGGCGAAAAAGATGTGTCTTTAGATGTTTTTTGAAAATGGCTAAAGACTCAGCTGTTCGAATTGAGATCGGGAGGTCATTCCACCAGCTGGGCACAGTCCAGGAAAAGGTCCGTGAGAGTGATTTGGTACCTCTTTGGGATGGCACCACAAGACGTCGTTCACTTGCAGAACGCAAGCTTCTGGAGGGCACATAAGTTTGAACCAGCGAGTTTAGGTATATTGGTGCAGTGGCAGTTGTGGTCTTGTAGGCAAACATCAGTACCTTGAATTTGATGCGAGCGGCTATTGGTAGCCAGTGTAACCTGATGAAGAGAGGGGTAACGTGAGCTTTTTTTGGCTCATTAAAGACCACTCTGGCTGCTGCATTCTGGATCAGTTGCAGAGGCTTGATAGTACATGCGGGAAGGCCCGCCAAGAGAGCATTACAATAGTCCAGTCTGGAGAGAACAAGAGCTTGGACAAGGAGTTGTGCAGCTTGCTCTTGCAGGAAGGGCCTAATCTTCCTAATGTTGTATAAGGCAAATCTGCAGGACCGGGCCGTTGTAGCAATATGGTCTGTGAAGCTTAACTGATCATCGATCACAACTCCAAGGTTCCTGGCAGTCCTGGAAGGAGTTATGGTTGATGAACCCAGCTGTATAGAGAAGTTGTGGTGAAGTGATGGGTTGGCAGAGAACACGAGCAGTTCTGTCTTAGCAAGATTGAGCTGAAGGTGATGGTCCATCATCCAGCTAGAAATGTCACTCAGACAGGCTGCAATGCGATCAGTTACCGTCGGATCATCTGGTTGGAATGAGAAGTAGAGTTGAGTGTCATCAGCATAGCAGTGGTAGGAAAAGCCATGCTTCTGAATAACCAATCCTAATGACGACATGTAGATGGAGAAGAGAAGTGGTCCAAGCACTGAGCCTTGAGGAACTCCAGTAGCAAGAAGTTGTGACTTTGAAACCTCACCCCTCCAAGACACCCTGAAGGACCTATCTGAGAGGTAAGACTCGAACCACAGGAGGGCGGTTCCTGAGATGCCCATCTTTCTGAGGATGGACATGAGGATCTGGTGGTTAACTGTGTCAAAGTCAGCAGACAGATCCAGCAAGATGAGTACAGAGGATTTGGAAGCTGCTCTTGCCAGTCTCAGGGCCTCTGTAACCGAGAGTAGGGCAGTCTCAGTTGAGTGTCCACTTCTGAAGCCAGATTGGTTGTTGTCCAGAATGTTGTTCTGAGCAAGAAACAGAGAGAGTTGGTTGAACACAACTCGCTCAAGTGACTTTGCAATGAATGGAAGAAGGGATACCGGTCTGTAGTTTTCTAAAAGTGCTGGATTTAGAGCAGGTTTTTTAAGCAGTGGGCTTACCCGAGCCTGCTTAAATGCTGTGGGAAATGTACCAGTGTTAAGCGAGGTGTTGATAATGTGAGTAAGAGCAGGTACGACCGAAGAAGAAATGGCTTGAAGGAGGTGAGTGGGGATAGGATCTAGCGGACAAGTAGTGGGATGATTGGAAAGGATGAGTTTGGAAACCTCCGTCTCCGAGAGAGGAGAAAAGGAGGTGAGAGATTGTGTATTTGTCGTTATGAAGTTATTATTAGTTTGCGGTGTGAGGAATTGGTCACTGATGGTTTTTGTTTTATTTGTGAAGAAAGTTGCAATGTCATCAGCTGTAAGAGTTGATGAAGGAGGAGGGGGAGGTGGACAGAGAAGAGAAGAGAACGTTTTGAAGAGTGCGCGAGAGTCGGAACAGTTGTTAATTTTGTTGTGGTAGTATGTCATTTTAGCAGTGGAGACATTTGCAGAGAAGGAAGAGAGGTGTGACTGATACACACTAAGGTCGGTAGAGTTTTTGGATTTGTGCCATTTCCTCTCTGCAGCCCTTAGTTTAACACGATGTTCACAGAGAACATCGGACAACCAGGGGGCAGAGGGGGTAGCGCGTGCTGATCTGGATGAAAGGGGGCAAAAGTTGTCTAAGCAAGATGTTAGAGTGAAGCAAAGAGCGTCAGTAGCACTGTTTGTGTCGAGTGCTGAAAACTGAGAGGGTGAAGGTAGTGCGGATGAAACCATTGAGGATAGGCGAGAGGGAGAGAGCGAGCGTAGGTTACGCCGAAAGGTGAACGTCTTTTAAGTGTTGTGAAAAGGAATGGCAACATTACAAAGTGGTAAATGCTTTACTGTCCCAACTTTTTTTGGAATGTGTTGCAGGTCCGAATGACAGGAAAGGATGTATATTTACAAATGACATGAAGTTGACCAGACAAAACATGAAATATTTTGTGTTCATATTGTCTGCAATGAAATACAAGTCAAAGTAAATTTAGAAATCACTACTTTCTTTTTTTATTTGCATTTTCCATACTGTCCCAACTTTTTCTGATTTGGGGTTGTATATATATATATATATATATATATATATATATATATACACATGCTTTGTATATTGCCCTCTAAGTGTACTATGTCACATGCTCCCCTTCCAAGCAAATATTAACAAGGTTGTTAAATGTTTTTAAATATTAATGACATATATATATATATATATATATATAAAAAGTTTGGGATTGGTAAGATTTCTTAATATATTTGAAAGTAGTATTTATTATCTGCAAGTCTGCATTTATTTGATCAAAAATACAGTAGAAACTAATATTGTAAAGTATTATTAAATATATTTAAATGAACTATTTTAATATATTTTAAAAGATGAATTTTCAGCAACCATTTCTCCAGTCATCTAATCTAATATGCTGATTTGGGCGATTAAGAAACATTTCTTATTATAATCTATGTTAAAAACAGTTGTGCTGATTTATATTTTTGTGGAAACTGTGATACTTTTTTTAGGATTCTTTCATAGATATAAAGTTCCCAAAAACAGCGTTTAAAAAATAATAATAATAATAATAATAATAATAATAGGTTTATATACAAATTATAAAATTTTCTATACTATTTTTTAAAAGTTTTTAAATTCGATTTTATTCTTATATTGTTTTCACTTTAATTTTAGTTTAAAGTTTTACTAATTTTGTTGTTTTTGTCTTTCATTATTTAATTTTTTTTAAATGTCTTAAAATAGTTTTAAATTAATTTTTATTCTTTAGTTTTACTTTATTTTAATTTTAGTTACTTTAGTACAGTACATTAAGGTAAACTAGCCGGAAATGAGAAATGCTGCTTTGGCAACTAGTTAAATAAAATAAATTTAACTAGTTAAGTAAAATAAGTTATATGTATATACTAAGTTATATATACTTTTTTATTGTCTCAAAATCCATATTTGCAAACTAAACTCGGAAAAAATAAACAACTAAATAAAAAACAAATCTCCGTTTCAATCCACAATCATATTATTTAAGATGATCAACCTCCCAAAATGTGTTGGGCTGTAGGATGTTTGCTGATGTGCTGATTATGAAAATTACCTTGTAAAGTGCTTCACGGTCAGGTCTGCCCATCTTAGCCATATTTAAGGTGAACTGGCCGGTCAGTGGGCATTTTGGAGGAGCAACGAGCCCCTGCGTCTGCTGCGCTACACCCACCAATCAGCACTAAACATGCGGCAGCTCACCCATAATATTCCTCTCTTTGACTATACGCTAGAGGTTAACATGTCCTCTTGTGTTCTCGGATGAGAGGAGGACAGAGACGGAGGAATGGAGGGGCGGAGGCAAGAAAGAGCAAAAGAGACGATGAAATGGAGTGTGAAAGAGAGAGTTGCCCTGAAATCTTGACCCAAATACAAATGTGACTCCACAGAAACGATTTGAGAACAAAAACAGCGATTTTAGCAGTGTTTTCACACCGGGCCGTCCTGAAAGGCTTTCAGCATGTGTGCATGCAGGCTGTGTATGGAAATGAAACAGGATAACTGTGTGAATCTATCCTCTTATGAACACCAATCATCTGTCGAAAGGGCCTCTGGTGCCTTTAATGGAACCATAACATTTCATAATACTGCTAATATAATATAATATCCCGTTCTGATCTTTATATGGGCCATTCATGTTATGCAGTACTTTCTGAACTAATTAAAAATGAAAATGCTTGTTCTAATTTAAGCAAGTACTTCAATAAGATTTTTACATACATAGAAAGAAAATAAGCCAGATTCTGTCAGGATGCAAATAGAGAGCTGAAGTTTGTCATTGCTCTGTGATTGAGAGTCAGTTTACATGATCATTTTGATATCTTATTACGCATCTTATTACTTTTGAAATGTTCATAATCATACTGATTTCTGTAATTTTATCAAAAAGGACGAGAAACAAACCAACTAATAACAAAACATTGCATAATTAAATCAACTCCACTGCTACTTGATGGTTAGGCTTTTGTTTTTCATCCAAAATTATGCCACTTTCTAGGATATCAATAGTGAATTAGTAGTGAACTACCAATTAAAAGAGTATTCCAAAATAATCATTTTGTTCAGAGACAATTAAGAATATTTCTTAATAAACTGACAGTTGTGTAGCACACAGAGCTAAAAATAAACATTCAATCAAGCCAATAAAGTAAAATGATAGAAAATTCACCCCATTCTCACTTAAATGTGATTTTGGGAAATTAAACTTCCTAACATTATTTCTATCTTCAAACATTGTTATTTGTAATTTTACCCAAATTTTTTTTAAGGAAAGTAATATGTATTCAGAAAGGAAAGGACACATTAAGTTGATCAAAAGTGAGAATAAAGACATTTATATTGCTTTTTATTTCAAATAAATGTTGTTCTTTTACATTCTGTTCATCAAACCATTTATCATGGTTTCCACATATTAAGTACATATTAAATATTAAGTAGCACAACTGTTTTCAACATTGATAATAAATACATTTTTCTTGAGCACCAAATCAGCATATTAGAATGATTTCTGGAGGATCATGTGACACTGAAGACTAAAGTAATGATGTTAAAAATTCAGCTTTGCATCACAGGAATAAATATTTTATTAAAATATTAAAACACAAAGATAATTTTAAATGATAATATTTCAAAATATTACTGCATTTTTGATCAAATAAATGCAGACTTTAATAACATTAATACAATGAATGAATGAATGAATGATCTTACCAACCACAAACTTTTGAAAGTTATTGTATATTATGGGGACATGAAACGTACTGCATAACAGGAACGCTCCCTTTTAAGATGGATTTTAAGAAAGAATGTAGAAAAACTTTGGTATATGAATAATCTTGAGGGGTGTTCACACTGAAAAAAATTACAACCACAATGCACATCTTTACTGAGAGATGATTTGAGGTGACGAATCGTAGAAACCAACAGAAACGCAGAAAGTGCATTCTTTCCATTAGAAGACACTGAGTGTGCAACCTGTCTATTTCATCAAGATGATCTGCGTTTTCTTGTCATTCTTCTCTTTCGTCTCACAGAATGACATCCAAATACACTCGCAACGACATTAAAATTCACGCCTGTCACATCAAAGCAAGAATCTCTCTATTATAATACGAATACACATGGTGAGCGTTAAACTGCGATGCTTGCAACTGCTTGTTGCATAAATTCCCAGTGCAGGTGATTATTAAGTCTCAGGGATCTCACAGCTTCTTCTGTTCTCCGGAATCTCTTATTCTGGATTTAGGGAAACTTGGGCAGTGATTTTAAATATGAAATCCCATAATCTCAGATAATCCAAAGAGATAAAAAAAGGGAAGTAAGCTTAATGCTGTATAATGACTGTTGATCCTTGTAACGTTCTACACAACAACATAAAACATGTATTACGCAAATGGACTAAACATTATGCAAAACTCTCAACGTTTGAAACCGAACGGACAATATGCTGTAAGAGTCAAGTCTTCACTGTAATTTACTGTACAGCTGGTCTAACACGCCAAAGATGCAGAGAATTAGATATTTTCTTGCTAAGACTGTGTTTTATGACAGATTAACCTTGATCCTGGACATTTTGAGATTATCTGCTCTGTGACCGATACATATGGTGCATCAACGCATCTCATCTGTCCTCATAATAACTTTGAATTCTGATCAGCAGATAAGCTGTAAAACTCGTCACAGATTGTGCTGACCTGAGTTCATCTGGGACAGGGTTTTGTAAGCTCCTCTCTTTGAACTTCGGAGGAGTTTCTCCAAACACACTTCCATCCCTTCACCATCCACTTTAGCACTCTTCAACACATACCGACAGTGACATGTTTTCCTGTCCTCCCTCCCATTCCTTCATTACACTCGTTCCCCAGTGCCTTTCCTTCACTTTTGTTAGGCTTTCTATTCTGAAGTCAGAGATAAACCAACTGAAGCATGCCTTGCTAAAACACCTAGTGCTGAATCTGAGTCGCCTTCTGGCCCCAGACCCCTCAGGCGGCCCTCGGGCCTCTGTACGACTCCCACTATGAGGTCCGACTCAAATAATCCCAAGGATTTGTTAGACCGTGATGGAAAAATCTGAAACGTCTGACTATTTCCTTGGTGTTACTTAAGGCTGGAAAACACCACATGACTTTTGAAATCTGACACCCTAGGCATCACACACTTGCTGACTTGTTTATTCCTCCTGCTTTTAGTGTCTTTTTTAAATTAAATCAAGCCTCACTATTACTATTGCCAATAGCGATGCTGCATTATACACTACATTAATGTTCACAAGTTTGGGGTCAGGTTTTTTAAGAAATGAACCCTTTTATTCAGATAGGATGCATTCAATTGATTAAAAATGACAATGGTGACATTTATAATGTTATAATGTAAAAGGTTTCCATTTCAAGACTGAGGGGGCAGTCGTGGCCTAATGGATAGCGAGTCGGACTTGTAAGCGGAAGGTTGTGGGTTCGAATCTCAGGTCCGGCAGGGATTGTTACCACGACTGAGGTGTCCTTGAGCAAGGCACCAAACCCCCAACTGCTCCCCGGGCGCTGTAACATGGCTGCCCACTGCTCCGGGTGTGTGTTCACTTAGGATGGGTTAAATGCAGAGAATACATTTCACTACTGGTTATATACTCTATGTAATTGTGTATGTGACAAATAAAAAACTAATCTTAAAAAAGACCAATCAGGTTGCTTCCACCACAACTAATTGATAAAAAAAAAATATGATTGATATACACTCAAATCGATGATTGTGCCATTAATATGTGCTTAAATCAATGATTATGACGTTCATATTTGGGATGTGCGGGTCTAGTCGATTAGTCAACTAAACGGTACAGCTCCTACTAGTCGACACTGAAAACAGTAGTCGATTACACGAGAGAGAAAACATTTTTTTACCTCACATGCGTTTTCTTCATGTCAGTTGCAGCGAGATTCCACGCGAAAGACCAGCAAGGTGTGGGATTATTATGAATTAGAAGGAAATGGAAACGTTTTTTGTAAACTGTGTAATGTCAAATTGGCTTACAATAACTTTACTGGAGCTATGCGTAATCATATTCAATACAGGCATGTATGCGTTAGCTTGGAGTCTAGCCAAAGCCAAATGTCAATCATGTTGTGACACTGCCACAGTAAAGCCTGTATGATAGTTACTCACTAGGGGTAAATATGTAAAAAGTTAATTATATATGAATGACTACCATGCCTAAATGTTTGTTTATTTTTTCATATGTGAGAGATGTTGGTTTTGAAAATTCTCATATGTATTTTGTTTGAGTGGGAATTATGGGGATTTTTTGTTGGCTGCTAAGGACTCTTATTATGATGGGCCTGCCTATAAGGGAGGAAGGGCGGCCATTTTGAAAAGAGGTATGTTTGGTGAGGTGGCATGCTTTTGTTACCTTAACTCCAGAGCAATGGTCCAGAATGCTCTCTTATAAAAAATACATGGTGTATTAGACTTATGAGCTGTTTTTTAAGTGCATGCTCTGGTCTGAGATATACAGATTCGGACTATACTCTGAGGACCTTTTTTTCAGATGGAGGATAACCTGTTTTTGTGGGGCCTTGAACCAGTGGATTATATATTTTTGGGGGACGTTGGATTTTTTCTGTTTCATCTGGATCGTCAGTTTGCTGTCCACCATAAAGCAAAAAAAGACTGAGACGACAGACTGATAAATACTATCATTATTTTTCTTTTCTTTTTCCTTTCCTACGGACAACTGGACTGGTGTGTTGCAGCCAACGAGCCTATTTATGAACTTTCTTGCTTGGGACAATTTTGTTGGAATCTTTAAGTGTTAACAGTTGTGGTTGTGTTTGGTATTACTGTCTCACAAACAAGTAAAAGGGAACAATTTAATCAAGCTCTCCCTGTGATAATAATTCAACCCTTTTGTAAAGAGTTGTAGTTGTTATAGATGGTGGCCCGTACGGGGAACAAATATTTTAAGAAACTGTTTGAAGTTTGATTTTGTACCTTTTATATCTGAGAACTTTTGTGTTTGTGAATTATGGATGTCCCATCAGATAATGTTTGTGAACAGGCTGTGGCTGGTCATGATGAGTGTTCAGAGTCCCATCCTTATCAACTTCCCTCTGGTGTTTCATATAGGGAACCATTACCAGTCATAGAATTAAGCTCTATGCTGAGCGACATGTATATTGATAGTCATAGCCAGGTTGGAGGAAGTGAAGAGGATGAACCTCCATTGCCAAAACCTAGTGAAGGAATGTTGGAATCATTTGAAACTAAAATGACCAATCTCTCTTCATCCCTCCGGGCATTGCAGTCTGAGGTGCAAATGCTAAAAAGTGATTTCATGGCCTGCAATGATAGCATGGTTAACCGAGAAACCTGTTTTAGGGATGCCATTGACCAAAGGATGGAGGCACTGAAAGCTGCAATGAACAGGTCATTGTCCCGTTTGGAGGCTGAGATGGTGAATTGTTTTAAGCGTAGAGATGAGCACTGGAAAAAAGAAATGGCACGTATAAAGGTGACCAGTACCCCAGTTTCACCCCACCCTCTCAGCCATAGTATTTCAGATGCAGGGTACCTTCCCTCTGCAATTTCTACTCCAGCAGTACCCAAGCCACCTATCAACCTAGAGTTTCCCACCTTCGGAGAACATCGTGAAACTTGCGATGTTTTAGAGTTCATTGAGAAGTGTGAGAACTTCTTGTCTCTCAGACCACTCACAGATGTGGAACTGCTAGCTACAATCAATGCAGTGCTTACAGGGCCTGCAAGGAGCTGGTGGGCAGCTGAAAAGTTAAATATACAAAACTGGGATGAGTTCAAACACTCTCTTATGTCTGCTTTCCTTTCTACCGATTACCTGGCTGAGTTGGAAGACCAGCTTAAGGCTATGGTTCAAGCCCCAAACCAGAGTATCCGTGACTTTGCCTATGATTATAGGGCCTTGTGCCTGAGATGGAAGGACGACTTGCCAGAAGAGGAGGTGGTAAGACGAATTCTTAATAGTTGTAACCCTTCCCTGGCGAGTAGTCTAAGAGGTGCTGTGCACACTGTGGAGCAGCTGGTTAAAGTGGGATCTTTGGTGGAGAGGGACTTGAATTCAAAGAAGGATTACTGGGCTCGAGTCAACCAGCTCAAAGGAACTAATGAAGGGAAAAAGAGTGCCTCATCCCGTCGTGATCAACTACCCAAGTCACCAAGTACCTCAGTTCAACATATCTCATTGATTCAAACAACCACACCCCCTCTGCTGAAAGTTACTATAGGTGTGGGGAGGTACCACGTCGAAGCCGTTGTCGACACTGGTTCGACCTATTC
This sequence comes from Aspiorhynchus laticeps, assembly GCA_023376895.1. NCBI lineage: Eukaryota > Metazoa > Chordata > Actinopteri > Cypriniformes > Cyprinidae > Aspiorhynchus > Aspiorhynchus laticeps. The sequence continues at coordinate 43,007,469 of CM041793.1, forward strand.
CTTAATGCAGAAACAGTTATGGGAGTCTGTGAAAAAACCAGAAGAACGTCTGCTGCAGGGTTCAAGCAGGACATTCATGGTGGCTGATGGAAAGGCTCATGAGTCAGAGGGTAGAACCCCTGTAGATTACGATTGGCATGGAATGGTCTGGTCCATTGACACCTATATAATGTCAGATGAACACCTGGCTTTTCCTTTGATCCTTGGACTAGACTTCCTGAGACAGACGAGGGTACAGTTGAACATTGCCACTATGAGCTATGAGTTGAAGGTCAAAGGGCAAGATAGAGTATACCCTTTTCTCCAGCAGCCTCAGTGGGAGCAGCCATGTGTTCTGAAGAGGGAACCGGTTATCTCTTTGTTCATGGCTGTACCAACGGGGAAGGGTGGAGAGATAATGGCATCAGCAACTAACACAAAGAACATTATAGCAAGACATCCTCCAGGAATCCAACCCCTCTTAAATAAATGGGCTACGGTCTGTTCTGGAAGTCTAGGGAGAACTAATCAAGCTATCCATCGGATCATTACAATGGATGACATCCCTATACGGTCGAAAGCATATAGAGTCTCTCCCTTAAAGAAAGAGGTGATGGAAATGGAAATTGATAGGATGATGCGAGAAGGTATTATCGAGCCTTCTCAATCCCCATGGGCATCTCCGGTGGTATTAGTCCCAAAGAGAGATGGCAGTCTAAGGTTCTGTGTGGATTATCGCCGTCTCAACTCCAAAACTCCCCAAGATGCCTACCCAATGCCGCTCATCCATGAAATACTGGAGTCATTGCAGGGTGCCAGTTATTTCAGTACCCTTGACTTGAAATTGGGATACTGGCAGGTCGAAATGGAAGAAAGCAGCAGGGAGAAGACAGCTTTCATAACCCCCTTTGGGTTGTTTAATTTCTTGACCATGCCCTTCGGGCTGAAAAATGCAGGGGCTACATTCCAGAGATTGATGGAGAGAGTGTTAGGTAAGCTAAGAGGAAATGTGTGTTTTGTCTACATAGACGACATAATTGTCTATTCCCCAAGTCAACAGCAACACTTAAAAGATCTTGAAGCTGTCTTCCAAAAACTGAAGGAGGCTAATCTTACCCTAAATCTTAAGAAATGCCACTTCATGAAAGCAGAGCTTAAGTTTTTGGGACACGTGGTGTCCAAGCAGGGAGTAAAAGTTGACTCGGACAAGGTCGCGGCCATTAGTGAGTACCCAATCCCACAAAACCTGTTGGAACTTCAGAGATTCTTGGGGTTGGTTGGGTGGTACCACAAATTTATTCCCCACTTTTCTGAACTGGCCGTCCCATTGAACCACCTCAAGAGGAAAGGGGTGAAGTGGGCATGGACCGAAGAAACCCAGTTAAGCTTTGAGAATCTCAAACATGCTTTGCAACATGCCTCTATATTAGCTCAACCTGATCTGTCGCAACCCTTCCAGGTCCAGACGGATGCTAGCTCAGTTGGCCTGGGGGCGGTTTTAACTCAGAACATCGGAGGAGAAGAAAAGGTGATTGCATATGCCTCGAGGGGTCTGAGGGGAGCAGAGGTGAATTATTCAACCTCGGAAAAAGAATGTCTTGCAGTGATATGGGCTGTCGAAAAGTGGCATCACTACTTGGAAGGAGTTCCATTTGTGGTGTGTACGGACCATGCTGCTTTGACCTGGGTTTTTAACTCTCCCAAAACTACGTCTCGGCTGACGAGATGGACCTTAAGGCTCCAGCGTTTTCACTTCCAGGTACAGTACCGAAAAGGAAGGATGAATGTAGTGCCTGATGCCTTGTCAAGAGCTCAAAGTTGCAATGTCTCCTTGGCCATGTATGTTGACAACAAATCCTCCCATTGGAATTTGGATATTCCATCAACCATGGAAGAAATATTAAAAGCCCAGAGTGTGGATGTTGGGGTAAGTGAATTAAAGGGGAGGATCGGAATCACGGATGAGGTCAACCGCATTAGATGGGAAGTCCAGCAAGGGGTGTTGTACAGAGTTTCGCCCTGTGCTACAGGCACAAAGTACCAGCTTGTAGTGCCCGAGAGTCTAACCACAACCTTTATCAATTATTTTCACAACAGCCCGCTGGGGGCACATCTGGGACGAATGAAGACTCTTCGGAAAATCTTAGAAGTTGCCTGGTGGCCCGAGGTGCGCAAAGACATATGTAAGTACTTGAAGGAATGCACTGTCTGCCAGAAATACAAACCTGGCAACACCAAGCCCCATGGATTCCTTCAGTCCACAGAGATAGAGGAGCCTGGGTACATGTTAGGGGTGGACCTTATGGGGCCCCTACCTAAAAGCAAAAAGGGGAATGTGTATCTTCTAGTAGTGGTCGACTATTTCACCAAATGGGTAGAGCTCTTCCCTATCAGAGACAGCAAGACCCACCGAATCTGTAAGATTTTGCAAGAAGAGGTGTTAACGAGGTGGGGAGTTCCAAAGTTCTTACTGTCAGACCGCGGACCTCAATTTCTAAGCCAGCTGATGGAGGATCTGTGTAAAAGATGGGGAATAACAAGGAAGCTCACCACCAGCTACCACCCTCAAACAAATCTCTCGGAGCGAGTCAACAGAACCGTTAAGACCATGATTGCATCCTTTGTAGGTGAAAACCATCGTGACTGGGATAGGTGGCTGGCTGAATTCCGTTTTGCTATTAATACTGCCTTCAGTGAAACCACAGGACATTCACCTGCTGAACTAGCACTGGGCAGGCAGTTGAAAGGTCCCCTTGAACGACTTGTTGCTCATCCACCAAATCCAGAGCAATCAGCATATTCCCTCGTAGAACGACAACAGCAACTTAAGCAGGATGTTCTAAAGGCAATGAGAAGCGCGCATACCAAACAGGCCAGGTATTATAATGCCAGGCGGAAGTTTGTACAGTTCCGAGTGGGAGACCTAGTTTGGGTCCGTGCTCATCCTGTGTCAAAGGCCGATGCTTACTTTTCATCTAAACTAGCCCCTAAATGGGAGGGCCCTGTGAAGATAAGGAAGAAGTTGGGGCCAGTGAACTATCTTGTTGAATGGGGTTCTGGGGAAAAGGTGGACAATGTAAATGTCGTGAACCTTAAGCAATACTTTGGGGAGGAATCTCCAGATTAGCCTCCGGCAGGGGGGGGGGGACTCTGTGACACTGCCACAGTAAAGCCTGTATGATAGTTACTCACTAGGGGTAAATATGTAAAAAGTTAATTATATATGAATGACTACCATGCCTAAATGTTTGTTTATTTTTTCATATGTGAGAGATGTTGGTTTTGAAAATTCTCATATGTATTTTGTTTGAGTGGGAATTATGGGGATTTTTTGTTGGCTGCTAAGGACTCTTATTATGATGGGCCTGCCTATAAGGGAGGAAGGGCGGCCATTTTGAAAAGAGGTATGTTTGGTGAGGTGGCATGCTTTTGTTACCTTAACTCCAGAGCAATGGTCCAGAATGCTCTCTTATAAAAAATACATGGTGTATTAGACTTATGAGCTGTTTTTTAAGTGCATGCTCTGGTCTGAGATATACAGATTCGGACTATACTCTGAGGACCTTTTTTTCAGATGGAGGATAACCTGTTTTTGTGGGGCCTTGAACCAGTGGATTATATATTTTTGGGGGACGTTGGATTTTTTCTGTTTCATCTGGATCGTCAGTTTGCTGTCCACCATAAAGCAAAAAAAGACTGAGACGACAGACTGATAAGTACTATCATTATTTTTCTTTTCTTTTTCCTTTCCTACGGACAACTGGACTGGTGTGTTGCAGCCAACGAGCCTATTTATGAACTTTCTTGCTTGGGACAATTTTGTTGGAATCTTTAAGTGTTAACAGTTGTGGTTGTGTTTGGTATTACTGTCTCACAAACAAGTAAAAGGGAACAATTTAATCAAGCTCTCCCTGTGATAATAATTCAACCCTTTTGTAAAGAGTTGTAGTTGTTATAATGTCATACACTACAACCTGCTGCTGCGGTCCGCGATCCTATCCGCGCTGTCTATTCCTTTAAACGAAGACCCACTTCGGTGGTGGTGCGGGATTTCCAGGCTCTTTTCGAAACTGTCTGCTTGCTTGTAGTTATTTCTCTGCGTGCCTGTGACTTCAGTTCCTGCCGAGCGCGTTTTTTGCAGAATCGCCTCTAGTCCGTCTTTCGCCAGACGTTAACATGTTAAATTCACTGAACAAATGCGCATGGTCTGAGTAAGTAAAACGAGCTTTGTTTTGTTTTTAGACAATATAGCCAACATGAAGAAAATTTTTAAAAGCCGTTTTAATGCTATTCCTTGATAAACTTTCCTATTGTTTTTTACTTTTGTTTTAATATGTTGGCTAACGTTATATGAAAATGAAGAATTCTGTCAGTCTATTGATTGATTTTCCATTTCTGCATTGCTCCAGCCGATCTGAATAAATAAGCTACGCACTGGTTTATGAAGAGTGTATGCTCTTCCTTTTTTTCTGTTTAACGACCGCCTAAAATTAATTGATGATAATGCGAGGCAAGCATACGGCATAATCGTGACCTATTTTTTGCAGAATTCATTGAGGGATTTGACAGTGTGATTCAAAGATTAAGTATTTCAACTGTATGCTGTTATATAGACACACGCAGGTTTTTTTTGCCATTTTTGGGGGGTTTATAGCTTTTAGACTAGTCGACTAGTCGGATACAAAACTTCAGCTTAAACGACAGTCAAATTAGTCGTAGCGCACATCCCTAGTTCATATGCACTCAAATTGATGATTATGCCATTCATACACTGATTATGCCGTTCATATGCGCACAAATCAATGATTATGCCGTTCATATGTGCTCAAATAATTGATTATGTCATTCACATGCACTCAAATCAATGATTACTCCATTCATATGCATTTAAATCAATGATTATGCCATTCACGTGTTCAATTTGATGATAATGCCATTCATATGCACTCAAATCAATGATTATGCCATTCACATGTTCAAATCGATGATTATGCCATTCACGTGTTCAAATCAATGATTACGCCATTCATATGTGTTCAAATCAATGATTATGTCATTAACATGAACCCAAATCAATGAGTATGCCTTTCATATGGGCTCTAATTAATGATTATGCCATTCATATTGGCACTAATCAATGATTATGCCATTCATATGGGCACTAATCAATGATTATGCCATTCATATGTGCTCAAATAACGATTATGTTGTTCATATGCACTTAAATCAACAATTATGCCATTCTTATGCACTGAAATCAATGATTATGGCGTTCATGTGCTCAAATCGATGATTATGCCATTCATGTGCTCAAATAGATAATTATGCCGTTCATATGTGCTCAAATCGATGATTATGCCATTAACGTGTGCTCAAATCAATGATTATGCCATTCACATGCGTTCAAATCGATGATAATGCTGTTCATGTGCTCAAATCGATGATTATGCCATTCATATGCATTCAAATCAATGATTATGCCATTCACATATGTTCAAAATCGATGATAATGGCATTTATATGCTCTCAAATCAATGATTATGCCGTTCATATGCGCTCAAATAGATGATTATGCCATTCATATGCACTCAAATCAATGATTATGCCGTTCATATGCGCTCAAATAGATGATTATGCCGTTCAAATGCACTCCAATCAATGATTATGATGTTTATATGCGTTCAAATTGATGATCAATGATTAAAGAAAATTAAAAAAATAAGTCAGAAATTCAATCACTGACATGAGACTTATTACTATTACAAAAAAAAAAAGAGTGATAAAAGAGATAAAACAGTAAAAAACAAACAAAAACAAAAAAAATGTATATCAAAAGAGGGATCCAAGCAAAGCATCCACCTACAGTAGCAATGCCTTGGCAAGCACCAACAAAACACTGGCGTTATGTTTAGCTAGTTTTGCACGGGCACCATTATTTTCAAAATGTGTGAATATCTAGCTTATTTGAGCCATTATTTATTAATAGAGACCATATAGAGAGGATAAGAAATGACTGGGGAGAGAAATGGGGAATCAGATCAGGGCACAACATGCATTTCTCATGAGCACCACAGCCCAATATACCTGAAACACAACTGCCAATATTACAGCTCTGATATTATTTGGTGTATAACATAACTTTATATTTTCAGATATCTCTCATGAATTGCATCCCTGTTAATTAAACACGAAAATTATATTTTTTTCCGCTCACTGTACACACCTCAAAGTTAATTAACATGTTTAAAGATTAAAAAACACTAAACTTCTCCCATCTAATTCACATGTTAATGAACAACAAAGAGGGTGCCGTTAATTCTGCATGTGTGAGGCTCCCTGGCCAACCGTGTTAATTAAACAGAACTTTAGTGAATTAATAAATTGATTTATTGAAAAGTGGGTTATTCATTCAGCGGCAAGATAGATTTAACTCTCAATTGACTGTGAAAAAATCCATAAAATAAGCCATTTGCATGTATCACTAACTTTTGAGTTAGAGCTGAATTAGAAAATCATCCATTCATGACCTCGTTTTTGACATTTTGCATTTGATGGAGTCGTATAATTATCAGTACTTTATGCATTAATATTAAGTAGATAATTTATGGTCCATTTAAGCTCTCAGTCTAATACGGCTCTTGGGTTCTGTATGATTTCTTGGGCCCAAAACCAAGCATGTTTGCTAATAATTAGCGCTGTTTGTTAAGTCAAGAATTATTATTACTATTGCTCATAGTTAGGGACTTGAACAAAACTCTGAAACTAAGCAACTCTGGTGCGTAACCCATCCCACACTGTCTGAGCTACAGACATAAATGAGATCTTAAATAATGCAGTTTTTCAATCTAAGTTATCAGATTTAATATTTTTCGCCAAGAGGATGATAAAATGAGAAAAATCGTGTAGATAGGGACCAGAGGGTTTAACAGTTGGATTTGAGAAGAGAAAACTCCATTCATTTTCTCCATAGGGAAATTGATTTTTTACAGTAATAACTTGTTAATCAAGGGTATATGCTTTCTGAAGCCTTTTTTAAAATAGTCATGTTTAACATCTGAATTCATGGTGAAAAACTACATTACCCATAATGCTGTAGAAAATTCCACCAATCAGAGAACTGCAGTGTCTTGCTAAGCTGTGAAAATATTTAGATGTTTGTATATATATTTGCAATAAACTTACAGTATATTGTTTCTATAGATATAATCAACAACTTTAAATGAAGAGTTCTATATTTTTCTGTTGTTTTTAATTCGATAATGTAATTTGCAATACTTCATGGGATTGTAGTTATTTCCCTCACCAAAGCCGTTAAGTACACAGTGTTCTACCATTTTTTTTTTTTTTTTTTTACTTTTCTTCAGGTAAAAGTTTGAAATGTTTGTAATAACTTTGTTCATGGCTTATAAGTGCTATAACAAAGACTTTTTAAAATTCCTATGGGAAATGAAAAAATGAAGAAAAATAAAAAAAACTTCAGGAACCTATACCACTGAAAAAGTGGACACTTATGCACTCTATTGTGCACGCAACCACCCAAACACCCTAGCAACCGCTTGCCTCTCAGAACACCATAGCAAGTGCCTAGCAACGCCTGTAATTGTATATCATTTCTCATATACCGCTTTTCAAATGACAGCCTAGGAGTTTATATATATATATATATATATAAAAAAACTCACATAAATGTCTTCCTGTGCCGGAAGGTTTTCTACAAAGCACTGCTGTACAAAAGACAGAAGTCTACAGAACAATGAATGTGGTGAAAAAGAAGTAGAAATAAACCTGAATGATGAAAGGTGTCGAAACGGTCTCGGATCAGTGTATCAATATCAACCGCAGAGCTGTCACATCTTACTTTATACTTGAAAATGCCACCAACCGTGCCAGCTTCCTCTTTCATGTCTATAGAGATGTGGAACACTGCGAGCCGCCGACGAGCTGAAAACATGGGAAATGAGAATTTATTCAGGTAGAAGCATCAAAGCAGAATATAAGCTTTATTATTCCCCATTCATTTCATCCTGAAAGAAAAGAGGGGGAGAAAGAGGCAGAATTCCCACAAGGAGGACTAACGAAGACAGAAATGAAGGAAGCACCT